>CM067506.1:33661702-33881702 GCA_034509495.1 Acestrorhynchus altus
AAGCAGAATTCCAGAGATGTTTCGGAATATCAGCATGACTCCGTTTCCAGTCCCCAAACCAGTTTGGTTTATACTCAAACCAACAACATAGACTGGTATGAGTTTTTATGTATAATGTTCATGAATGTAGATGGAAGGTGGGCAGAGAGGATGTATATACACAATATGTCCAAAAGTTTGTGGACACCCCTTCTAGTGAATGGGTGTTGCTGTATAAATGCATACACACAGCTTGTCTAACTCCTGTAGAGAAATACTGCCAATACAATATGACTCCCAAAGGAACCTACTGGCACTATGCCCGATGCCTAATGCTACAGGGGTAGAACGCCCCCCAATATTGAGCTGTGGAGCAATGGAATGATGGTGCTCCATCAAGTACTTTTGGGATGAGTTGGAATGGTGATCATCCAACATTCAGACCTCACTAATGCTGGTCAAAGCTGAGTGCAATCAAATCCTCAAAGCAATGCTCCAAAGTCTGACAGAAAGCCTTCAGAGACTGTAACGCCAACAGAGCAGGACAAACTCTTAATAAATACCCTTGATTTCAGAAGAAACAATGAACGAGCAGACGTCCCAATACTTTTGCCTCTATATGTCACATGCCAAACACGGCTTGTCTGATCGACTGAATCATCTGATATTAATGGAAGTGATCCTTTAAGAAGTTAAAACTCTGAGCGTGATGCTCTGAGAAAGCAATGGAATTCCAGTCGCGATGGTCATCACTCACCTCTGCAGAAAAATCCATCCTGCCCTGTTCTTCACGAAGGTAAGAAAGCTATTAGAAATGTCAGCGTTCCTCGGTGAGGAACCCGAATCTGTAAGGCAGCGACAGAATCTCTCCACGCTCCGTCTTTACTGTCACAAAAACAATGAGGAAAACTCTGAACTCCATTTCCATATCTGATGGTATTTTTAGACTATGCTGGTTGGTTCGGCTTCAGAGGCTTTAGATGACAGACGTGATTATAGTCTGACGGCATCAGCGCAGACTGTGACTCAGGCAGTCATCAAAACGTTTGGCCTCAATTTAAATGAGTGTGTAAAGGACAAATTGCTGATCATTAGGGGTTCGTCTGAGGAAAGCTTCAAGACCATCTCCAAAAGATTCCATACTCCATCCGTCCACTGTGAGACAAATCCTTTAGAAATGGACGGCACTAGCATCACTAATCTATTATCAAGGGAACCATCAACTCCCAGGCCTTTCAACAAATTCAGAATCAGGGAGTTGAAACTGGGACACAAATGGATTATGCAACAAGACAAGGCTCATAGCTTCTGCACCATTTAAGGTCGAACAGACGATTCTGAATGTAACTGGACAGAAATGATAAACTGAGGTTATGAGATTTGTCGCTGTGTTGGAAAGAACATGGGGTTTGTCTCGGTGAGCTGCCTTTGTAGAGAGATGACTAGGCTTTGGCACAGATCAGTGCTGTTTGCTGGGGGAAGCAGCGTAGATGAACTAGTGGAATTACAGCTGGAATTCCATTGTTGGGTCACGCTCAAAGCACAACGAACATCCCAATCCCACCTGAGGCCGTAGCAACCAGGGATGAGCCACAGCAAATCCCACTGGTGGGACCACACTTGCTTAGTGGAGAATGACCAAAGAATGGTCATTTGCATTGTTCTGCTCAGTCGTCCAGCAGGGGTACATTTCATCATTTGTGCTTTCTTGGTGTTTCTGCTGGAAATGTTAAAGATTTCAGTGCTTAATAACTGTTTACTGTAGTTTTAACTGTAGTTTTGTAATTATTTGTACCTTGCAAAGCAAAACAAAAGGGCATATAGACTATTTAAACTGTGCAACACGGAAAAAGTGGCTAAATATTGAAAAAAGTGCTTCCTTTATTGCTTCCAGTTGTAATAAAAACAATGTTGATTAATTATTTTGGTGCATCTCTAGATGTAATGGTGACACTTCGGTGTGCACAGCGATTTCGACCTCGCAGGTTAGTACATAAAACTAAACCAGGTTTAATTTCATTTCATATGAAAAGACAGTTGTCTTTGAGTTGTCTGAAAAGTTACAGTTGTTCCATTTCAAACTGTAGATCACTCCCCTCAGGGAGTTAATACAACCTGTCGAGCGTTCATTTGTTTCCACACACACACACACACACACACCCAACAGCTAACAGTCCAAGGGTTCCAGGCAGAATGCATACCTGTGTAATGACCTTATTTACCCTGCTATTGTGTATTGTGTCATTGCTCGTTGTTGGATTTTAATAAAAGGTACTGTGTGTTTTTATTTCATCATATAAAACTGCAGAGGATACAATCTACACTGTTAAACGTGGTGGTGGGTGCAGTATCCTTTACACACGTCATTTACAAAAATTTCTACTTGTAGAAAAAGTAAGTAACAACAACATTTGTGTTATTTTCCTTTTTATCATTTTATATTCGTATAACTTTTTTCATTATATATCCGTGTTGTGTTCAACTGTGACTATTGTGGTTTGTGAAGAACATTCATTTGTAAAATGTCGGTGGAAGTGTAAAGGTGCGTGCGAGGTGCTCGAAGAGCTCGTCAGTTGTTTTCTCAGTGTTAAGTCTTGGGAAGGAAGATCAAAACCTGAATTTAACCAGAAATAAAGACAGAAAAAGGTAAAAGGTCACAGTGTCCTAAACTTGTATCATGCAGAATCGGGCGTTTCCCCCACTTCACTCCACCGTCTCTCCGAGTGTAATCCCCCACCTTGGCTTAACTGGACAGAAAACAAAGCTGTAGGTATTGCCGTTTTCAACGTTTGAGCATGTATTTCAACTGGGATTGTGGTATTTTGGCTGTGTAACAGTACCTGAGAAGCAGCTGAGGTGTGTGAGTGGTAAAGGAATGTACTTCAAACACCTGAAGGCCTCAAGAACACCTGAGCTTTCATTTTCTCACCCCCTTCGGCGAGTGTCGCAGCTTGTAAACCGTTTCTGTAGCCGCCTTCCAGTTCTTGTTTGGGGGAGGGGTTTGATCTACCATTCATCCAGCAGACAACTCCAGTTCTTTGAGGTTCTGTATGGTTCTTGGGTTGTCTTGCTGTTCTGCTCTTTTGAGGATGATCCACAGATGCCTGAGGAAGTTTAGGTCGGGGGTATGTGAGGGCTAAACTCTTCAGCTTGCTCCTCTTGACGTTGTCCTTTGTGAATGTTGAAAAGTGTGTTTAGAACCCTGCTGTAGAAGCCCCTTCTCTTTTCATCTTCTGATGCTTGCTTCCAGAATTTGTTGGTATTTTGTGGAATCCATTTTTCTATCTACCAGAGAAATGTTCCTCTTGACCCTGGCTGCAGTACAAACCCAAGTATGACCCAACCGCTCCCTTGTTTAACAGTTGGTGAGAGGTTCTTCACATTAATCTCTGCACCCTTTGAGGCCAAAAAGTTCTATTTTATCTTCACCAGGCCACAAAATAAGGCTTCTTTAGAAGTTCCATTAGGTCTGATGCTGGCTTTTGTGGTGAAGACCCAGGACAGGTTTTTTTTTTTGTTTTTTTTTTGGATGACCAATATGAAGGTGATATTAGTGTGGGAGTTGCTGCACAGTAGAACAGTGTACCACCAGAATCTGCCATCTTCATAACACTCGGACAGTCAGACAGGGGTTCTGATTTACCTTTCTTTCAATCCTTCCAACAGTTCTCTCTGAAAGCTTTCTGAATTTTACAAGCTTAAATAACTCTGACAGTCTGCGTGCTCAACAGCTGCTCACCAAGTCCTACTTGTTCTCAACTGCCTGACAGGCATTCTTCCAACCAGCTGAGTGGGCAGAAGACCTACTGAAACTGGAGGAAGATGATAACATATTTACACTACAAACTTCTGAGGAATAAAAATTGCCCATTAATTCTAACCAAGGTAAAAAATTTAATTTGAGATTTCACACAGCCCTGTTATGAAGCAGGACTTTCCTAAAAATGAGTGAACAGGTCACATTACTAACAAGCCAATGAAGTTCTGAGGGCTCAAATCTCTTGGGATGCCCAAAGATCTGTTTTGCTTTTTCACTCTTAAATCACTAAAACAATAATACAACTCTAATCTCAATTTAAAAGTCAAAAAGAGGGATTCAATCCTTAACTTTACGCCTTTAGGAGATCAGATCGATCTCAACTATTCACAGTAACACACGTATTGGTCAAGGGTGTCCAAAGCTGTGCTGGCCACTGCGTGGAATGAATTCACCCAATGTCACAACAATGCTAACCAAAGCTGCCCAAAGGGTCTTGAGTATGCTGACAAAAACACACAGGAGTAATCAAGATTTTTCTGAATTACAATTAAAGTAAATATAATTTGTGTTGCCTTGTGTTAGAAAACATCATGTTTGTAGATAAAACACACAGAATAAGTGTGTCTGACCGCTGTGTACACACTTCTTTGGAAACGTGAGCGTGCACATACTCGTACACACCTGAGGTCAGAGTCCAACTCGCAATCTGATCAAGCTGTGTGTGTGTGTGCGTATGTGTATGTGTGTGCGTGTGTGTGTCTGTGTGTGTTCAGTGTTATCTCTGACTCACACAAACACACAAACATCAGTGGATTTACACTAGAAGGAATTTTTAATACAAAAACACACAGGAGCTCAAAGTACAAACGCATAATGTAAACAAACTCTCAGACCTTTGGTATAATTGGCTCCACGGCTTCTTTAATGGTGCACATGCTTGGTCCACGCTGATTGCCACTTGCGACGTATAACAGTCAATAACATTCATACAGTTCAAAGACTCAATAACAGTCTGGAACGGCAGGTTTATAGCAGATTTTAGTAATTACCCTGCTCAACTCCACCCATCAAACATGACAATAGGTGGGTCTGAACCAGGTGCGTCTTAGAAGGGAAATGACCAGGACGATGGCCCCCCTGGCCACTGAGAAGTGTATTAGTCCATAAACAATCATTTAGACACACACAGGTTTGGTGAGGAGATATGAAGCTATAGAAGACAGACATCTCCTCTGATGCAGCCTGCTCTGAGGGAGGTTACGTTTGAGATTACAGATCACAAACAGCTCTTGGACCAGTAAAGAGCTTCAGACCGATCCAGATCGAGTTTCTGAGCAAATTATGATATAGCTTCAGACCAATCAGAGCACAGCTTCTGACCAATCACAGCCAAGCCGCAGACCAAACGGAGGACAACGAAGTAGAACTTCTGAACTTACAGGCCAGAGCTCATGACCAAAATGGGGTCAAGCTTCAAAACAATTGGAGTTGAGCTTCTGACCAAACAGAGATGAGCATGTAACCAAACTGGCCAGAGCTTCAGACCAATCAGAAATTAGCTTCAGACCAAATGGGACAGAGCTTCAGACCAAATGGGACAGAGCTTCAGACCAAATGGGACAGAGCTATAGACAGATCTGAAGTTAGCTTCAGACAAAATGGTACAGAGCTACAGAGCAAAAAGGGCTGAGAGAACAATCAGAAGTGCACTTCAGACCGAATAGGACAGAACTTCTAACCAATTAGAAGCTCTTTGTTTGTTTATCCATTCCAGTCCAGTCTTATTCTATTGGCAGTACTTCTCTACAGAAACTAGACAAGCTGTGTGTGCATTTGCACATCTGTGTCAGCAAAGGGTGCAATTGAACCTAACTGATTATCTTCATAAGAAGGGCCATCTACAAACATCTCTGGTCCATCTCAAAGCTGTGGATGGTGCAATTCCCTGACATTTGATCATCAAACTTAATGTCCCAAGTGCAGCTCAGACTGTGTTAGAAATGCTTTAATTCTACATATTCATACAGGGACTGATTGTAGGTGGAATATCTACACACAAAGTTATTCACCGACATTGTAACAGAGTTAACCTGAGCTTTGTGGGGCTTAGTGAAGCTGGAACTCCATCAGGAACTCTGTCAGGAACTCCATCAGAACAGTGCAGTCTGCTCTGTGGAGAAGTCATTTTGTAACTCTGAAGACGTGAGCAGACAGTGACTCACAGCTGAATCTCACCTGAACAGCTCTTACGCAATTGCACCTACCACTGTCTAAGCACCTCCAACACAGACGTGAACCCATAACTTCTACCTGTACAAAACACTTGCCTCACATTTCTTTACAGTGGTTTTGATCGGAAGCGTCAGGCGGCTTGACTACAAACACACACACACAGCCGTTTTAATTACTATCCAAAGCCACCAACAAAACTACACGTGTCTCCTGAGATTCGTATGGAATGTTGGTGGGAAAACCTATGTAGCAATGCAACAAACCAGTGCTCTTTATGGACTACTGTCGCACAACACACTGCAGCACGTA
The DNA here is from genome assembly GCA_034509495.1 of Acestrorhynchus altus. Taxonomy (NCBI): domain Eukaryota; kingdom Metazoa; phylum Chordata; class Actinopteri; order Characiformes; family Acestrorhynchidae; genus Acestrorhynchus; species Acestrorhynchus altus. Next base: position 33,667,983 of record CM067506.1, read on the forward strand.
TCCCTCCACCATTTTAATCAATGTGCCTTTAGACGCTACCTGGTGGCTACTACTACAGACACCTCACACCTCCCGGGAGATGCAGGAGTCTCCCGCATACTGACAAGAGCCTCTGAATTCCGGAAAAAATACTATTTTTTTAAGGAACTATTTTTTGCCACTCAACACACTACAGCGTGTATTCCTCCATCTTTTAAGGTTACATATAACAGAGTGTTTCACACCAAAGCACTCTGGATCACTCTGTATATAGCTTAACTGATAAGCATCTAGGTGGTGAGCTCATGGTGAACAGCTCATGGTGGTCAGCTCAAGGTGATTAGCTCTAGGTGGTCAGCTCATGGTGATCAGCTCATGGTAATTAGTTCAAGGGGAACAGCTCATGGTCATCAGCTCATGGTCATCAGATCATGGTAAATAGTTCAAGGTGATCAGCTCATGGTGATCAGCTCATGGTGATTAGCTCATGGTGATTAGCTCATGGTAAATAGTTAATGGTGGTCAGCTCATGGTGGTCAGCTCATGGTGGTCAGCTCATGGTGGTCAGCTCATGGTGGTCAGCTCATGGTGGTCAGCTCATGGTGGTCAGCTGTAAAGAGCTGAAAGAAGCTGGAGGGAGAGATAATTACAAGCCCTAAAGGCTAATGGTGAGAAACCAGCACAGCGCTCCCTCAGAGAGCAGGAAGGGGGCCATCATTAGCTCACACTATCTTTCCCGATGAACAGGTAAGCTTGTTTTGACGGGGAAACACCTGGTTTAAGCCAGCAAGTGTGTATCAGGGGAAGGACTGTGGGAAAGGGATCAGGGTAAGCTTTACTTAAGCACACCCAGAAGGGTCATCTGTCACTCCATGCTGGTCACTCCCTCAACAGAGATAAGCCGAGGTCATATTTGGTAAAATAACACACTAGAGAACCGAGAGCCGCAGTCTGCTGGTTTCCCTGCTCCAGGACACCAAGTGCAGCTGGTAAATAACAGGGGAGGTGAATCAGTGGTGCTTGACTGGCAAAAGCACAAAACTGCTCAGGAATCCCTTCAAGACTGGCGTTCCCGTTCCAGATTCATCACGTGGTAACATGCTGATACTTACACCAAATCAGCGGTGATGAGCCGTCGCAGTGTTAACCCTTAACGAGCCAGAACATCAGCCAATAAACACGTCAATAAAATAGAAAACAACATTAAAATGAATGCTGTTTAACAGCTCATCAGCAATTTGATAGACTACAGCATCCATTTCCTCTGCATGTTCTACCGCTGTAACCCCCCTCCGAAAACAGTGGTGTCTTTCCAGGTGAATCAACCACAGCCAATCAGATTACACTTCCGATCTGCTGCACTCAGAGAGCGCTCTGTTCCTCGATGCCACGCCAGGGCTCCTAACGGCTGCAGTACGGATTACAGGATGATGCAACAGCATTTAGTAATACACACACACACACACACACACACACACACACACACACACACAGGATCCCAGCTGCTGCTGTTTCTGCAAACACACATCCAGCTCTCAGTGTCTGCCCTCACCTTCACACACCTATTAAAAACACATTACAGCATGCACACACACACACACACACACAGTCACATACAGACACTACCAGATACACACACAATCAGAATTTGATAGTTAAATCACCACCTGTTGTTCCTAGTCCCACACACACCCCTACTGCACTTAATGCACAGTTTAACCAGAGTTCTGAGAGTCTGGCTCTAAAAAGTGCTTCTAAAACCACAGATCGTTAACTGGTGGAGGGATACAGGCAGCAGGGCGTAGTGTGGCAAAAAAATAGTCCCAAAACTTAATTAAATATTATTTGTATTTTATCCCTGAGCCGTGGTGGTGCAGCAAGTAGTGCGTGTTACACAGCTCCGGGGGTTCAATCCCCTGTTCGGTGAGGACAGAGCGTTTCCTCCCGTGAATGGATGAATGGGCTTTTCCTGCCTTGCGTCCACTGACTCCGGAAATGCACCGAACTCACCGAAACCCGGAGGAGGAAGAAGCAGCTGTAAAGGGATGTACTCTTTATTAATAAAGTGAGTTAATCTGATTCTGTGCTGGACTATCACTTTAATCACAGCCAGCAGAGCGGCGGTGTGCGGCCGGACATGGCCGAGGCTTGTCCTTCATTACTGATTTAACATGCAGAGAACAGAGAGTCAGCTCCAGATTACATTTCAGCAGCAGACTGAACATGAAGGGAAGCCAACGAGTGACTGGGCCGGAGTGTGAGCACAGCGCAGGAAGCAGGGTGGGAGGTGGAACGCCGGACATTTGCACAGGTTTGAGTGACACATATTTGCATATTCCTCTTTTCCATACGGCTCCATGTGCAGACGCTTTGCCAGGCAAATAAAGGTGATTATTTGAGGGTCAAACACAGTAAAACACTAAACACACACACACACTCATGCATACACACAAGATCGTCTGTGTGATACAATCAGCCTACAGCAGTTTAGCCCCACCCATTCAGCCTACAGCAGTTTAGCCCCACCCATTCAGCCCACATCTCTACCCACTGACAATGAATTCATAAGGAATGTTTGAGCTTGGTCATTGGGTCACAACACAGAGCTCATTTACATATCAGTCTTAAATACACAGTGTGTTTAATATCGGTGTAAAATGAGTTATGGTTGTATTTGGAATATAAACCCTCACACTATGACCAAAATGAGAAACTCAACACTAGAGAAAAGTAGAATACAGACCCTTCAACACTGAGGTTGTTCAACCTGCTGTACAGCAGTCACAGCCCGGGTCGATACAGACCGTACAAAAGGAAATTAACGCCCAAAAACGTGAACAGCAGCTGCAGCGCCAGCCAAGGAAACTTTACACTAAATCAATAGCTGTGTTGACGTCCAGCAGGTCCGGCACGGCTGTACAACTGGTGTACCCTCCATAGAGGAGCCTTTATTATGAGTCCAGGTAGAGATCTGACAACAAGACAGCTGTCGAGTGTGGCCTCGTGAAGCGAATACGGCAGACAAAGGCAAACGTAATGCAAGTCCGTTCTTTACTTAAACTGGTTACAGAACAACAGGCTTTTGGTCATCTTCTCGTGTTCCCATCACAGCATCCACCAGTTTGCCCAGCACTGGGACAGATATTTAAAGCCCGATTTTAAAGCAGATCAACTCAAAACTACAGCCTCCAAACATGGTGGAGGTAGTTTCACACAGTCACTGTAATTATGAAGGAGGCCTTGAGCCATGCCATACAAGAAACACTTTTGGTTCCATAAAAGAGCCTCTTTACCAATGAGCAGGGCTGCAATCCACAAAGGGTTCCATGAATGGTGTCATAGAAGAACCACATTTGGTTCTATAAGGAAACGTGGGTGTAAAGAATCTTGACAACCAAGTGAATGTTCTTAAAGCAATGAATAGGTTCTTCATACTCACCTTTCTCCATTACAAATATACACTGCTCAAAGAACCCTTAGTAGGACCTTTACTTTTAATTCTGTAACACAGATCTCTTCTCCTTGGGTTCTTCATGAATGGAACCAAAATGATTGCTTTATCTAACTGCTCTAAGAACCTTTATTTTTAAACGTGTGCTTTAAGTGTTGCTGTTAGCAGATGAAGCTACCTCCACCACATTTGGAAGACGTGCTTCAGTCTGGCTAGCTTTCACTGTGAGCTGTTGATCTGCTTTAAAACGGTGCTCTATTACGCCACCATGAGGAGATTCAAAAAATATAGGAGTGAATTCTGGGACTGCTACACAAAACACAGTCTTCAAATACACTCGCCATGGAAACACACTGTTAGGGTTCAGGAAAAGCCTTCCGGAGACACATCGGCCGGATTGGTGGGAAAACTGGTTGGTGGCATTGCTATGGAAAGATGAAGACATGACCATGTTCTACAGGAACCAGTTTAACTTCGTATGATACTCATGTTACAGCCCTTATGTGCTGTATGCCCTGCAAGACGTTGATGGTGCAGCAGGGCTTTAACCATAATCAGATCAGATCTCCATCAGCTAACAGCATTACAGTGCAGTCACATATACACCCAGAGAACCTATACGCCCAGAGAACCTATACACACAGAAATCTCCTTTAGGTCAATCAACCACAACATTAAAACCATTGAAAGATTGATCTGGTTCCAGTAGCTCCTGTGAGCGGGTGGATATATTAGGCATCAAGTGAACCGTAGTTTTTGGAGTTGATGTGTTGAAGCTATGCTAGCTGTGGATGTCGTCAAGATGTTCCAACGGCTGAGAAAATGACAGTTACATGTCATCTTGACACCAGAGGGCACTGTGCCTGGGTCAGCCCTTATCCTGATACACTGGACTGGGACATCACGAGCTGTGACTTCAGTCATGGTGCCAGATTCCTTTAGAGCCGGTGTTTTGAAAGTGGAACCTATAGTGTTAAAGTTCACAATTTCACAACCTTCAAACACTGGGTGTGAGACTGACCACTGGAAGAGCTGACCAGAGTATCAGCGCTCAGGACACTGAAACATGTCTTTGAGCCTGTGACAGAAAATCAGTACAAGACAGTCATGACCGGAAATGATCTCTATCTCTCGATCTCGATCTCGATCTCTATCTCTATCTCTCTCTCTCTCACACACACACACACACACACACACACACACACACACACACACACACACACACACGAAAATCAATAATGCATGACGTGTGTCCTCTGCTGACCGTCAGGCTGCTGTGAGGATGTTCTGTAAGGTGGAGGATTGAAACCCCAAGACTCAAACCTTTACACCAGAGTGTGAGCTCCACAGAGGATCTCACCTTCAGATTTACACTATGTTTATTTATTTACAAATCATATCAAACAATATCGCCTCGACCCATATCACGTCCTCTTTTTATCCTGATATAGACATAAAAATATATATAAATAAGGTTTTAAAACATTTTAACTCATATTGTATATTCGATACTGCGATTAGTAATCTATTCAAACTTCAAGCTGATGGTAGTGAACAGTGAACCAGCTGTGCAGGGTTAAAGTGCCATTATACTGGAACTGTGACTTAACCAGTAATGGGGAAGGTTTCCCAGTTAAAGTTTTCAGGTTTCTGCGGCATCCCTGGTGGCTGCTATGGTGTTCCGGTCAGCTGTTAGGGTCATTTCTGAGAGCAGTGGAGGCATTTCCATAGCAGTTGGTATGGTGCTCTAGCAGTTAAGAAGCAGTTAACTCTTCAGAACAGACACCGAAAATGAGGTTCTGTGATCCGAGTACTTGATTATATAACAAAAGGAATGAAAAAGTCCAAAAGAGTGAACATAGAGCCTCTTTCTAGAGAATGAAAACTGACACTGATAACACAGTAAAGCTCCTACAGAAATAATACAAATTAAAATCCCACTGTGTGACATACTGTTATCATGATATTACTAATAAAAGAGTAAATATTATATTCACTAAATAATACTATTATCATATTACAGGTCAAATTGCATTTATGTGACACACAGTGCGCGTCTGTGTGTGTGTGTGTGTGTGTGTGTGTGTGTGTGTGTGTGTGTGTGTGTGTGTGTGTAAGCGCACACCACTAGGACAACCAACAGACCGTATTTCTGTTTGCAAACAAAGCAGCATCATTCAGCCCAGCCTAAAGGAGTGTGTGTGTGTGTGTGTGTGTGTGTGTGTGTGTGTGTGTGTGTGTGTGTGTGTGTGTGTGGGGTGTGTACTGGGTAAATCCCAGCACTGTCTCTGTAATCCCTGTGTGAGTGGGCAAGCAGATTATACACACACGCACACAGCTGCCCCCAAGCCACTAACACAAAGAACACACACACACACACACACACACACACACACACACACACACACACACACACACACACACACACACAGTAAAGGCTCGAATCCCAGTGAAATGAATCAAACACAGATATTTGAGTAGCATCACCTAAACACTCGACTCTTCAACAAACACCACTGCAATGGTGTTGTTCCAGACAGTCATGCAGGCAGCGGGTCATCTTCACTGAAAAGTCCCACTCTTGTCTTGGTGGAGACCAACAACGAATTCACGTGTGATCAGTGGTGAGATCAGCGGTGTCATAGTGTCGATCTCGTAAATACTGCTCATATCAGTCGAAACGTTTAATCATTTATTGTTCCTGGTGACTTTAATTTTCCTTCCCAGCATCACTCCAACTCTTCCTTCTGTGTAACGATTTTATTTACAATGCGTGTGTGTGTGTGTGTGTGTGTGTGTGTGTGTGTGTGTGTGTGTACTTTCACAGTATTCTAATTTTGAGATGCACTATTTTATATACACGGACAGTTTCATTAAACATCCTCATAATAGCAGGTTAGTCTTCCATTGTGTGTCCTGTGTGTGTGTGTGTGTGTGTGTGTGTGTGTGTGTGTGTGTAAGACTGAGGCAGTTTGTGACAGTCTGTTATTGTGTGTGTGTGTGTTTGAGCGTCACACGCAGATGACCCTGCACTTATGCAACACCCACCCACACTCAGAGGATTTAGCAGCGGTCAGAAAGCCCATTCACATCCCACCGCTGAACCATACGTCCACTCTTAAAGGGACCACGCCGTTAAAAGCCCAACTACCCTCACTTTCCCCCAGTTTAATCATCCCAACCCTACAACCTGCATCACTTTAGCCCCGCCCATTCAGCCTACAGAAGTTTAACCACAGCAAAGTAACCCCCACCCGTTCATCATACACCATTTCTGCCCCACCCATTTATCCAATTGCAGTTCTGCCCCACCACCTCATCATACACCATTTCTGCCCCACCCATTTGTCCAACAGCAGTTTAGCCCCACCCACTCATCCTACTCCATTTCTGCCCCACCCATGTATCCAATAGCAGTTTAGCCCCACCCACTCATCCTACTCCATTTCTGCCCCACCCATTTATCTAACAGCAGTTCAGCCCCACCCACTCATCCACTCAGGACACATGAGTTTAAGCTGAGCTCCATCCGAAGAGCAAGACTCCACTTGTGAAATTACACAAGAGTTAATAAGGAAGCAGATAAGGGGATTTTCGGCGGAACCACAGCAGACAGTGGAGATTATGTGCAGGTATAACAGGATTCAGCAGAGGGTTAAATAATATCTCTTCATCTCTCTCTATTTAACCTCAGCGGCTCTCTGACGTTGGACTCTGTTCAAACCCAGTTCTTCATAAGCTCTGCTTTGGCCCAAAACCAACCAAGTAAAAACCGTTTGGAAACTCTTTGCTTTCTTGTGAAACTTCCACGGAAATGCTGATGTTCAGGTTTACATTGTAGGGCTGAGTGATGGGAGTTTTTGTTCCTCATATCTCAAAATCCACAAATGTCAAATATGTTATATGAAAACCTTAATAAAGTACATTATTAAGCAGGTACCTGCAGGTACACATACCTTTACTACATCCAAGCAAAGACCGCCTCCCACCGTACTCACCAAAGACCGTCTCCCACCGTACTCACCAAAGACCGTCTCCCACCGTACTCACCAAAGACCGTCTCCCACCGTACTCACCAAAGACAGTCTCCCACCGTACTCACCAAAGACAGTCTCCCAACGCACCCACCAAAGACAGTCTCCCAACGCACCCACCAAAGACAGTCTCCCAACGCACCCACCAAAGACCGCCTCCCACCGTACTCACCAAAGACCGTCTCCCACCGTACTCACCAAAGACAGTCTCCTGGTGGAGGGAAAAACAGTCCCTAAAACAGTGGACTGGCTGTTTGCTCCCTCTGGAATCTCCAGCCTCAGACTGAAGCTGCTTCCCGACTTAACGCGGAAAATTCACCAGATTTAATCAGAGTCTGTCGTTTTCAAATGTTTTCAACTTTGGCGAGACACATATTGCCCAACAGAACGCGTCCAGCACTGCAATCATTAGATTCATCTGCTCCGAAAGGAGACGACATCACAACTCTTACAAGGAGTTTAGTTACACATTCAGACCAGAGAACTTTAATACCTGTATTGGGAAAAACACAACTGAACACTTTACTTTTGCCAGAGCTTTATAAACCCGTACGTTAATTTAGCAGATTAATTTATAAATAAAATAAATAGTAGAATTACACTACCACTAAAAACATTACATTTTTGATTACAGTAACGTGTTTAAGGGTTATTATAACTGACAATACAAATTGTGAAATTCTGTATTCTGTGATGTTTTCTAAAAATGGGCCGAGAACCCATCCATGGATCCCTAAACCTCTGGATCTGATCAAGACCAGAGATTAGGCCTTCACTGTTCAATACATCCCACGTCCCCAAACGTTCATCAAGCAGCATATCTATCTAAAGAGAAATGCTCCTATACTTCCACAACATGCTCCAGCAGCTGCTCCACCAAACCCTGATTATGAATCATAGTGCAGAAATCCAGACCCTGTCATTACTCTCTGTGAGTGAGAACTGATCCTCCACAGCGGACAGATGATTCATCTTTTTGGTACTAAACCACGTCCAGGTGATTCGCTCACCTCACTGCAGTGTACCCTCGGGGCAGGTGAGGCACAATACATCACCCCACAGCTGTGGAGAAGCTTCAGGGTGTCCAGAAAGATGGAGTGAGGTCACCAGATCTTTGAGAGATTATTCACTAAACATGTACCAACACAGAGCAGATACACACCAGTAACTGATGAGAGGAGATGACGTGTTCTTTAGAGTTGCACATACAATCTGTGTAAACTGCTCTGGTATCTCCACCAAGATTTTAGCCACAATTTTCCAAAGAATTCAAAATCATTCCAAAGGTATTCAGTGAAGATCCGACCCAGCCCAAGAGATGTTCAATGAAACACTGACCCATCCGATAGATGCTCAATATTAGACTCAACAGAGGTACTCAATAAAGCTCCACCTCATCCTAAAGGTGTTTAATGATGCTACGTCACTTCAAGTCATTCTCGTTCTGTACACATCAAAGCCCCATATCATCCAAAAATATTTAGTGAACTTCCAACTCATCCCAAAGATGATCAGTAGAGCTTCTACTCATGCCAAATATGTTCAATAGCACTCCAACTCACCCCAAAGGTATCAGATGGAGCTCCAACTCATCCCAAAGGTATTTAGTGAAGCACCAGTTCATTTCAATGCTTAATAGAGCTCCTCCCAAAGATGTCAGATGGACCTTAATCTCTCATTTATTAGTTTTAGCAAACATCTGGGATAGACCTCGGTAACATTAGGTACGACAGCATCTTCTACCACTTTTCAAAGACCCAAGCAATAAAAGCTCATTACCGAGTGTAGAGTTTCGACAGTAGTTGACTCATCTAAGAAGGTCTGGACACAACTGTGTCACAAAATGAGTTTATTTGCCAAAGGCTTCAAAAAGAAGATCATAGTTCATGCTTCTGAGGTTCACATCCACTGCACTCCCACAGACAGAGAGACTGAAAATAAGCACTGAGCCACTCTGACAGCGTTTATGAAATAATTATCACGAGTGCCACGCTAATATAATGAGCCATGCTGACTCAGGAAGATTGTGTGTGGTTGAATGACTCCATCCTAAAGGTCTACAGAGAGAAAGAAAGAGAGGTCCAAGCTAAACATGTTGAACAACCTGCCGCCCTAATTGCTTCTCTGCACTCTGCTGACAGAAAGACATTCAATGTCAACTCAGTCTGTACAAGCAGCATTACTTCCAAACTGTGGTGGAGCCTGTTAACAAGCACCAAAGAGCAGAACAATCTCCCTTTGCATTAAGAACCAAAGAGGAACAGAGAGTAAACAAGAATCCCCCATAAGAATGAGGATAAACCACTGAAAGGAATTCAGACTAAACAAGAGAACCTCACCAAGAACATCGCAAAGAACTACTGAGGGGAACAGGGACTGAAATGGAGAACCTCTTCAAGAGCATCAAGAAGAACCACTGCCAGGAACAGAGATTAGAAAACAGAACCTATTGAGGATGAACCACTGAGATCTAAGAACTTCCATGAACAGATATGAAAAGAATAGAATAGAACTTAATAGAAAAACAACTTAAGAGAGAACCTCTCCAGAAGCATGAAACAATGAGATTCCACATTTGAAATCAGAACCTTTCTAAAAGCAGGAGAAAGAACCACAGAGAGGAAGTGAGACTCTCCCCAATATTGTTATGCAGAAGCACTGAAGACAACCAAGACTCAAAATGAGAACCTCTGTAATTGAAGTTGAAGGAGGATTCTTTTGGAGTCTTCAGTGCTTCTGCCTCAGTCTCCTACTGAGTCTTAGTTCCTCTTAGTGGTTCTTAGGAGGTTCTCTTTTTGAGTTGTGGTTGTTCACAGTTGCTCTTACTCAAGCTCCTAGAGAATACTCTTGGAGGGTTAGTTCCACTCAATGTTTTTCTTATGTCATTTGGAACTGAGACTCAAATGGAGAACTTCCCCAAGATTGTAAGGAAGAAACTTTCAGAGTAACTGAGACAGTACCATGTGGAGAAGAACCACTGAAGAACAACCAATAAGATGAACTGAAAACCAAAAAGAGAACCTCCACAAGAGCATGAGAAAGAACCACTGAGAGGAACCAAGACTTAAATGTAGTCCATGATATTTTGGAGGTTCTCATTTTGAGTCTCAGCTCCTCAGTGGGTCCTCCTCATGTCCTTTAGGAGGTTCTCCGGTTGAGAGTTGGGCTCTCTGTTGATCTGCCTCATGATCTTCTCCTTAAGAGTCTCAGTTCAAATAGACTGCGAGAGAGGATGTTCTCAATGTGATCCTGCACGGCAGAACATGGAGGAGGATTGGAAAAAGTAGGACTGACAAAAGTTCAAGGTCTAAGGGCATATTTACTCACGGCCTCACTCTGCCGCACCCTCAGGACTTTGATACCTGGCAACAGCTCCAGTCTCACTGCTCTATTTCAGCACTCACAGGTGTTCCTCTAGAACGGAGCACTTCATTAAGAACACTAAACTAGGGGGTAGGGCCTCCATTGCTCTCAAAACAGTCTCAATTACTGGTGGCATGGGTCCCACCAGATGGTTGACAATTGCATCTCACAATTCCTGTAAATCTTTCAGAACCTCCATCATGCTCTGAACAACTCAAAAAGGTTCTACTGGATTCAGACCTGATTAATATAAATGACAAAGTGTGCCCAAAAATAAATAAATAAATAAATAAAAACATCTCACTCCATTATATTACCTCCAACAGCCTGGACTGTTCACACAAAACAGGTTGGATCCAAGTATCCTTGCTGTTGGTATCAAATTCCAACCCTACCAGCCGTGTTCTTCTGCAGAAATTTAGATCCAACAGACCAGGCTATGTTTCTTCAGGCTTCAGCTGTCCAGTGTTGGTGTGCCTGAGCCCAGTGCAGCCTCAGCTTTCTGTTCTTGGCTGACATAATTGGATCCTGACGTGGTCTTCTGCTGGTGAAGCTAATCCTCCACAAGGGCGAACGTGTCCTTTATTCAGAGCTACTTTTCTGTTCTCCACAGTTGACCTCTTCTAGCAAGCTGCCATCATTGAATGGAAGTTCTGAAGAACCCCAGAGATTATTGTGATGAAAAATCCCAGCAGATCATCAGTTCTTGAAACAGTCAAACCACATCTGGCCAGCATCTGCACAATGTTGTACCCTGCTGCTACCACAACATTGGCTCATTACATAACTGCATGAACGACTCAGGTGTACAGGTGTTCCTAATGAAGTTCTCAGGTGATCATACACACTGTTCTACACATGATGGGATCCCCAAGCAGTTACTCCCACATCTTACATCCTTTCACACTGATCTTCGATGGTCACCACCACAACCATCTCTGGACCACCACCATCGAGCAGCTACTGTGTGGGCGGTGGGATCATTCTCAGCACTGCAGTGGATCCGACGCAGCAGTGCTGCTGGAGTGTTTAAACACTGTATCCACCCACTGTCCACTCTTTTAGACAGTCTGCTGATTGTTCTGGACACACAAACGTCTGATGTTAAAGTTCGGTTATTAGCATATAGTGCACTGTGTAGGGATAAAGAGCCATCTGAGACCCTCTATCACTTCCTCCCTAAGGACCAATCAGAGAGCAGAACTCTGAGAACGGCTCACAAATGCTACACAGAGCAGCTGGGGCTCAACTCCACACTGCCGATGGTATGATAGATACTGTTCGGCATGTAAACACAAGTACGGGAAATGATATCCCACCTGTCTTACCGTCCGCTGAACATCTGTCAGATAAAGGGGAGATAAAGGTCAGGCGACCTGTGAACAGCGATGACGGCGACTAGTCTGCTCTGACCAAACAACCGCTGTAAAACCTGCAAGTGACAGATTTTATGATCGTACTTCAGAGGAAAGCAGAGATTACACGCCACCTCATTACAGCCTGCCTGATATCACTGCCCTTCTGCTGCTACACACACACACTATGCGCACACACACACACACACACACACACACACACACACACACACACACACACACACACACTACACACTACAAACAAATGAGACAGAAATATCATCATTCATTTACTGAGGGAAATTTATTTTATCTGATGTCACTAATCTGTAAAATAAAAACCTCACTCTATTCTGTTTTTAAGATGTTAATATAAATATATATATATTTATTATATATACATTTTTAAAAATGCTCCACCGAGTGGCTCGGTGGTCTAACGCACTACCACTACGATCTGTGGACTGCAGGTTCAAATCCCAGTTCCTGCTGCTTGCCATTGCCAGCCGGAGTCTGGGAAGGCAAAATTAGCCGTGGGTGGCTAGTTGGCGTTCAGAGCACAGGCAGCACAGGCGTCTGTCAGCACTTTCCTCCGAGCTCGTTGGCGTGTAGGAGGAGGCATGTGATCGTCCTCACCCTCCCTAGTGTCAGAAGCATCCTAGGTGACGGTAGTGGGGTTGTGGAACTGGCACTTGCAAAATTGAGGGGAAAATTGGGTAGATAAATCTTCTCAATATGCTTAAGTACGTGGCACAATACAATACCATGTCAAAGTATCAGTATTTCTCTGTAACAGCAGAACAACAGAAGGCTGTACACTTAGAAAGTAACATCACAGTGTAATGATTAAGACTGTACTGTACTTTACTGAGTGTTAAATAAACTGTTACAGATGGTAACCCACACAATAGAGGCAATATTACAATATGGCCATTACTTATATTATACATAATTATTTTTCCCCAAAATATATTATAAATCTCACTATATTAATATTATTAGTACATAAATACAACAGAATAAACCATCACACACACACACACACACACACACACACACACACACACACACACACACACACACACACACACAGCACTGATCTGACCCTGCTGTATCTATGGACTCTCCTCTTCGTTCGGCGGTCTGATAATAAAGACTGAGTCAATAAGATCAATAAACCCTGTTTACAGTGAGGCTGTAACCTCAGCGTGGGGGTGTGTACGGGTGGTCTGAGGTGATGTTTAAACAGTCTGCTCCGTGACTGCTGATATGGAGTCTCACACAGGCAAAGTCCAGTCTTCTGGGTCTCAACCTGAATGGGGTCCTGATGTGATTCTCCTTTTCTCAGGAGCTGCTCAGACTAAAGCACCTGCTGTTCATCAGTTAAACAACATTAAGGAACAGTTTATCTTCATGACAGAATCACGTTGTTCCTGCGCTGACAGTAACAGGGAGAGTAGCGTCTGCATCGCAGCCATGTCTGGCTCAGATTACTGCTAAAGGCACTATGTAACTTTGTAAAAATATGTAACCAGAGTCATATTAACATGAAATTCCTTTTTTTGTAGACATAAATCCACGTGGACTGAGGCTGTATATTAATATTAGGGGATTTTATACTAATATGACTGGGGTAGACGTTATGCAATTCTGGGAAGCATTGTCCTGCCTGCTTCACCAGAGGTACACTGCGCAGTTTCTAACATCTGCATATTTTATTACTCGTATTAATAGCTAGGGATGTAGCTACAATGTCCCAATATATCAAAGTATTGTAATATTATGTTTAGCTGTACTTTATAAATTCTCAGGAAACATAGTACTGATTTTTAATCAACAGTTAATACTTGTAAAAATTAATATTAGAAATTGGTTAAAATCTTTAAAGTCAGTTAAAACTACAGTTAAAACTATCTTTAGATCCCACTTGTCAATGGGTTTCCGTCAGATTGACCAGACTAGACAATGAGTGACAACTCCAGGCATGGTCATCTGAACATCCAAAATGGGCTCATCCAAAATCACACCGGAACCCACACAAATGACTTGGAATTTAAAACATTCATAACCTGCTGAACTGGTTCAAAAATGTGTTTTCTGGAATGACCAGACTTTCTGACCAAAAGAAACATCAATAATGGTCTCAAACAAATCACAAATATACATTCTAGTATATAAATATTAATTTCTAAATGAAAATACAAAACAAATGTTGAATGACCGAGGTTGACCACCAGCAAGAGATCCAGGCATTCAAACCACATAGAAAGTGGATTCCAGTGTGTTTGGATTTTAAAATTAAAAAAGGTACAAAAACAAACCAGAATGGCCAGACTGGGTGTCCAAAAAACACTGGACTCCAGTACTGGAGGGTTTTGGTACAAGATGGTATAAAACAAAACCAGAATGACCCGTGTAGACCATCGGTAAGGGCTTCAGATTGTAAAATTCCTAAAATTCCCAGTTCCTAACGTAGAAATATTCAACTTCCTGCAGATCCACCTTAACTGTCTTCCCACCATATTTTAATAAAAACCAGTATGAATGAATATTTGATTATGATTCATAAAACAGGGACCCTTCAAAAGGGTGGTCTGGTTACCTAATGGTCATACTGGTCAATTCAAAACCAGATGCTTTGGGATCCAGGGTGTTGAGCTGCAATTTTAGCAACTGGGAGTTATACAAATGTAATCTGAAGCCCTAACTGGTGGTCTACACTGGTCGTTCTGGTTTTGTCTTATATTATATTGTAACAAAACCCTCCAGCTGTACTGGAATCCAGTGTGTTTGGATTTCACACTTAAAACAGGGAGAAAACCAGAATGGCCAGACTGGGAGTCCAAAACACACTGGACTCCAGCACATCTGGAGGGTTTTGTTACAATATAATATAAAACAAAACCAGAACGACCGGTGTAGACCACCAGTAAGGGCTTCAGAGTGTAAAAATCCTAAGAGTCCCAGCTCGTAATGTAGTAATATTCATTTCTAAGTGTTTAAAATTACTGGATTCCAGTGTGTTTGGATTTTAAAATTAAAAAGGGTACAAAAACAAACCAGAATGGCCAAAACACACTGGACTGCAGTACTGGAGGGTTTTGGTACAAGATGGTATAAAACAAAACCAGAATGACCAGTGTAGACCACCACCAAGGGCTTCAGACTGTAAAAATCCTAAAATTCCCAGTTCCTGAAATTCCAGCTCAATACACTGGATCCCAAAGCATTTGGACTTTAATTGACCAGTATGACCATTAGAGCACCCTTATGAAGGGTCCCAGGGTGCAGATCCACCTTAACTTGTCCCACAGCATGTTTTCATAAAACCAGTGTGAATTACTATGATCCATAATAATAATAATTCATACTGGGTTTTTATGGAAACATGCTGGGGGACCAGTTCAGGTGGATCTGCAGTACTGAGCATTAATATCATAAGGGTTACTGGTTGAGTCCCACCCAGTCTGCTGCAGGGCTGGACTGCTGATGCTCTCCTACCTTCGTGCTAGACCTGCAGTCTGGAGAGGAGCAGGTGAAGGACAGTCCTGATGTTCTCCCAGCGACTCTCCTCTCTTACTAACCAGCTGACCAGTCTGACCAGTGTGACCCCGGGCAAAGAGAGGAGAACCACACACCGACCCAACAGAACCAGCAGAACCAGCAGCGCACATGGACAAACCTTCAGCATCGAGCAGAACCGGGCAGCTAGGAGGAGAGGCTCCGCCCAACATAGCCCCGCCCACTCTCTCCCTCTTAAAGAGACAGTGACCTAAAAAAAATCTCCATATTAAAATATATTTATCATTTTGACTAATTAATTAAAAACGATATTTTTTTATTATAAGGACTAAAACAATTGGTATGTTTCTGAGCTGAAAGTGTGAGATTTGTTATGAATTTGGTATAAACAGATTGACAAGGATATTTATTTATTTATTAGGGTATTTATATTTATAAAAGAACAACCTGAATGTCCATTATAATTGTTATTATTTATGTGTGTATGATTATTAGCCCGGTTCATGCTTTTATTCTGAAATTTGAACACTGAGCAAAGACAGCAGACAGCTTGAACACCTTATCTGGACCAGTGCCTCCATTGGCTCCGCCCCCTCTCACTGATCAGTCAGAGTCTGTATGCAGATTGAGCATGGACACGTGGACAGAGCAGTAAACATGCACTGGAAACTGCTTTGGTATTTAAACTGGGATTTAATTCAGTTGTAAATTTGCGTGGTTTTTTATTTTTTATTTTTTTGGCTGAATTACTTGCTGATAATTAAAATCAAATCAAATCAAAATGTATTTGTATAACACTTTTCACAACTGATGTCACAGAGCAGCTTTACAGAAATTAAAATAAAAATAAAATGGTAAAGACAGATAAAGACATAAATCCCATGGTGAGACAAAAGGTGATAATTCCTTACACAGTGGTTAGATGGGGTCTTACAGTTTGTTATGATCAGAATCAGAATCAGAATTACTTTATTAATCACAGAGGGAAATTGCAAATTCTTACAGCTGCACCCATCTATATAAAATATAAAAAAATAGTAAGATAAAAATAAAAATAACAGAAATAAATTTAAAGATAAAAAGAATCAAAAGAATAAATTATTTGGAAACATATACGTTAAAGTACTTATGAAAAAAGCCAATGGTTATGTAAATATGTACATCCAGAGTTAATGATATGTGTATTGTGCCTGTAGGTCACTCTGATCCTGAGATGTGAAGTTTAGAACATAACCAGCATGTAACTGCATGGAACATGTGGATCTATGGTTGTAAGTGTTAAAGGAAATGTGCATGATTTTAATCCACTACACTGTTGTAAAATTCTGTGACTGTTTCCTCACGGTCTCTCCTGTCTGTTTGCACAATGTACAAAGTATTTCGGCCCAACTATTCCTGCCTATCAGCAGTAGGGGGCACTCCTTCTCTTGCATGGGACAGTGGAAGGGGCGGGGCAGGGGAGAGAACATGTACACAAATAGAGACGGCAAAACTCAAAGAACAGCTAACAGGTGTTTATATGGCGAAGAGACCCGCGAACGTTGAAGAACATGAAAAGGGTCGAAGATGGTCTTCAATTCCTGCTTAACAGGTGGGTAACATTAACTTATTTTGGAAGCAGTGTTCATCCCCCCCCCCAACACAACCTCTTCACACTCCTAACAACAGGCCGATGATACAGGAGTGTGTGGTCATGGACAACCAGACTCATAAACAGTTTCTATCCACAGGCCATCAGGGATGTGAATGACTGCAACACACTACCCTTACCATTACTGTAATTGAACTCTGACCAACACACACACACACGGGCATAAAACATAAAGGAACTCTGAACTCTGACCAACACACACACACACACACTAAATTCACTATACACACTACTTTATGACATATTTAATGCCGCTGTATTACTGTTGCAATAATGCACATTGCACTTTATGGCAATTACATTATCTTTGCAAAATATTGCACATTTACAGCCTATTCTTTTCACAGAATCATCCAACCATGTTATTGAACACAGGTATGTTTATATATATATATATATATATATATATATAAGTGGACACTGTCTAATAGAGTGGACAGTGGAAAGGAGGATAACAAAATATGCAGAGAAACGGAGGAACTGCAGTCTGTAATTATAAAGTGCTCCTATATGATAAGAGAAGCTGATAAATATATCTTATCCAATTCTTGTCTCTAGTATAAAGTTAATTTTTTTACATTTGTGTTATGTTTTATATCTAATAGCTTAAGTATTCGTGGAGAAGTTGCAATGTATTTGATTCCACAGTGAAAGAACTGAAAGGAAAACACTTGTACAGGGTCATATCTACATTTTACACCTTGAACAAACAACAAACAATCCTGGACTTATTCTTCATATCCTTCAGCCAATCCCTATGCAGGAGGGACCACTTCACTGACCTACAACACACTGCAAAGCGTAAACATCAGAAACTGCAGGACAACTGTCCGTTTCATCCCTCGGCCTACACCCTGACCTCTCGGTCGCACAGACACACAGAACACAGAGTGGACAGCGGGGTTCAGTGACCAGCTGGCTATTTTTAGTTCTCTGAAATGTCAAACCCACGGAGCATCTCAGACCCTGCTGTGTTTACCAGAACATAATCAGACTGCGGCAGCTAATTATCCATCACATAATCCAAAACTGAACCCCCACCATGACCGGGCAGACCCTCAGCCTCAGCCCGCATCAGTAGCTGAGGAGAAGAAAAAAAAATCAGTGAGCATATACACCACCCTGTATCAGTTTGACAAGAATAAAATAAGTGAATACATTTCAATAAACTTCTTAAAATACATTTTATTATAAATAATAAAGGTTAATGCATTATTAAAAAAAGTTAATGCATTATTATTATTGAGTGTTAACGCCACTAAACAGTATTAACAAAGGTTAAAAAGGGTTAATAAAATGAACATTAAACAACATTAAAGTTGTTAAATAATAGAGATATGATCGGGTATGATATTATATACTACTATTAATGTTTTGTTTTATAAAAGAGGGATACAATGCTTTATAATTTTGTAGTATTAATAATATATTAATATATACTTCTAAGCATAATAAGATGATATTATTAAAGTGAATGAGCTCATGCTTCCTGAGGCAAGTTCTACTGTAAAACTCACAATTAATTTGATTTTATGGATTTATGAAGCTCCCAGTAAACAATACACGCTGTTTTTAAAAGTTAAAAATGTGAAAAAAATGTGAAAATGAAAGAAATCAATGTCTGCAGAGCAGGGGAGGCAGTGGGAAGAGAGCCAAGGGGCTTGTGGATTTTACAGTGTGGGGTGAAATCACTGTGTAACAGAAATTCTGTGTAACAGAAATACAGAAAAGTCTGTCTGTGTGTCTTTTGATAGTGTGTGTCTTTACTCGAAATTAATGTTCGCTTGCTAAAGAATCTCAAAAATGGAATCTTGGAATAATTATGTCAAGAGGACCAGTGGCTGCTTCTCCAGAATCCCGAAGACCATGGAGAAAGGAGGCAGTACTAAAAGGCCACTAATGTTGCTTTTTAGAAATGGCAGTTCAGGAGATCTGTGGAAGCTGAAATGAGATCAGGAAGATCAAGAAAGCCCTTGAAGAGACACAGGACTGCCAACAACCTGCATCAAGAGTTAAGAGGGCAGCGCACTGGTCCACTGTGCAGCATTGCCTGTACAAGCACAATCTTCAAAAAAAGAGGCATGAAAACAAAACCTTAAACCCCATTAAAACTTAGTGTTTTAAAGTTCTGCAGAACATCCATACAGAATCAAGTATGGACTGATGAAGTCAAATAACTCTTTAGATCCATCACATAGCATGATTTGGGGTGAATGTCATACATACGTCATACAACCAGCGTTATTTTATGTTATTTGGAAGTGCTAATTACCCAACCCTGTAAGGACTCTGCCCCATCACAAAGCATGCTCTCGGACGTAGGAGGGCGAAGACAAGCACATGCATCCTCCAGACCCATTTTTCAAACTGCCACCAGTGCATTGGCAGCCAATGTGCCCGGAGGAAAGTGCCAGGTCCCAAGCTCCGATACAACATTCGCCAGTGTAAACCAGCATTGCACTGGGTGTTATCTGGGGAAACAGTACTATCTACCCAACTAGAGAGAGCTGGCAGACTTCGGGTGCTGTTGGCAAGCAGTATGACTCAGGATTTGAACATGAGATCAGATCATGGTGTTTTTTCCAAACATTGCTTTCAAAGCTGGCCTGAAAGATGGACAGTCCAGCTTTATATTAAAAGACAGTTAAATCATGTCAGTCTGTGAAAATGGCAGCACATGTCAATAGAGTCTAAAATATGATATCTAGGTTCAGCTCAACTTTTTGGCCTTTCCGGGGGCACACAAAAAATGGGACTTTTATTAGAAATGGGAAAGTCTACACTGTAAAAGCTGGCTGGGTCTGAATGTAGTGCTGTTACATTAGAAAGATGATGGCACCCCCTGTTGGACCCAAACATTATTATTGATCTCAGTGGAGGTGTTGAGTAAGCTCAAAGAAGGCTTGTGTGGTTTTTCAAGTTCCCACCACTATTTGGTTGTGAGCCCATGTTAGAAATTACTTCTTAATGTTACAACTCAAATGTCTAATGTTACTAGAACATTCTATTAATATTAATGTCATTAGAGCTTCATTCTGGATATTAATGTCTGGATGTTCTAGCATGTCACACTTACTTTGGAGTCACTTTTAATTTCGTTTTCTACTGTACATCTGAAGGGCATCATCATATTGGGATCATTTACTAAAAAAGGACGAGCTCCTGTAACTGGCAGCCTCTCGAGCATCACACTTTCAGCCAGTTATCTGGTTTAATATGATGGAAACAGTGGTTCCACTGAGGAGAACAGTGGTGTATATAGTCAGTAGCAGAAATAACCACAACCAAGCCAGAACAGCTGATATTCATTCAGAACTTTATGCAACAAAGCCTGGACCAAAGCAAAAAATGGCACAAACAGAAAGGATGTCTACGGGAGGATACAGAAACGTGAGGAAAATGGTACTGTAAAAAATAAAAAATAAAAAAAGCAGTTCTGCTACAACTCAGACTATCATTGATTCTGGAGTTCAGATGCATTTGATCGGAGCCCAAAAATGTTTGGTAAAGGATGTGTACTTCTTTAAGTTACAATGAGAGATGGTAGGCTAACAAACACAGGCCTTAAACTGTCACCAATTTACCCATCTCTGTAAAAGCTCCTCCAAAAACTTAATTTTATTTGAACATCTGTCAAAAGTTGTGGAAACAAGTGTTCAGTAAAGCCCATTGATAGACCACATTTCATCTAGAACTGGAATTACATTCTGATCCTCACAATGTCCCGCTCTGTACCTCACAATGTCCGTGACAACGTCCCGCTTTGAAGCGGCATGCCAGTGACTGGAGTACAGAGTAATAACACTGTACTGGAGGTTTTTCCTTCAGTTTTGAGAGACACGTTTAGGGGACAGTGTAAACTAGCTATCCTAGTATCTGTTGTTTTAAACATTTGTCTAAAGTCTTCTGTTATAAACTAAAGAATATGATCTGGATGTGTTTTGAAAGAGGAGATGAGAGACAAACAATTTTGGAGGCATGTTTATGGACAGTCAGTGGTAGCCACCACGTCAGCCCATCATCATCCATTATAGAGTAAAAATGCGGACCATGTCTTGTTCTGAGAGATGGATTGAGAGACAAGCAATTTTCAGGGTGTTTTTACAGAAATGAGTAAATTAGTTTTTACAAAGATAAGAGTGGTGACCGTAATCTAACATCTTCCCATGTAAAATAAAGAAGAATCTGGATGTGTTCTTTTCAAGATTGGGGGCATATCTTTGTTAGAAACATTGCAGGTCTCCTGTTGTCCAAATAAAAAGCCACATCAGATACCAAATGCTTGGCCTGATCAAGTGCATCTGGGCCCAGTGATCAATCACGATGATGTAATATTTATCAGAACTACTCCTTTAAAGCACAATGGGGAAACACTGCAATTGCTCCTTTGTGTGATCAGTAGTCTTCCTCAGTTGATGGTTTAAGAACATTTTTCACACTAAAACTGTGAAACAGCCTGTAAACCTTTCAGACACTGACGTTCTTACACAGCAGCCTGAGGACATCCTCTAATGTCCATCTGTGCGAGAGTGAGGACAGGAGAGTATCAGTGTGTAGAGCTTCTACAGTACAGTCGTCAGGTTCGAGTAAAACACCATGGTGAAGAGCGTTATTAGCGTGTCACAGGCATATTGGCTATGGTGAAGGTTCTATAAATTACACAAGCGCTGCACTGATGCACTGAACAGTTAAACCGGACAAGAGCTGCAAATACCTCCTCATTTATGGGAACCTGAACGCGTTATCACCACAGCATACAGTGGAGTTCGAGGGTGTGGGACCTCTACTGTTTGGCATAGTGGGGGTGGGTGCCAATAGTTATGAACAATATGGGGGTGTGCGTTCAGTAGGCAAATTTCATTGATCAATGACCAAATGACACCATCCTATTTGGTGACTAGGTGTCATTGAAGCAAGAGGTCTTTAATTAATGCTTAACAAATAAAGTTCCAGACATTTGATAAGCTGACGGCCAACATTCAATAAACACGGCTACGGTACTAGCATGTGCAGATATTAGAACATGGAGCATCACCAAACTCTTTACTGCTCGCAATGCTTTGAGTCTACGTCTCCAAATCGTGATCAGTTAGAAAAATGCACGTGACGTCATTGGTTTGACCGCGTGAACAGAGTCTGTGACGATACGATGGACGCATGCTTGTGAATCTAAAGCTTTACCATCCCTTGATGTCAAGCAGCTTTAGTGTGTTTTAACGCAAGTATTTTTGAAGCTATTCCTTTAAGTGTAAACACAAACCATCAATTAGCAGCAAGTGAATGACTTTGATGTGACTATTAGAATGTTTTTTTTTAGACGTTAGAATGTGTGGCTGAGCTTTTGAGAACCCCACCCCACCCCACCCCTGGATGCTGGTGCTGCTGTTAAGAGGTGGAAGCAAATAGTGCAGAATAGTGCAGAATCTGTGAAGCTCACTGGATGTGCACTCTGGCAAAAAAGGCACGCCTTAACGCTGTCTGAGACAAAGAGACACACACAGCTGAGCATTGTGGGTAGGCTGGCCGACGGGCCGGTCTGTGAGGTGACTGCAGCAGCACTTAACAGAGGAAACAATAGAAAAATCCCTCAGCTGTCGCTCTTCAGATGATCTGATGGTTCGGCCACTCCGCTCCGTGAACCAGAACCTTCTCCTGGTGCAAAACTGGACAAGGCTAATATAAACACAGAACCACAAAAGCCTGAGTAACCAGAAATGAGTTGACTTTTGAACTAAAATGAAACTGTATGGTTTGGAAAGGAGAACAAATCTAAATCCAGCTACTAAAGGAAAGTCTGATTAAAAATCAGTTTCTTTTTCTCAGCAACTCAACAATAGATTCATTTTCAATATTGCATTCTGGAAAACGCAGTCCATTGTTGAGAATTCTGGTGGTTATCTGAGATTGCTAGTGGTTATAAAATGCACTGTGGTCAATATGTTGTTAAGATTCAGGTTCTCCATCACTGAGTCTATGCATCATTGCTGTCATTTTTGTGGTTCTTGGCTATTGACATATGTAGTTCTCGGTTGTCAGGATCATCAGTTGATGAGACCATTAGTGGTAAGTTGTCATTTATTTCCTGGGATTATGGCGTATTTTCTTGAGACTCAACGTTCTCCTCTGGATTTGTGTTTGGTGGCTTTTCCATGCAAACACATTATGAAAATAAACCTAAAACATAAGTTAATAAAACAGAACGCTTTGAACAGCTGCGCAGGATGGTAAAACCTTCAGTCATACTTCCTCTGGTGTGAAATTCAGAGTTCAGATTTCTGTTTTTGGGGGGGATTTTGCACTTTTCACCACAGATTACTCATTTCCAGTCCACCCCCACTAATATATAGATGCCCCCCACTGCATAATGCGACCAGTGCATGTCAAAATAAATGCCAATACTGGTCAGCATCACCCACAGAGTGACTGGAAAAGAGGCCGGATCATTCTAACGTCCTGGAGTGAGAGAGAGGAGCGTAAAGCTCTCCGAGGCTCTGAGGGCTGAGGCATCACCAGAGTCCAAACCTGTGTCTTCATGATGACTCCCATTAGGGAGTCCCGACTGCTCCCTTACAAAATCTGATTTGTGATTCTAATTCACAGTAAAGTGAGTCATTCTGAGTAATTACAGAATTGTAATAACTGTAACTCCAAACCCACCACAAACCCAGCAGAGCTCTTTTTATAACCTATTGATAATGTATATTTATATGATCTCACAATTCTCTCCTTTCGATCCTGAAAACAGTAGTTAAGACTACTAACAAATAAGAGTATGATGGGGTGCAGGTCTGCGGCAGCAGAGGAAGATGATGATGATGTCAGACGAAGCGTTAAAGGGTCCAGTAGAATTAAGGTGGGCGAAATGGCCACCCGCCTCAAAATAAAACAAAAGCTAAAAACAAACAGAGAAAAACAGACGAACACGTTGATCCTGTGCAGCTCTGACAGCTCTCTGCTTATTACTGTTTCAGGGTCCGAATGCTCCTTGCGTCTCCCTCCCTCACGATAAATCTGTTCATTCACTCTATTAATCATCATCCTCTTCGTCATCCTCATCTTCATCAAATTGGTCCCGAGCATCCAAATCATCCTCATCCTCGATCTGTGGGGAGACAATAACATCAAGATATGAAGTCATAGCTTTTGCAGATCGCGTCTAATTTAATGTACACTTCCATGCTGGTCAAATTGGTCAAAAATGTTTTGAGCAGTTTCAACAGGCACCTCAGGTTTAAGTGTTCACTGATCAAACAGGCTCTCAAACAGAACTTCACGTAGCTTTGAGCCTAAACACGGTTAAAATGTGTGTTCACTGGATGCAGCGGTTTCGAGACTCCTGGTGCAGCAGTGTGGTGGGCCCTACCGTCTGTCCTAAATCTTTGAGCTTCTGTTTCAGAGAGAGGATCTTCTGGTCTTGGTCAGCCAGCAGCATCAGCAGGTCGTCCTGCTCCTTCTTTGACTCAGACACCTCCTGCTGCAGCTTGCTCTTCTCTGTCTGCAGGATAGCTGTTGTGCTGGTGGACGTTGCTAACTCCTTCTCCATCTGTGCTCTGCTCTCCATCAGGGTCCGCACCTCCTCCTAAAAGCACATAGAAGTTAGATGTTCAGTTTTCAATAAATATTTTGAACCTGTAGTTTTGTAACCTCCGTTTCCAGTAAACAGCCCCCCTATTTTAGAGTATATGCTTCTCTAATAATACAGAATGTGTACTGCACATATGCAGAGTGTATGTGTGCAAACATGTGAACCATGTAAGCCTCCCTGATGGGAGCTACTGTTACAGCGTGCTTGGAAAGTGTGTAAGCATACACAGTGTGTACAGTGCAGGAATACCTGTAGTCTGTGTGTTTCTGCAATCTGTGCTGATAGTCTGTTCTCCAGTTCTGTCATTATTGCTGCATCTCCACTCACTGCAGCCTGCAGGACACACAGACACACACACAGACAGACACACAGACAGACAGACAGACACACAGACAGACAGACAGACACACAGACAGACAGACACACAGACAGACAGACACACAGACAGACAGACACACACACAGACACACACAGACACACACATTTAACTGCATTCATTTTGGACTCATAGAATTCATTAGAATTAATTATAACAAAATACAATAAATTAAATGCCAGTTTTGTTTTGCCAAAAAAAATTGTTTTTATTCTATATACTTTATTAAGCCTATGGTTCTATATATAGATCTTAAAAACCCTTTCACACGGGAATTTACCCATCATGCAATGAAATACACACATATAGTGTATTCACACACTAGGGGGCAGTGAGCATGCATGCCTGGAGTGGTACCCACGGAGCAGATAGGGAGTCGTATGCTTGGCACTTCATTTGTGTCCTGCAACCTGGCAACCTTGCAGTCACAAGGCTGGATCCTTAAACACCAGGCCAAGGCTGCCCTACAGCAATTTTTTCAGCATGAAGCTCTACATCTTGTGCAAATACTTCACACATGGTGACGTTTTTGGTTCATTTTATAAAATGTATTACAAATTTTACCCAAAAAATCAGAGCATAACTGAATCATTATGGAACATCACACCGAGATCTGTTGGTAGATGCTGTTCTGTATCTAGATCCCGTGGGACCAGAGCTGGGCTGTTCTACTGCATCTTCTGGATAAGAGAGAGAATAGTCTCACCGTAGCTTCAGCTCTGCTCTGCAGCTCCTGTCTGTCTCTTTGTAGCTGGGAGATCTCAGCAGTCTGGGTCTGCACCTGCACCCTTAGAGACTCCAATTCCTGCAGAACATCACACTGGACTAAATTACCTGCACTTTACTGCTTTTATATCGATGTTCAACACATCTTCAGCAAAAGAGTATTCAGTAGATGTATGTTGTGCTGACTCTCATACCTTCAGTAGTTCTGTGTTTCCTGCTTCTGATGCTTCGGTGGACTGCGCTCTCTGCAATACACAACACCAAACAAGCACTCAAATACATGTGAAATTATATCAAATCCCCAAATATATTTTGCCAAAAACATTCTCAGACCACCACTGCACCACCACTAGACCAACATGAATCAGATATTATTCAGATGGTGCACCATTCAAAGCATAACAGTGACAGTGTAAATAAATGGTCAACACAAGAATGTAAGCATGAGAGCCAAAACTGACCAAATTAAAGGTGTACGACTGAAATATCATGTATCATGAAGTATGTCAAAATGATGTTTTGCAACATTATATTGATTCTTCAAAACACATTATTGGCAACAAGTGGTCCAAAGTGCCACCACTATGATTGCAGGTTCAAATCCCGGGTCATGCAGCTTGCCAAATGACACTTCCAAATTTGTGGGGGTTAAATAACAAAACAAAACAAACAAAGAAAAAAAAATGATGTTAATTAATAGTTCACATGTACATTTGGCATAAAACTTGTGCCAAAACTATAATGAGGATCATAAATATAATGATCTGCTGTGGCGACCCCTAAACGGAGCAGCCGAAAGAAGAAAAGAAGACACAGCTCATCCATCAAGCATGGTGTAGGTAGTGTCAAGGACTGAGCTTGCATGGCTGCTTTTGGACCAGGCTCACTAAAATGTATTTATTGATTACGTAACTCGTGATGAGAGCCACGAGATGAATCCTGAAGTGTTCAGTAGTCAACAGAAGTGTGTTGAGACATGTTCAGTTTCAGCATCTGCAGACATGCCTCTTAATCACTGATTTCAGGTGTCTGTTTCAAACTCATTGCCACATGTGCCAACGTGATGATGTAATACTGTATGGATTTTTCTTCATGTACATCAGGTACATATACACACAACTATACACACACCAGGTTGGAGATGAGTGTGTCCTTCTCGGCGAGCTGCGTGTTCAGCAGTGTGTGCTGTCTGCGTAAGTCTTCCAGCTCCTCTCTGAGTCCAGTGAGCTCCTCTAATTGAAGACCATTCACCTGACCACCGTCTGTTTGGCCACTGTCTTTACCTACGGAGAGAAAGAGAAAGAGTGAGAGAGAGTTTGTATGAGCATACTCTAAACCTTGAAATTTTAAATGACAAAACACTGAAAGTACATTAAAAATATTGAACAATACAGATGGAACAACCATCCAATTACTCTTTAATTTACATTTTCAGTAGCTCCAGTGAGGACGTACTGGTCAGGGAGTTAAAAAGTACAGTACCCAGTTTGAGTTTGAGGATGTTGTACTGGTCTTTATGCTGCTGGATCTGGGACAGCTGCTGGGTGATGGTGATCTGCATCTGGTCTTTCTGGGACGTCAGTGAAGATACCTGATCCTTCAGCTCATTTATATGGGCATCCTGCACTCAGAGAGAGGTGGACAGATGGATGGTGTTGGTCATTTCATTATGTGGAAGGGAAAACCAACACCAGAACAACCTTACCAAGAGAAATCACTCTATTATGAAGCTCCGGAAAAGCGGATGCATCAGGCGCTTGTCGGGCTGCCAGGTGAAATCTTATCAAGCTTAGAGTTGGACACTACCAGACCTGTCCGCTTAACCGGAGCTTCATAACTGAGCCATTGCTCTGGGTGAGGACGTTATGGTGTCTTAAGTTGAGTTTGTAACATTGCCGTTTCTTATAAAATCCTCCTCTTATTCCTATTATTGTGACCTCCTCTAACTAAGCATACTCTACTGCTCATTCCGCATGTTTATTAACTCTGGGGTTGTGATCGATATCATCAGATCCACTGGTGGATTGAAAGTTCTACACAAAAGTGGGTATCATATCATGAAATAAGGTGAAAAGGAGTTGTATGAACTGGAGCTGGCACCTGTTCCCGGATCAGTTCTTTGTACTGAGTAACGATGCTATCATGCTGCTCCAGAGTTTTCTTCACTTCCTCCTCTTTCTTGTCCTCCTCACTCGATTTATGTACTGCCTTCGTTATGACACCTGCAGAGACACGAAAACATACAATGATTAAAACAGTTTGACTCGTCTGTGTACAAAACGCACAAGAATACAGACCTAATAAACATCTAAAAGACACTGCTCGCATAGACCATGCTGTAGATAACAGTCAGCGACAAGACCCACATAATCAAGTCGAGTTGAGAACTCACTGGTCACTCCATCTACTGAAGTACAGAGCCTTAATGTAGGTGTGGGTGACCAGTTATCATTCTCAGGTAAAGCTGCAAACCTCCTTTACAACATCAGGAGAATTTGACCTTTTCTGTCTAGAGAGACCACTCAGGTGCTTGTTCAGTCTCTTGTCATTTCAAGACTAGACTACTGCAGCTCCCTTCTAGCTGGTCTTCCTATGCGGACCATCAGACCATTGCAACTTATCCAGAATGCAGCAGTGTGGCTCATCTTCAATGTTCCTAAATTCAGTCACGTAACTCCTCTGCTGCGTTCCCTTCATTGGCTCCCTGTATCTGCCCGCATCAGATTCAAAACCTTGATGCTGACCTACGAAGCCAAAAATGGACCAGCCCCTCCATACATGATGGCAATGGTCAAAACTCGAGCTGTACCAAGAGCCCTTCGAGCTTCAAGTACAGCTCGGCTTGACCCACCGTCCCTCAGAATGCAAGGTAAACATGCATCCAGACTCCTTTCTGTTCTGGCACCAAAAATGGTGGAATGAACTTCCCCTGGAGGTCTGAACAGCTGAGTCCCTCACTGTCTTCAAACGCAGACTGAAGACCATCTGTTTCAGGAGTATTTATCTCCATAAAGACATTTGTGTTGAACAGGATCTAAGTGTGAGGAATCTCTCGATACTAACCTCGTCTATTAGCTCGGGATATTTTCTGAGTGAACAGCAAAGCACTTTTTTAAGCCACTGTGGATAAGGGCGTCTGCTAAATGCCATAAACGTAAGTTGATTACAGATTAATGACCCTGATTAGCAGTAGAGACACTCCTGCCACTGGTTTCCCACCAGTAAACTTGTTCATTCATTGTTTTGTCTGAAATCAAGGGTATTAAAAGAGTTTTTCCTGCTTTGTTGCAGTAGCTATCTACCATCCAGGGAAGACTTTCTACACCATTTTGGAGCATTTCTGTGAGGATCTGATTGCATTCAGCTACAAGAGCTTTAATAAGGTCACAATCAAGATCCCACTCACCAACTCATCCCAAACAAGTACTGGATGGAGCACCATCATTCCAGAGAACATAGTTCCACTACTCCCCAGCTCAATGCTTTATACCCCTCTAGCCTGGCTCACATCTGGCATTAGGCATGGTCCCAATATGTTCGTGTTTGTTCATCTGCTCTGCGGGGACTAGACAAGCTGTGTGGGTGCATTTGCACATCTGTGTCAGCCACTTAAAGGAGCTGAATGAATTCATTAAAAGGGGTGACCACAAACTTTTGGACAAAGAGTGTAAGTCACTGTGGTGGTGTTCCTGTGCACTAATCAGGTAGGATGTGTCAGATATGGTCTGAAGCAGAGTTACATTCTGTGCCGGATGTGTTCAAAGCTGCAATTCTGACCTTCCAGCTCCTTGACAAGTTTGGTGAACTCATGGTCGAACAGCATGTGCTCCGGCACTGAGAAGGCTGGCTGGGGTTTCTGAGCAGCACGAGAGTAAAGCTCGTGTTTGGTGATGAAGCCCAGCTTCTCCACAAAGTTCTCCTTCCCAATACGCTTCTCAATGAGCTGCTTCAGCTTCTCTCTGAGACACATGACAGGAGACATCAGTCACAGAAACACAGAGCGAGGGGAAATGATAGAGGTGTACTCTGTGTACAGACATGACATTGAGTGGTCAGTCATAACATGACCACCTCGTTTCTGCACCAACTGTCCGTTTTTGTCCATTTTACAGTACTTTGTGGTTCAAGAATTACAGACTGTAGTCCATTTCTCTGCATACTTTTTAACCTCCTTCCACCCTGGACCACCACAGGGTAGACCTTACGTGGGGTCATTCTCTGCACTGCAGTGAGTGTTAGTGTGTGTTGTTTTGAAAACAACAGTGCGGCTGGAGTGCTTAAATACTGTGTCCAATTACTGTCCACTCTATTATACACACCCACCTAGTGTCTCCACCTTGTAGATGTAAAGTCAGAGACAGAAGCTCATCAGTTTCTGCAGTTTGTGTCAGTCATCTCTAGTTCATCATCAGTGCTCACAGGACTTTTGGCTGTTCTCAGTCCAGCAGTGACACTGAGGGGTTTAAACACTCCAGCAGCACTGCTGCGTCTGATTGAATCATACCAGCACAACACACATTAAGACACCAGTGTACCGGTTAGTGTAACTGCAGGCTAAAAAGGTATTCAGAGAAACAGATGAACTACAGTCTGCAATTAAAGAATTACAAAGTGCTCCTGTATGGTCAGAGGAGATGATAGAATGGACAATGATGGTACAAGCAAGGTCACAATGTTATGGCTGACTGGCGTAGAGAAATATAGACTGAATGATGGAGAGGTGTACTTGGTGTAGTTTTCCAGCGAGTTGTCGTTGTAGTAGATGCAGATTCCCAGCAAGAGGGCACACAGACCCTGCACAAGCCGTTCATCTTCACCCAGATTCTCTGAGATCTGAGCGGTCAGCTGCAAACACACAGTTAAGGAAACGCATGTGCACACTGTCAACTAGAAGTGCTAATTAGGGCCAGACCAATCATTTGGCCACTGAAATTATTCAGCCAAAAACTATTGCTGTGTAGAAGTATTTTAAAGTGTCAGAATGACCCGCGCTGGCCGTGTGCAGACACTGCTGGACTGTCCAGAGGGGGTATCATTTTTTAATTTACCAAACCAATTTGGAAGTGGCAATTACCAGCTAGGAAACTCCACCTCCACCTCCCAGTGAATGACAGGTGGTTGCTATGGCGACTGCTGTGGTATCAAGCAACCGTAATGAAAAACTCGTGTTGACACTGTGAGTGACAGTGATTATCTCATAGCTGAAGCAGCAGCGGGAAGGATACGAAAGGGACATTCTCCTGGTTGTGAAGGAAGTGTGTAACAGCGATGGGGCAGTTGGTCATCCATGTACACAACAACATCAGGAGGCCCACCCTGGTTTGCACTTTACTGCCCTAAACACACACACACACACACACACACACACCACACGCACATATTTACACAACCACAACACCCTTACTGCATGAGTTTACTGTGTTAAAGAGAAGACTCCAACAGGCTTCTCAGTTTTCCAAACTCTGAAAGCAAAGGAGTTCCAACATCAGAGTGTGTTTGAATTCATCATGGTTCTGACATCACACTTTCAGTAGCCAAATAAAAGAGAAATCAGGTCAAAATGCAAAGTGTAACCATGACTACAGTGCTGCCAGTTTCTCTAGAGTCAGATTACCTGGGTTTAAGACTAGACAGGCCCCAGTGACCCTGTCCACACCACCACATCTTATGTCAGACTGACACTACCCTGTCAAGATTTCTTGTACATCAATTTTTGCAACTGATGTAGCAGCATAATTATGCAGTTGTACTCTTTTAAAGCGCAGATAACTATAACACAATCTACATTATTATGCAAACTGGATTTGTCAAAGATGAAACTCCTGGATGGTATTGTGTCTCTATATATAGGTATTATATATCAATCATTTACATTGACCATTTCTAAAAGCATATAATTTGCAAAATAATTTGGAATATTGTGTTCATTGTACAGAAATTCCAAATATTTGAACTGAAACACTTTTATTTAATCTTAATTATTGTCAAAAACAATTGCACAAATTGTTGCACACAGAAGAAAGTGAAGGATTGCAAATGTTATTGGGAAGGAAGATAAATAAATATACAGCCTGATATGGGCAATATTTATTGAGCTACACATACAGAAGTACTGCCTTTCATTACAGCGTTGGGTAAAATGCAACGTGTCACATATCTTGGGATAGAATTTACAAGACGAGCTATTGAGACGGGAGCAATATGTGGTCCGAGCGCTGTCCTCTTCGAATAGCACATAGGACCACTGGTTGCAACAAAACATTGGGCTGTCAGAGTTACTGTAATGAAGACAAAAGCTGATCTGGCACTGTGTGAAATTGCACACCATATGATGGAAGACAAACCTTGGTCCAATGAGGTCTGTGACACACATTAGGCAGAGAAACTAAACCATGCACCCTCATTTTGGGAGACTCCTCCCACCTTCAAACACATCCAAAAAAAAAAAACCAACAAAAACCCAAGGACAGTAGAAGCCAGACAGTTAATGTTACTGCAAACTGTAAAGATGCAATGTCCATTTAGAAAGAAATCTACTGATTGATTTCCCAACTTTCTCCCCAGTCTAGTCATTCCCAGTCTTCCTCCAAGGCACGTGAAGTATTTGTGACCTTGTTTCCCCTGGTCTGTTCATGTGACTAGTACCTGGTTTGAATCCTCATAAGATTTCAACACACACATTTAAACATTGTAGTCAAATACGTCTCCTGTTAGACAGACAGGAGCTGGTTAGCTGTGTAGGACAGAACATGCAAACCTGTTCCTTATGCAGTAATTATTACTGGCGTTTCTGTTGTACTAGGTGTTTCACTGTACTGGGAGGTGCTGCATGCATCTCGGAGAGTCAGGTGTGTAATGGATTTGAATCTGGGTTAAATGCATCTTGGGTCTGTTTACACTTGATTTTTATCTGGATTGTTCTTATCCAGATTTAATCCTGATACTCAAAACTCAGGAAGCAACCAAGTGTAAATGGGGTCTCTGTTTTATACAAGCAGAACCAGTATCAAGGTGTATGGAAGGGGAATGTGAACGATCTGGAGTTAGAAGAGCTGTTATGTGTGAAGAAAATCATGTTAGATCACCAACGCCAATCAAAACCACAAGCTGGAGAAGTATAAACAGGTTATTTAAACAATGACAATGTTAAAACCGGGGTCCGTAGGCCTGTCACGATAAATATGACATCACATCGGAAACACACGAAAGAGTGGTTAAACGTCGGTGCTTCAACAACATGCAAGTGGCTGCATTTGAAATAGAAAATACAAAAAATATAATCTGTCTGTCAGCCAATAGCTTTTCAATAGTCAGTGCAAAAGTCTGACAGCAATAGTCCCCCCCACCCTTCAAAGACGGCACAATTCCATCCAGAAGGTTTGGAAGCAAGAGTCCAAACGGCTGCATTCCAGCTCCAGTGTGGGGACATGTTGCAAATGAGTGAGATGAGGCCATAACATGAATGAGCCAGTGTTCTGTCAGGTTGTGCTACTCAGCAACACTGCGAATGCAGTGATAATTCTGCATATTTGTGAAATTTCTTAACACCTCAATTAACTTATTTTACCCTCATACTGGGGTTTAGGCTCCAAATATCAAACTTCTGCTGGGAGCAAATTCTGATATGGTGCTGTTAGTTTATTGTAATAAAAAAAACTTTCACAAGGCAGCACAACGTCAGAACACTGGTATGCAGATGTTTTTAACAGTAGTATTTTATATTTTATCTATGTAGGATAATGTTAATTTGACAAAAACTTGATCCATGAATTTGTGTGTGCCAACCTGCACGTATTTCAGTGAGATTCACTGCAGCAGGTGAATTTCGTGTACATATCTTCCACGGGAACTAAAGCTTCTAAAGATTGTCCGTTATTAACAACGTTAAAAACATGAAAATTTGATCTTCACCTTTTCGGATTTGGTCTCCAATGGTGACGTAATGCAAAACAAAAATAAAAACACAAGGAGACACAAAGCAACCACAAATATTAGTGTTCAAATTTGGTTCAAGATAGAAGTAGTGAAAAGTGTGAGAAACTGCGATTGTCATCGTCCACCCAGTACACTGCCACCTACAGGACAGGAGGTGAATGACAGTGATTTTTTTCCAAACATGCCCAGGGTTTAAAATGAAGCCTGGATCTAAACCCCTAAACACACAGCAATGGGTCAGAGGTCAGAGCCAGAGGCTACTGGAGTCAGTAACAGAACGACAGACAAGGGAGGAAGCAGCAAATGGGGGCGGGGAAAGCAAAAGCACCCCTATACAAAAAAAAGGGGGCACCCTGCTAAGGCCAAGCCAAACCATCACAATACGCTGGTCACACACAGACACTTACCCGGCGGCTGATCTTATCACCCTGCAAAACCACAACAGACAGTTCAAACTCAGGCCAGCTCAGTGCTGCACGCACCATTCAGGCCACTGATTAAAGCGATAGTTTGTCAAATTCAAATTCACACACTTTCCCATCTGACGTCAAACGTAATCAATCAGCCAAGACTTTTATTCTGGAGACAAGTAATGGAATAATTACCCAACAAGTAATGGAAACTTATACCCCACCAATTAGTGCTGGAACCATGAGGATAATATAGCTAAAGAGAAATGAAAACTTATAGCCCACCAATTAGCAGCGGAGCTTTAAAGCCAATGTAGCTAAAAGTTAATAGAAGCTTACTGCTTTATTAATGAATTATTAAACCAGGAAGATTTGCAGCAAACAGTTGTAAACTAAACAAGCAAACATCAGATTCCAAACATGTCTTGGCTGATGGACTGCGTCTGGGGTCAGAGATCTAACATGCTACTGACAAAACCTTTTATCTCCATTTCTGACATTTTTCACTTTTCTCCATTATATAAATCTGGCGGTTGTTCTTTGCACTGTATCAACAGAAATGCTCCAAAATGACCTGGAATAAAATCTTTTAGCCTTCTGACCATTAAAAAGCTGCTGTAAAGCTGCTGTTTTGGAGATGTGAGGTTTTTGTGTGAAAGCAACAGCGTGCTCTAAATTCAGACTTTACTCATTGCAACAGACCTGATTCATGCCTTAAAGCATAAAATTGAGTGTGTATGGCTGGTTCTGGGGTGTGTGTTTTTGATGTGTACCTGTGACAGTATGTTGGTGCACTGCTGCAGCAGAGAGACAGGAGGTTTTCCGAGGCTGGTGGCCAGCTGGACCCTCAGCAGCTGCTCCTTCTGTGTGAGGTTGTCCTGCAGGGCGTGACCCAGTGCCACTGCTGCACACCAGTTTGACAGAGAGTCTGCAGAAAAGAGACCGCCACAAAGCAGCTGACCCGCAGAGATGGAGTTTGCTGGGTAGAGAGAGAGAGAAGAGAGACACGTTAAAGAGTAGGAGTGGGAAATGCAATGAGATCCAATAAAAGCAACAAAGCATTTGTATATACCAGCCCATTTCAGCCCACAGCAGTTTAGGGTAGTGAATGGGCAGCCAAGCTACAACCCACCTCTCACACAACAGTACCAGTGCTGGAGGATGAAGGCTAGCACACGTTTCTTCAGAAAATCCACATCATCTCAAACTGCCACTAAAGCAACACCACTGAAGCTCAACACCCCTGGAAAAGACCACTCACTGCTAATCCCATTACATCAGCTAACAGATGCCCACGTGGCTAGTATCCCCAACGATGAGTGACGAGAGGGAGAGGAAGGGTCACCCTACCCATTCAGCCAGAGAGGGGACAGTTATGCTCTCTGGAATTTCTAGTAACTGACGGATGGCTGTGGCAGCACCATGGCAACGCTAGCACATATACAGCTGCT
This sequence comes from Acestrorhynchus altus, assembly GCA_034509495.1. Taxonomy (NCBI): domain Eukaryota; kingdom Metazoa; phylum Chordata; class Actinopteri; order Characiformes; family Acestrorhynchidae; genus Acestrorhynchus; species Acestrorhynchus altus. The sequence goes on from CM067506.1 coordinate 33,703,821, forward strand.
CCACAGCCCTGGGAAGCAAAGACAAGCAGACTGACAGATTCTTACCATCAATCGTGGAGGGCAGCAGAGTGGCCACTATCTCTCCCTGACCCTTCTGGTTCTTGTAGAGGAAACACTGAAAGCAGTAAAGAACAGCACAGCGGAGAACAAAAGGCTGCCTCTCGTTTACCATAGACATCAGCAGCACCACTATAGCTGGCCTGGGGGACAGAGAAAACAATCATTACAGCTTCCATGCACTCACACACACACTCACTCACACGCTCACTGACAAGGAGACTTACCGAGGAGGGTTCGAAGGAGCATTGACGGAGGCAAAATAATCCTGGTTGACCTGTGAGCCGCGGATGACCTCTGACACAGTATTGATTGTCTACAGAGAGAAAATAAATCAGTTACTGGTGTATGCACACAAGCACAAACCCAAGCATGCTCTTCAGACCCCCCCTCCCCCCATACATTTAGTTATATAACTAAACACGTGAAATTCTGTGTCTGTAAAAAACCCTGTGTGGGGATGGAGATACCTCAGTGAGTATGTCAGCAGGGACTCCTGTGGCCATCAGTATGGTACAGAGCTGCTGCAGCAGGCCACACTGAAACATGGCTTTCTGACAGCTTGCTGTGGCTCCTGGAGAATTCACCGGAGACACCATCACCCGCACCAGCTGCAACACACACAAAGTTACACATGCTGCTCACATTCACGCATCAAAATTCAAGTAATTAACATGCAGTAAAACACAGATCATTACAAAAACTACAATTTTAAATACAAGCAAGAAAACCATTTCATCAAAACCCAGACTACAGGGAGCAGGCCCAGTGGGCACAAAAGTGGAGCACAGAAGGTCAAGAGCCTTGCTCAAGGGCTCAAAAGTGACAGTTTATGCCGCTTTTCCACTGCATGATACCTACATTACTCAACTCTAATTGCTTTTTGGTCCCTGGGATCTGATTTTTTATCCCATCGCCACACCTACATCTGAAATGCAGCTGGGACGTCGTAAAAACTAAAGCAGTGTGTTTTAAAGGTTTACAGACTCTAAACGACAGTATCTGAACTGGTTTAAGTAATTTAAAAATTGTTATCTAGATTAAAGAAACCCTACTCAGAGAGTAAATATTAAGAGAATTTGATACATAGAATTTGCTGACATGCTATTGTCAAGCTAGTTGTGTTAGCTCCATGATATTTGATATTTGATATATAGGCTATTTAAATGCTAATCGAAGTAGGACAAGTAAGTTTGTTCTATTTTGAACCAGGTTTACTTCTCACCTGTAGCATAAGGTGCAGGTTGGTGACCTTCTGAGCCGACCAGCCCGAGTTATCATCTCCGACCTCAAACCATGGCTTCATCCTCTGGATGTAGGAGCCTTCCTTAAAGAAGTTCTGATTGGAGCTGTTGTTCTTAAGGAGGTTCAGCAAGAGCAGCAAGCAGTCCTCCACCACAATACCTACATAGACAGACAGCAGAATACACTGAGAACAACTTAAACTGGAAAAGTGAAAAGGCACAGAATTTGGTGGTTGCTATGCTGTTTCTAAGTGGTTACTTAACAGCTATGCTATGGTGTTAGTTTTATAAGCGGTTGCTATGCTATGGCAACTAGTTGCTATGATGTTATAAGTGCTCCCAGGTGGTTGATAAGAAGCTCATTTGCGGTCATTCAGCAGTAGCAAACTGCCTTGTGTCCCAGGTGGTTGTGGGCCTTAGTGGTGCCTCAGTCGTTAGAGCACTGGGTTATCACTGGGTTGTGAGTTCAATACCCAGGTTCTCCAAGCTGCTATTGTTGGGTTCTTGAGCAGAGCCACTGAGCAAGGCCTTAAACACTTGTTTGTATTCACTGATGGGTTGGAAGTGGAGGCCAAATTCCATCTGCATTCCATCTGCTTCTAAACGCTTGCAATGGGGATTGTAAACATGGTATCCTAGGTGGTGCCTATGGAGCTATTATGCTACACTGTTCCCAGTCAGTGCTAGGATGTTGTTAGATACTTGGTAGGGTGCTGATAACTAGTTGCTACATTATTATAATGTGGTTGGTGTTTTATTGAGGGTGGCTGATATGTGGTTGCCATGTTTCATTTTGTGCACAACATATACAGCAAAACAATAAGAACTCCAAGTTGAAGTAACACTGATTCATTACTGATTACAGTGACACAAACATGCAACAGGCTGCTGTTCATCCACTCTGAAAGCAGTTGTAGATGATCACTTTTCAACAGTTGCATTCTTAACTGACCTCCATCACTGGTGCCCTCCTCTGTGATGATGTCCAGCAGTCTTTCAAATGCATTCTCGAATGCTACGATCTTCTGAATGGCAGCATTACCTTTGGTTAACTGCTGCAGCAGCAGAAGACCCTAATCATGAAGAAAAGAAACCATATTTTAAGCTTTGTATACTGTAAACAGGGTTGTTATTACAAAGCAATTAAAAATAATGTAAAAATCTCCAGCATTATTTTTGGTACTACAACAGTGCTTAACATACGTCATTACGGATGACCTCTCTGGAGTCAGCTAGCAAATCCATCAGCCTGGAAACTCCTACAAATGAAAATTAACACCTCTCTGTAACAATAGGAAAGCAGACTGGTCCACAATTTTGGTGTTTGTGTCAGATGTAGAAGTGGAAGTGTCAGTCTGGTATGTAGCGCTGGCAGTGCTTATGATGTGGTTGACAGCAGTGGTAGCATTGGTGTTAAGGTCGCTAGCAAGGGAAGTGTTGATGTGGTAGCGGTGTAGTAACTGACCCATAGGGCTGACGAGGATGATGCCCTGCACCTGAGCACACTGAGACTTTAGCAGAGCCGTCAGGAGCTTCACACCTGGCCAGCGTACATGGAAATCAAACTCCTACAACACAGAGAAAGAGAAAGAGAAAGAGAAGGAGAGAGAGAGAGAGAGATTGATTACGCATACAGGCACACATTGGGCGCATGAGTCTTCAAAATGCAATATATCTGTGTAAACGTCAAGCTGACCTCCAACAGAGTCAACAGGAGAGTCACATTGTCTGGTTCCTGAATGAAGCGTTCAGTAAACTGAGCTCCAATATCATCTTCCTGTCTCCTCTGGACATCCTCTGAAAGAAAGAAAGAGAATGAAAAAGAGAGAGAGAGATCTGAAGAGACGATAGACTGGTGTATTACATATATTTGAGTCAGAGGCTGAGGGTCGAGGGTCAGAGATCACAGTGAAGAAGTGGAGGACAGAATGTTTCAAGTGTTCCAAGGTGAGTGATGCTGTAGCTACAGGTGGGAAATGCTAAAAGCACTTTTCCAAAAACGATTAGCAGAAACAAACAGGGGTTAGATATTTCCAGTAAAGCAGTGATAAGGTTTTGGAATGGAACACTGCCAGTGGGGATGGGATGAAAATTAGAAGATACCAGGTGGGAAAAAAGAAAGGTAGTTCAACCCAGTTAAAAGCCCAAACAGAGTTTAGTGGAGGTTTCAGGATCTATCTAGCCGTACTCTACTGACCAGGTGCTGCTACACTTTTACTCTTCGCAGGAGCAGCATCTGCAAAGTTGAGATGGAGAGTGAACCCCATCCCAAAACATTCCTTCATCTAATTGATCACATTCACCCATCATTCTTTAGCACCCATTATTCTAATCTATCACCTAAACTTCAGTCAAACATTCCATCACTCCCTCGCCCCAACTGCTCCAGCAATCCCTCGCCCTAGCTTTCTACCATTTGTCCATCTGTTCCAACAACCACTCTTCTAACCATTCATCCACCAATTCCACCACCCATTCATCCATCTGTTCCACCTACCAATTACCCAACCATTTCCCCCAAACATTCTTCAAACAGCTGCACCAAACACTCACCCAACCAGTCTTACAACCATCCACAACACATCCCATTCACCAACCACTGTTCCAACCACTCCACCAACTAATCATCCTCTGGTCTGCTAATTTGTTCATTAGCTCATCCACTAAATAAAGAGAGTGCATTTTTGCAGTAGGCTCCTATTAACACTTGACAAGTTAACTTAACAAATTCAATATTTAATAATACCGTATTTTCCAGACTATAAGCAGCTACTTTTTCCACTCTTTAAACCATGTGGCTTATAATGAGGTGCAGATTTTCTTCTTATATATATTATTTTCCAGTTTCCAGTTTTTTTTTTTGTTTGTTTTTTTTTTACTTTGCAGGTGCGGCTTAAATACGGTAATAATAATAATAATAATAATAATAATAATAACAATAATAATATTAAATAGCAATAGTGCATTCAAGAGCATTCCGTTTAGTGAGCCAAACTTACAAGAAGACCAAAATAACAAGTACATATAATCAAAAAAATCAGAAAGCAGAGGTCTGCAGGAAATTCCTAAAGCTGTGTGAAGCATAAATGGGTCAGTAGCTGAACAGGATCATGCACACACAAGGCTTTTACCTTCAGATTCATCTGCAGGGTTAAACATGGAAGAAAAGAGAAGGAGGATCAGCAATGATGACATTTTCCTCAGTAATCACCAACAGTAAGAGGGAGACGGAACTTAGTCTACATTAAGTGTGACCAACAGTCACATCTCAGCTCAACTGCAAAGCGATTTTGAAAAATGAATTACTCGGTTTACACAATGTCTCCAAGACATATTTGATGCTTCTTTGGTTTCTGTACTTGAGCTACAAGGCTACAAGCAAGTAACAAGGCTACAAGAAACCTTGTTATACACCAATCAACAATAACGCTATGACCACATCTCTACACTCACTGCCTATTGTATCAACTTCACTGACCATACAGGAGCACCTGTTTCTCTGCATACTTTCTTAGCCTCCTTTAGTACCTGTTCTTCAAAGATCAGGACCCCACAGGACCACCACAGGGCAGGTATTATGTGGGTGGGGTGTGGACAAAGCAGTGCTGCTGGAGTGTTTAAACCCCTCAGTGTCACTGCTGGTCTGAGAACAGTCCACCAACCAGAAATATCCAACCAAGAGCGTCCTGTGGGCAGCGTCCTGTAACGGGTTTCAGTCTCTGACTTTGCAGCTACAAGGTGAAGCAACTAGGCAGGAGTGTCTAATGCAGTGGAAAATAAACACTCCAGCAACACTACTGTGTCTCATTTGTGGACAGGGAGGGCAGAAACGAGGAGGAGGTCATAATATTGTTGCTGATCGGTGTACACAAAATGCACTGTTGCATTTTATAAAATATAAAAGGTGTCCAAACACTTTTGTCCATGTAGTGTAGCTCAAGTGTAAAACTTAAGAAGAATCAAACGTGACCAGGTTGATGCTGTACTTTAATGCTTGGTTGAAGCTCTGCTTTAGGGCTCTAAAATACTCTCTCAGGGTCAACCATCAGTATATCAGATGAGGATGAACATGCAAGTACCTTGTTCCTCTTCTTCATCACTGCAGATGATGTTGTACAGTGTGTCCAAAGCATAGCCCAGGATTTCAGAGTCAGAACTGTCATTGTGGGAATGAGAGGAAACAGTTTAGAACTGAGGAACATTCTGGTGGTCAGACAGAAGAAAGAGCGTGTCTGAAGTAGTGAAGGACAGAGGGAGGTACCTGTCTGTCTGCAGAATGCGTATTAGATGGTCCATGGCCTGTGTGCCTACCTCCATACGGTATTTCTGCAAACAGATTGAGTGTTTAGGTGAAACAGTTCAATTTACAGCACACACACTCCACTGTAAACATGAGGTCAGGATTAAAGGGCCCATACCAGGGAGAACCAAAGATTCTCAGTAACTGTAAAAATAAACGCTGGTATTATTACAGTTTACAAACATAGTGATTAACTCCTCCCATCAGAGAGCAACAACTTATTGACTTAGTTGACCAACTAAGTAGTTTGATGTACATTTATTAACCAGATTCTGTCAAAAGTTAGAAAATATTTATGGGAGGCAGACATTTTATTTTCAGGACTTCCAAGGCAACTCAAATCTGTCTTTATTTGAGAAGTAAAGATGAATGGAATTTAGATATTTGTATGAATTTTAAACCAGTCATTATGGGTGTAGTTTGTGCACTTCTGGTCCCAAGCCCAGATAAATGGTGAGGATATTTGTAATTATTTTACTGATGAGAATATTTATAATAATGTATTCAAAAAACTTTATGTATTTAAGTTTTATACTTTATAATTCTGAAACAAACACTGTGTGCAAAAAAAATAGTACGTAGCCTCTCCCATCTCATGATGGGAGTGATATCAGTCCTGCCCAGTCTCACAGATCAGCTGGAGTCTGCATGCAGGTCTATCTTGCATGTGGACAGAGCAGCACACACACTGGAAGGATGTGTATCATGATACACATGTGTAGGTTAATCTGATCCTGAGTTACGAAGCCTAGAAAACAGTATGTAATTGCCAGTGAAGCTTTATGATTCTAAGAGTTAAAACTGTTTTAATCTCAAAAAGAATGTTTTGTAAAGTTGTTATTATAACAATTATGAGAGGAACAATAAAAACAATAGTCCTCCAAACATTCTGACTGAATCCGTTTAAAATGAAGTGAAACAGTTATGATAGTAAAACCATCAAGAGGTCCATCACATCAGCTCCCTCTGTTTTCATCCAGCTCCAGTCTGTCCATAAGCCTCCCATTCACAATACAGAACCTCATTACACACGCCTCAGAGGAGGGGACAGTCAGTGGGCAGCTCGGGGTTCACTGCTGTCTGTTCATCTCTCAGCTACAGGCTCAACTGGAAAAGCAGCTTCACTGGGGAAGACTGCAGGAGGGAGTGTAAAGTGTGACCTGAGACTGTCTGCATGTACTCTTCAGAAACCATTCTCGCTCAGATTCACACAGTGTTTATGAAAATCTCTCTGCCCACACGCAAATGTAAAAATCTAAAACCATCATGTGATCAAGTCGGTCGAGCAGGGGGTGCTGATACCTATTGAGGTTAATTGACCCTTTAAAAGTGTAAAAGTTTTCCTAGCTTGATAACATGCTTATAAAAGCATTTTCAGACAACTTTGTCTTTAAAAAATGAAAATACTGCCAAGCAACATCATAGCAAACACTTAGCAATCAGCCACACGACAGCCACGCCCTGGGAATTATTTGAAACTCAGACATTTAACATGATTAAATGGTAAGCTGTCAGGTTAACATTTTTCAAGTTGTGTCAGCATCTTCAATCAGTGTTTTCAAACTTCTATCACTCTCCAGGAAACAATGACACTCTTATTAGACAAGAATCATGAATCAAACATCTGAACATCTCTCCATTAATCATGACCTCAACACAGGACTCAACGGAAACCCTGCAACACCAGACCTGCAGCTCTTACCTTCGAAAGAGATTTCAGAGCCCGAACTGCATCTCTGCGGTCCTCCAGCAGGGTGGACGAGGCCACGCGGTCACACAGCTTCTGGATCTACACAAACACAGTTAACAGCATTAGAAGCTTCGGGGTAAAAAAAAACGCTAACTCTGCAGGAAATGAGTGAGACATTTGACATGTTGCATTATACTCAACACCACACTGAGAGACACTATTTCTGAATGTGTCCCTCAATACATATCGTCCATTTAATTCTAAATGTTTAATCATTTTTTGTTCCTGTTTACCTTTATCTTCCTTCCCAAGAGCATTGTAACCCCACACTTCCTTCTGTGTGCAGCTATTTGTACAACTATTTTATATATAAATCCAGATTAAAATGCCAAGCATAGTGAACACACTTGCTGGCAGGTCATATTTCGGTGCCCTAAACAGCACCAGTCATCTACCATTAGGTGTGGCATTAGGGCAGCTGCACAGCAGTAATGCCCCTACAACCAAAATAAAACAGCAGGCTGGTCAAACATCAATTTTCATTATTGCTCTCCAATACAGGCAGTAAAACCCTTCCAAATCTCTCAATCACTGTGATTGCACACGATTGACTGGATTCCAGCCTTAGACATCTGACGCAATCCAACTATTCTAATATACAGTTATTTTAATCATAAACTAAAGAGCCCACATCATATAAAACTAATTTGTGTTTAATCAAAAACACATTATTTTGCACTCAGTAAAGAAATGTATATATTTTTTAAAGCATGGAGCTATTATGATCTAATTTCCAATCATCTGGATCAGCAGAAAGTGGGGATCGGGGGGGGGGGGTTAAAGACAATCTTACTGTTAAGAGTCATTGATTTATAACTGATTAGAACTGAGAGGTGTATATGTATGGACCTTTGTACTATTCACATTTATTAAAACCTGTGTGTCTATGAACTCTTTTTTTAAACATAGCATCATTAATACTCCCACTGTGTTCTCCAGACCAGTCTTCTCTGAACACATGTAGACTGATTTATAAATCTAGACTCGGCTGACTGCCTTCCCACTTAAGACATTTTATCAGATGTAAAGAATTGCACAATTGTGGTCTTTGGTCTTCTTAAAAGCACCTTCACTGAACAAGGAAAACAAGCTTTTAGACACACTGGTCCATGTGAAGGGAATGCATTTCAGGAAGTGTTAAGATTTAAAAAGCTGGAGTCACACTTTCTGCTGACTGGAATGTGTTGAATTACAGTGTGTAGCTCAACAGAATAGAATACAACAGAATCCCTGGGTGGTCCGATGTATGCAATGTACTGCTTTCCATAACGTACTCCTTCTCATCATACTTTCTAATAGATTATGAAGCATTGCTGTGAGGATCTGACTGCATTCAGCATTGACAAATACATTAGTGAGGTCAGGATGTTGAATGACCACCACCCATCAAGTATTGGTTGGAGAGCCATCATTCCAGAGAGCACAAATCCACTACCTTATACTGATTTTTATCCAAAAACCCCCAGAGATGCTATAAATAGGCTATAAAATATCTAGAACACGTACCATCATGTTACATTATGTACATTACACACACACTGTAAAATCAACGTCTTAAAGGGCCAGAGTAGAGTCCTTCTGACCAGCTCAAATTGGTTAAGCTGTATATACATGCATGCATGACCATCGTGACCATCATAACCAGCCCAGTCACTTAGTCGACCACTACGACCAAGTCTGTTGACAAGCATGAAGAGCATGACCATCCTGACCAAGCTGATCAACCAGTATGGCCAAGCTGCCTCGGTCCAAAAAACCCACACAGATGTTCTAAATGGGCTCCAGTGATGCTATAACTGGTAGCCTTGATGCTGATGTTATGTTACGACCACGATGACATTAGAGGACGTTGCAGGACATTATGCAGACTGGTGAAAGGTAATTCAATGGTAATGGTTATGGTTATCGATATGTCGACGTTTAAGGACCGGGGGGGTTGGTACGAGGGGGGGTGTTAAGGACAGGTGGGGTTTAAGGACAGGTGGGGTTTAAGGACAGGTGGGGTGAGTTTATTTACAGCCCCGTTAGCTTTAGCTTTAGCCTGGTCTTACAGTCTCCACTCCAGAGGGCGGCGCTCCGGCCTGCTGGCCTCCCATCACTCCCCTGAAGAAGTTCATGCTGCTCGGTGCTGCTCCTGCCCGCCGGCCGGTCGGTCAGACTCTGTTAAAGCTGCTGTTCGCTGTTTTCTGCTGTTTGAGCTCCGGATCTGCTGCGGAGCTGCTTCCTACTGCACAGCGATGCGCATGCGCGGAGACGTGGCGCTACGTGGCTGGACGGCGCGCAAGCGCGGAGTCTTAAAGGGCCAGAGTCCCTGTGACCAGGTCAACCAGTAATGACCAGTAATGACCAGGTCAACCAGTAATCACCAGTAATGACCAGTCAACCAGTAATGACCAAGTTAGCCAGTAATGACCAGTAATGACCAGGTCAACCAGTAATCACCAGTAATGACCAAGTCAACCAGTAATGACCAGGTCAACCAGTAATCTCCAGTAATGACCAGGTCAACCAATAATGACCAGGTCAATCAGTAATCACCAATAATCACCAGGTCAACCAGTAATGACCAACAATGACCAGGTCAACCAGTAATGACCAAGAATGACCAATCAACCATTAATGACCAACAATGACCAGTCAACCAGTAATGACCAAGAATGACCAATCAACCATTAATGACCAACAATGACCAGTCAACCAGTAATGACCAAGAATGACGAGTCAACCAATATGGGTAAACTGGTTCACTCTTGACTAGTACATGGAATGATTTTTTAGTTTGATGAACTGACCAAACTTGTTGATCAGCATGATCAAGATGACCAGTATGACCAGTATGACCAAGTCAGTCAACCAGAATGACCAGCACTACCAACTTGACCAAGCCAATAAACCAGTGTAGGCACATTTGTCAACCAGTATGATCAGCGTGATCAAACTGACCAAGCTTGTTAAACAGTATGTCCAGCATGACCAAGCTAGTCAACCAGTATGTCCAAGCTGGATAAACAGGTTCTCTCTTGACTAGTACATGGTATGTTTTTTTCATTTGATGAACTGACCAAGCTTGTTGACCAGCATGACCAAGATGACCAAACTAGCTGACTAGTATGACCAGCATGATCAAGCTAATAAACCAGTGTGGCCAAATTTAATAACCAGTATGATCAACATGATCAACCAGACTGAGCTTGTTAACCAGTATGACCAGCATGATCAGGTCATTGTAAGGTGTAACAGCTTTCTTTGAGGGAGCTTTTAGAGGTTCAGACGTCTGCTTCCATTCACTATCACTGTGAACAAACCTGACTGGGTGAGTTTCTTCTGTAGCATTTCACACCAAAGCCTGAATCTGATTTTACGTCTGTTTACATCCAAACTGTTTATTGAAGCAGAACGGGGTGAAATTCCCTCTAAACAACGTGAATAATGCAGATTGTAGACTCCGCTATTGTCAGACACTGAGAATGAACTATTTGGTATTCAGCCCACATGGTGTCTAATCTTTTCCCTGGGGCCGCACTGATCCCATCCATCTGAGCACACACACACACACACACACACACACACACACACACACACACACACACACACAAATACTGTGCCCTGTTTGTTATGCTGGACAGGCCCTGAATGACTCAGAGCATTATTAAGTGACTGATCTGTGTTTGTGTGTATCAACAATGAAAAATCTGCAAAACAGACCTGAACACACGTCTGTACACCCCACCCGTTTAGCCTCCAACAGTTTAACCCCAACCGTTCAGCCCACAAGCATTTAACCCCATCCATTAGACCTACAGTAGTTTAACCCCATCCATTCAGCCTAAAACAGTTTAACCCCAACCAGTCTACAGCAGTTTAACTCCAACCATTCAGCCTAAAACAGTTTAACCCCATCCATTCAGCCCACAACCATTTAACCCCAACCATTCAGTCTACAACAATTTAACACCACCCATTCAGCCAATATAAGTTTCACCTCATCCATTCAGCCTAAAACAGTTTAACCCCAACCATTCATCCCACAACCATTTAACCCCAACCATTCAGCCTAGAAAAATTTAACACCACCCATTCAGCCAATATAAGTTTAACCCCACCTATTCAGAATATAGCAGTTTAGCCCCACCCATTCAGCCTACAGCAGTTTAACCCCACCCACTCAGCCTATAGCAGTTTAACCCCACCCATTCAGCCTACAGCAGTTTAGCCACACCCATTCATCTTACAGCAATTTAACCCCACCCATTTAACCTAGAGCAATTTAACTTCACCCATTTTTACTAGAGTAGTTTTTAATGAGGTGCAATAAAGGACAGCCAATCAGAACACAGCTCATTTACATAACTCAGTTTTATATCTCAGGAACAGTATTTTTAATTCTAAAGGCTAAAGAAAGGTTAGAAAACGGTTGTGTAGAGATCAATTATGATTGATTTTGCTTTATTAACCCAAAAATGGATGTTAGAATTAGAGCTTATCTGATATCTGTGATTTTCCATCACAACCATCTCAGATCACTCATCTGCTCACTGTGTCCAGCTGCAGTGGTCAGTTCCACACTGCACTTACACATCTAATAAACAACCTTCAGTGTGAGCTGAGTGTGTGATCTTCTGCAGTGCTGCTGCCAAACCATCAGAGGTACACACAATACAGCCCCTTCAGCAGAACCACAGCAGAGCTGCAGGCCAGGGCGGGATCAGCCGGATCATCAGGAGTGTGATTATGTTTAATGACACAGCGGTGAGACAATGTTAAAGTGAAGCAGACGTGTGTGTGAGAGTGTATCTTCATCATGGCCGTCTATCTGACTGCAGCTCTTGTGCTGGTCTTCCTGCTGCTGTCTCCAGTGCATTGCTCAGGTAACCCTGATCACACATACCCCCCACTCCCCTCACCTGCTGATCACACTCAGCTCACTCTCAGCAGGGTAGTAAGTGTGTTATGAGGATGTAACTGTGTTTATTGCTTCTGTGTGACACTTGCAAAACAATGAAGTAGTGTAATGACTCACTGTATTATTTATATTTTTATTTGTACATACATTATATGACTATTTGATAAAACTCTGGGTTTTATTATGCGGAACCCAACGAATGGTCACTGCAGTCCTGTTAATGTGAGCAAATGTCTAGACTGTTCTAATCCTCAGTTCTGCTCCTGGCTCTGAGTTCTAATTTCTGAATGTTCCTTCTTGATCGTGACTCTGATTCTGAATTGACCTCTTGATTCTTATCCAATTCTGATTCTCACTCAATTTGTGATTCTAAATTCCATTTCTAAATCTGAATACTGATTGTGATTGCCAAACTGAATCTGACATTTTTTTATTGTGATTAAAATCTGATTCTGATTTATGTTTTAAATCTGAACTTGGATGGTGATTATAAATGAGAATCTGAATGCAAATTGGGAATTCTGGTTATCATAATTCTGAATCTCAAGTCTAATAATTAATTTTGATGATGATGATGATTATTATTATTATTATTATTATTGTTGTTGTTGTTGTTATTGTTATTGTTATTGTTATTGTTATTGTTATTATTATTATTATTATTTTTATTCTGAATTCTAATTCTGAATGTGAATTCTGATTTGGATTCATATTTCTAATGATATATGAAAGTCTATGATTGTAAATCTCTTTACTGGATAGTTTTGTCCACAATATACAGGAGGAGCTGTTATGTTACTGTATATTTTAAAGACGAGTATTTAAGTTAAGTTTTGTAGTATAAAAAGACAACCATGAAAATAAAATATAAACATATATGAATTATTAAACTGTTTGTGAAACTATGTGCATTTAGACATTTATTGTCCTTTAGAACAAGCTTAAAATGGAATTATATCGTAACTTAATTTTTGAAGATGGTCCACGCCCCAATCTCCTCCCACTCAGCTTATGTAATCTGAGAACTCTCTTCCACCACACCATCATATTGAACAGCTCCCTCCCATTACATTCCCCAGAGGTATGAGACAACTAGGAAGGACAGTTTATTATTATTATTATTATTATTATTATTATTATTATTATTATTATTGTTGTTGTTGTTATTATTGATTGTAGCATTAGTAATAGTAGTTTCAATCAACTGCAAATCTTTTCTGTACAGTTTCACCTTCACCTGATGTCAAGGATGACCTCGAAAAAATGGATGGCCATAAAGAAAGAGCATGTGTGGTCATATCGCTCACTGAAGAACCTCCCACCATCCCTCAGCCCACCGAGCCACCAGCAGTTCCTGACGCCCAGCCTATTCCTCCACCACGTCCGGTTACACCACTGGTCCCAAACAGCAGATATCCAGTTCTCCTGCCCAGTGGGGGTGCAGTAGTGCCAGTGCAGGGTGTTGGTGGTTGGGTAGTCCCTGTGAAAGGCCTTTATCCTCCACTCCAGGTTCTCTTTTACCCGCCCGGAAACCCTCAGTACCCTGCTTTAGGGCAGGTCCCATTGATATATGGAAGAAACCCTCTGAATGCAGTGAATCCTGGTTTGCCAGCTTACGTTAACCCTTTAAACCCCCTGTATCTCTCAGGGTTGGGTACTGTACATAGGAGACGAGGGTCTCACAGCTTGGGTGGGATGAGAAGGCACAAATCATCTGAAGAACGTGACGACTGAAGCACGACCAATTCTTCAGGATCTCCTGAGATCATCAAAGACCTCCTGACTAAGCAGCATTGGACCAGTACAGACTTCATTAGTTTTTGTGATATAGACACTGTAATTTTTTTTTTACTTTAAATAATGCATGATAACCACTGATTAGAAGTATCATATTTGTCAGAGCTCTGCTCTGATTGGCTGCCTTGTTTTGAACCTCATTCTAAAACCAGTTTTGGCTGAAACACTTCAGTGTAAATAGGTGGGTGTAAAGGTCTGTGGGCTGAATACACTGGGGAGTAAATGGTACTTTTTGAGACTTACCCATTATATCATCCAATGTTATTGTAAAATGATGATTGTGAATATGATATGAACCCTTTAACATGTTTTTAAGCACAAATCTGAAGATCACAGTGATGCTATTTGATTGTCCTTCATATCTCCACTAACACACAATTTGTTTGCATCCAGCTTCACCAGTATGATACCAGTATGATCCAACACTAATTTGTTCAAACTTACATTTGTGAGAGTGCAGTTTGTTAAACAGTATAACTGGCATTACAGACAACATTCTAGATTATAGGTAATGAACTAATTATAGTGAAGAGATCAATGGACTCTTAAGCAAATGGAGACATTTAATAGAATTAATATTGTAGTAGTAGCATTTCTGTCTTTAATAACTTTTGTCTTTTGATTTAACCAATAAGGAATAAGCATTTGAAGTGTTGGGGTGTGTTTATTTTCATTGCAGTTTTATTACTTTTATAAAAGTCAAGTAAAATTGATGAATAAACTGCTGAAAAGGAATCACATTAAGCTTCAAATGAATTGTATCTAGTATTATTTGTACAATATGTCTGGTTATACATTTAATTTGATGAATCATTCAAATTGAATAGAATAAATAACAAAGCGGAAAGCAGTGATGCACGGTTTGAAGATACACAGAGGAGTCTACATTTAATAACATGAAAATAGAACATGCAATTTTTCAGCTGTTGTAACAAAAATCCTTGATTAAATCTTGATTAAACAAACAAATATCACCTAAATAATACAGTATTTGTGTTTTGGCAGTATTATCCACTTAAATTTGTCTTATTTGTTTATTTGTATGAATGATCTATACATTTTTACTGTCTGTAATCATTCATGAAGTCATCTTTTATGTGCTTGAAAGATTCAGATTTTACAATTAGAATTTAGAAATTCTAATTACGTTATGAGGTTTTCTGTAAAGATCTATAATAATTTGCATTGTGTACAAAACATCAGGTGCATCTACCCTATATATGTACTGTACTGGGAGAATGTTGGAGCTGCCAAACAATAAATCTGAGAATATGGTTGTAAGAAAAAGTTGTCAGCTGCAGAAGGTTTTGTCTTGCCGTGTCTGATTGTCATTATGAATGACATCACGTTTGCATAAGAAACCATTTGAATGTGTTTGTTGAATTTGTGTGAAAAGGGATTTCCACAGTGAGGGGGTTGAGTGTGAAATCGGGCTTTATTGTAGTGATTCTGATTTCTTTACAGTGGCAGTGAATGGAAGCAGGCTTTGGGCGCCAGGACTATAGCACATACAACCATTTTATTTAGTATCCAAACCCTCCAGTGAAGCTATACGTCTCCTGTGAGTGTTATATGGAATGTTGATGATAGGAAAACAGTGGAAAATCTCACAAAAGTATCTTCCTTATGCAGCATGTACCCCTCCACCATTCTAATTATGTCTGATTTTATGCCATGGCTCCCTAGATCACACCAGTCTACAGCAAACTTAGGATTCAAACTCTCCTCACAAGCCCTCCATCCATCACTATAGATGATACCGTTCCAGTCTGTTCAACAGCCATCCTGCTCCTCTCAGTCCAATGATGCACCTCCTCTCAAAATCTGTCAACTGGGCAACATGTCTTAGAGTGCACCATAGAGGCATGTCTAGCAGTCACCAAGAAGTACCCAAAAGTAGTCTCTGAGGGCAGTGAGGGAAGCATTTTATCCCCATTAATGTTTTATTAGACTACACCTGTAGCCATCAATCTGATATCACATTCTTTTTTTGTCAATGTGTTTATATTGTTTGTTGTATAAATAACCCTAATTGGGTAATAATTGTCATCTTTAGGAAATGGTCTAAAAAGCTCAGTGTCCCAAGAAAGTGTCAAAAGGTCTCAGCACTGATACAACCTATAACCGATGAAGGGTGTCTGTCTCCAGTGGTGAGTAACTGCTGACAGGATCAGTTATGAACGCATCAATCACTCAGAACAATAATCTCCACATCAACACTGCTGCGGTAAACTCACAGATCCCCAACTCCAACAGCCACACCTTCAGTACTGCTCTCACTCAGGTCCTGCTGACTGTTTGCTTTGGTTTGACATCCCATAATTTTCATGTTCAAGCAGAACTATGTGCACCCTGTTTAATCTCCATGTGCTGATGTTCTGAGTGTAAACAAGTGGGAATGGATTCAGCTACTTCAGTTTGCACCCATTGCTGACACAGATGTACAAAAGCACACACAGGTTGTCTGGATCCTGTAGAGATGCCATGTGTGGGCTAGATGGGTATAAAGGATTGCATTAATTCATGTACAGGCTGGTGTGATCTCATAAAGCTGTACATGATGACGCCGCTGAGACACTGAGTTCAAACCCTAAAGCAAAGGATCCAACCACAGTTCCTGTGATGATGCGAGCAGTTTTCACTGCCATTGTTTTTATGTGTATGTGCAGGGAATCCCCCTTTGAGGTTCGGGGGTTGTTAAAAAATATTCAAGGCTACAGCTCTGGAAGACCAGGCCACACTTTAATGTCCTCAACTGAAGACCAGGCCACACTTTAATGTCCCCAACATTAAAGTGTGGCCTGGTCTTCCAGAGTTGTAGCCCTGAATATTTTTTTACAACCCCTGAACCTCAAAGGGGGATTCCCTGCCCCCCCGATTAAATAAAACAAATGTGTTTACCTCCCCGGGAAAGTAAAGACAGTTACTCCAACAAAAGCAGGACAAACTCTTAACATCCTTGATTTCAGAATAATACATATGAACAATAAACATAAAAACAATGGCAGTGAAAACTGCTCGCATCATCACAGGAACTGTGGTCGGATCCTTTGCTTTAGGGTTTGAACTCAGTGTCTCAGCGGCGTCATCATGTACAGCTTTATCAGATCACACCAGCCTGTACATGAATTAATGCTGAATTCTGCATTGATCTGCATTGTTAAAAACAAATGTCAGACTAACTTCAGTTGTTAATGCTACCCAACTTCTCCAAGAGAAAATGAGCAACACCTGCCCTACTAACTGAAAATAGTGCTCTCTAAATTGTCTGAAAAAACAGTGTTAAAAAAGTATTGGGACACCAGCTCATTTATCATTTCTTCTGAAATTAAGAGGATCAAAGAGTTCATTCTGAATTTGTTGGAGTAACTGTACTGCTCAGGTTATCCTTCCTAATACACCCTGGAGCATTGCTGTACAGATTTTATTGTATTCAGTGACAAGAGCTTCGGTGAGTTCAGTGTGTTTGACAATCATAACCCCACTTCATCTCCAAATCCCAAGCACCATCATTCCACAGAACACAGTTCCACTGCACCACAGCTGAATTCCTCTAGCCTACACCTGACATTAGGCACCATGTCAATATGTTCGTATTTGTTTGCACATCTGTGTCAGCAATGGGTGCTGCAGTGTAGTCAGGGCAGTCAGGGTTGGCCATGAACAGCTGTTAGGTGTCTGGAAGGTGGGTCACCCAGCTAAGAGTCACAGACTAGTCAGTGTGAACATAGGTCAGTAGAAAAACTAACCACGGCCTCCCTGACCACCACAGACGTCATGTCTGACCAGTGTGTGCTGTCTTCACTCTTCTCTGTCTTCAGTAGCAGGCAGTGTTTCAGTTGCATTAACAACAGAGCAGGATAAGCATTATTACTGCTTAGATACACCGTGGACAAAAGTATTAGGACACATATACTGCACCTACAGAAGCTTTTATGGCATCACTTTCTTAACTGACCCATTAATATGGAGTTGGTCACCTTTCACAGCTAAATCATATGTCCAAAAGTTTGTAGACACCTGCTGCTCTAGAGTTTATTTTGAAATCAAAGGTAATAATAGGGATAATATAATAATAATAGTTTGCTTTCCCTTTGCTGCTGTAACAGACTCTAATCTTCTGTAAAGGCCTTGCAGTAGATTTTGGAACATTGCTATGAGAATCTGATGGCAGTTAGCCATGAGAGCATTAGTGAGGTCAGGTCCTGATGATTAGTTATTGATAAAAAAATGCCACTTAGATTTATCTCAGGGATATTGTATGAAGCCCCAGCCCTCTATAGGAGTTGGTTCCACTGCTGTGCGGCCTTATTTATTAAACCTTTTGTTGGATTTTATTGGGCTTGTTGAGATTAGAATCGTGAGTGGCTGCTTCAGAGCATCCTGTTATATTGGCAATGCTCTTTGTCATTTGTATGGTGTATAAAAGCAGGGTTGGATATGAACACATTCCCATTTAATAGGGAAATATATAGTTAACCCCCCCCCCCCACACACACACACACACCCACATCTATTTCTCCAGGGTGTTTATGTTTGCAAATAAAACCATTACAACACATTTTTTATATTAATTAAATACATAAACTACTGTTTATATTATTATATTCACATAAATACTATTCATGTTTTTATTATACACATAAACACTCTTTATATG
This sequence comes from Acestrorhynchus altus, assembly GCA_034509495.1. Taxonomy (NCBI): domain Eukaryota; kingdom Metazoa; phylum Chordata; class Actinopteri; order Characiformes; family Acestrorhynchidae; genus Acestrorhynchus; species Acestrorhynchus altus. Next base: position 33,722,532 of record CM067506.1, read on the forward strand.
AGGACACATATGTATGGACAAATGTGTATTTTTAATATTGTAAATAAATTAGGGTGAACTAAGCCCCGCCTCCCGCCCGGCTCTCGGACGGAAACAGCAGAAGCCTTTGTTTCCGTCCGGCTCTTTTAGCGGGCGGACCGGCTCCCAGTCCTGCCACAACCTCCTCTTGAAGCGCAGCGAAGCTTTAAACCGCTTTACTTTCATTTGTGTTCAGTTAAAGCTCATAGCAGACTCTGAGCCCCTGCGACACTTATATGAGGAAGATTAGACACCGACATTTAAGGTTAGTACAGTAAAGAGGCAGTGAGATGATTTAAATAAGATTATTCATGTGCAGTTTCACTGTTCACAGCTCCTAAACTACTGTTTATATTCTTATTACATACATAAATTACTGTTTGTATTCTAATTACGGACATAAACTACTGTTTGTATTCCAATTACGTACATAAACTACTGTTTATAATATAAATTCATACATAAACTACTGTTTATAATATAAATTCATACATAAACTACTGTTTATATTCTAATTACATACATAAACTACTGTATGTATTCCAATTACGTACATAAACTACTGTTTGTATCATTACCAATATTGTTTGTGAGCTTTGTGTTTAGATTCTTCATCTATTGGTTATAAATGATCACTGATAAGCGTCTAAAGAAGCACAAAATACAGTTGCTATAGTAAACTATTGTATAAAATGTAAGCATTACTTTGGAGACATTACAGGCACAATATACAGAGGGGATTATACATTATACATTATTTTTAGTTAACTGTACTTATGTGTAGTTGTGTATGTTAACTGGCTTTAAGAATGTTGAGTCGACACCCAATACTGCTGATGTGTATTTCGGCAAATGGTAATAAATATATAGTTGAAAAATATATAAAGTTGGGACATGTATTAATAGAGGTTCCAAATGCAGTAATATTGGTGCGGTATATATGTACTCATCAATTATATTTGTTATGTGTTGTATGTATACACTCTTGTCTTTTTTTGTTTAACAGCTATGGCTGGAACAGTGAGTCTAGAATTGGACCCCATCTTTCTCAAAGGGCTTGGGTACCTTCACTCCAAAAGCAAAGACTCTGCTGAGAAGCTGAAGGCTTTGCTGGATGACTCTCTGGCCAGAGGAAGCGATTCAACCTACAGGACTTTACTGAAGGTGAGCACGAGCTATCCACAATCACAGTGCAGACTCTATATTCTATACTTATAAATACCGGAAGAACCAAAACAGGGTTGTTTGGAGCTGTTCCATTTTGACTTACTAAATAACCTTTAGTTGAATGGAACAAGCAACCAACTTTGAACTGTATTATTGCTATCTGGTACTGAATGAAAGTTCATCTGTCTTTCTGCAGGAGGTGGAGGTGTCCAAGGTGTCTGTACCAAAAATAAACAAACAGGATTCTAAGTCATCGTCCAGTTCCTCATCATCCAGCAGTAGCAGTAGCAGCAGCAGCAAATCCAGCGTCTCGGAGAAAAGCAAGAAAGAACCCGAGAAGAGGCCTGCTGAGAAGGTGTGAGATAATACATGGACTGTTCTGAACATCAGAGATCATCAGATCAATCCATGATACAGATGATATATACTCACCAAGCACTTTATTAGGAACACTAGTATATATGCTTGTTATTGCAGTCAGCCCTAAATGAGTACTTGATTACAGTGTATAAAATCATGCATATACTGGTCGGCAGCTTCCGATGATGTTCCATCAGAATGAGGCACAATGTGATCACTGAAATTTTGAGTGTGGCCTCGTTTTGGCTTGAGTGTTTCTAGATCTACTGATCCCTTGGGACATTCAGGTAGGTGTGGTTGATATGGTCAGTTTCGTGATACATGATATTTCTGAGGAGTATATTTTGTATTTCAATACGATAAAGTATTACCATATTTCTTATGTCTTTTCTCAGCACAAATCTCTAGAGTTTACTCAGATTGGTGTAAAAGTGTGCAATGCACGATGAAACAAACCCTTTTTAATCTTGAGAAAAAATGTGATTTTTTTTTTTCTATAGAACATTATTGTATATTTACACTAATGCTGTCAATGTTATTATTATCATATAAAAGAATTTTACCATACTTGGGTTGGGGGGCAAGGTGGAGGCCTCTTTTAGGTCAGAAGGTAGATAACGTTTCATTTATGCTGAAATATGGATTAAATCTCATAACTAACTACCACTCTCTTACTCCTAACTTCACTCCCCCTCTCTCTTCCTCTTTTTTCTCACACACAAATGCATGTGCATGTGGATAGAAGGGTTTACACTCTTATTTACACATGTCACATAGGATATAAGTTTAGGTTAGTTTTATGGCTTGTGTTACAAAAGGTAAAAGGTGCTGGAATCTTGACATTGACATTGGACATATTTGATTGATTTGTGTTGGACTAAAATCACTGAGAAGCTCTGGTGATAATTCCATTACCTCACCTCTCCATGTAAAACTAATCCTGTCCCAGTAAGGTTATATACAGCTGTGTACCTTGTCCCTTTGCTGCAGTTCTTCTTGTTAAGTGGTCTCACTGGTTTGCTGTTTAATGCAGGTGAGAGTTGAATCTGGAGATGGAGGAGATCTACCAAAGAAACCACGCATCGACAAACCCGAAAACCGCTCTTCTCCCATCGCCTTCCAGCCCAAAGACATCCCCATCACAGAATTCACTTACAGCGACGAGACCAACGCTGATGACTTTGCCATGGAGATGGGCCTTGTTTGTGTTGTGTGTCGGTACGTCTGATTAAAGTCACTTATTCTTACTGCTGCTTACTGAATATATGACTTGGAGCAGTGTTTCTCAACGCTGGTCCTGGAGGCCCCACCACTCTGCATATTTTAGAGCTTTCCCTGCTCCCAACACACCTGATTCAACTAATCAGCTGATTGAGAAGCCTTCAAAGTTCCAGGTCTAAAATGAGTGATTGTCTTTGGGTGTGCCAGAAGCCATAGTATGAAAGAAATAGCTGAAGTGTATTGCTTCTGCCTGTATGTGAATTATGGTAGGCGTTCTTTGCATTGTAGACCTGCAGGAAACTTTCAGTGAAGACTTTGCTATGATGTGGTTGAACTAATAAATTATACAAGTCATGAATGATGAGGAAAAGTTAAGTGTTGTAAGAAGAATGAGTTTGGGGTGACTTCCACTGTCTTATCAGGATGTTACTGATTGTAGGTCACACATTCAGATGAATATTTATTTAATTATTTGATTGATTCCTGTAGACAGATGACAGTCACTTCAGGAAATCAGCTGGTGGAGTGTCAGGAGTGTCACAATCTGTACCATCAGGAATGTCACAAACCTCAGGTTACGGATAAGGATGTTAACGACCCACGGCTGGTGTGGTACTGTGCCCGCTGCACCCGGCAGATGAAGCGCATGGTGAGATGTCCATTTTGAATGCTTTAGTTGAACAGTAACAGTAGCTGTTGGGCTGAGAGTAGGGAATGGGTATTACTGCCCACTAGTGGAAAGCAAAGGTACTGCAGAATTTATGACATTTAAATAACACTTTATTAATCCTCATAGACATTAGTGTGTTCCATGGAATACACATATAATTATAATAATAATAATAATAATAAACAACAATTGGGCATGGAGGCATACAGGTACTGTACGGCATCCTGCACCACGATTGTTGTGATTTTCTCTTTGCCCAAATTTTAGCCTTAATATAAGTTGGTGACTTTTTTTAAATAAAAGCCTGAATATTATCAGTAGAATGAACAGCACTAATATGTGGGTCTCAGTCAGATGGCAGGACTATAGTCTGTAATGTTTACTGCATATGTGTAGTGTTTATACTGAGGTGTGTTCCAGGCCCAGAAGACTCAAAAGCCCCCCCAGAAGCCGGCAGCTGCAGCAGTGTCCGTTGCCCCAGTGGTGAAAGACCCCTTGGTGAAGAAGCCAGAGCTGAAGCTGAAGCCTGAAACACCAGGGTCCTTCCAGGCCTTCAAGAGAACGGAGGTTAAGGTGGGTCCTGGAGAACTGGTCTGTAAAATCCTAATCCAAAAGTGAATCAAAGTTGTGCGGAGCAGATGGAAAATCATACGGTTAAAAATTGAAAAACTCCCCCCTCCCACAAAATGTCTCTCAGAACTCCCATAGATCTTCATATACTCAGATTTTTTGGATTTATTTAGAGCTGAATGCTGGACAAACAAGAACCAGTTTCAGCTCAGGCCCACTCTGCCCACTGTACTCCCGTTGGACATTATGAGGATCACATAGCTCCAAATTCATATTAAAGTCTATCTGTGCTGCTGTAGATCAAGTTTGTCCAAATTTTTGTGGACGTTTTGACATCGTGCCTAATGTGGGGCGTGAGTTACAGAGGTGTCAAACCCTCAGCATTGAGGTGTGCAGCAGTTGAACTGTGTTGTTTGGTATGATGGTGGTTTGGGATAAGTTGGAGGAAACACACCTCCCTCTCTCTTTCTCTCTCTCTCTATCAGGTGTCCACAGCAGCATCAGGGACTTCATCCGTTGGTGGATCTTCTCTGCCCTCAGGCAGTGGTCTCACAGGCTGGGCTGCTTTCACCAAAACCACCACTGCAGGAGCGTCCGGCAGTAAGCTGGGGGGCAGCAGTCAGCCAGGGGCTGCCAAGCCCCCCCAGCCACCTGCAGGCTCCAAACCCATGGGCCTGTCTGCTCTGGCCAGTGTGAAACCGGGCGCTAAAGCTACAGGCAGCAGTGGGAGTGGGAGTAATGGGAACAATGGCTCGGGATCAGTCCCGCTGAAGCCCCCGCCGCCACTCACACTTGGCAAGCAGGTACTGAGCCGCTCTTCCAGCGGGGACAGTCTGGGAAAACTCACTGTGACTGGGGCTTCGTCACCGGGGGCAACCTCCTCCGGCAGTCTAGGGGGCAATGGAGGGTCTGGAAACAACGGAGGAGGGAACGGGGGTAATAGCAGTAGTGCTAGCAGCAGCAATAATAACAATAACAGCAACAGCGCGGCTAAAGCTTCAGCGGACGGGAAGACACCAACGTCGCAGGAGTCACAGCTAAATGCCATGAAGCGTCTACAGATGGTGAAGAAGAAAGCAGCGCAGAGGAAACTGAAGAAATGAAAGACTGAGTAGAGTTCAGTAAACACACAATGCATACTTTCACATCATATGAAATATAGTGAATATATCTAATATTTCTCTATATGAGAGAATTACAGAATTATTATAGGATTATCCAGCCCTGTCTAGACTTGAGTTGTATTCATTTTATCTTGTGTTCTTTAATTTGCTTATTTCAGGAAATAATGCACATATATTTTGCTTATCATTTTGCACTTTTTAGGAACTAATGCACACATGATTTGCTTCCAGAAACATACTTGGCTTTGTTCCACAAAAGCTTTTTATGATTATCTAAATAATGCATGAAATTGTCCTTATCATCAGAAATAAGGATATTTAAGTTAAATTAATTGAATCCAATTATTTAAAACTAGTACAAAAATCTAGAAATGGGTTGAATAATTTTGTAATATACTTCAAGCTCTCTCAGTGAGAAATATTAGATCATTTAACTAAATGAAGATGATTTCATTTGCAGAAACCTTGTTGTTCTTGCAGTGCAGCAACAGCAGATTTGGAACCAGTTCTGTTGTGTGTCTGTGTGAACACTGCTGAATGATGAAATGCTTCAGTGGGGTCTTGGACCTCGTCTGCTCTCAAACAACAGCACTGACAAACTAACACTTTTAACACCTTTAATAAATAACAGCTTTCTGAGAAGCTCAGGTAGACTGGTTATTTTTACACTCTGTTGTGAAGAAATGAGAAGATTGCATTTAGTTTTAAATATATTTATTCATCAACAAATAGACAATAACGTTCCACCCAGCAGAAAACACCTCAAGTGAAATCGTCTTAAACACAGTCGAAATATCTCATTTTGAGATTCTATACAATTATTTAATGTATTGTTTTTTTGGGTTTTTTTTCTGGATAACAGTATGTAAACACAGACTAACCCATGAACAACAACAAATATGCTTTTGAGAGGAAGTATTTTTTAAATATTTCTTTTACATTAATTATTATTAATATATTGTTCAGCAGATTTTGTTTATTTCAAGCATTATTTTAAATAATCAAACATATCTGCCAATAAATTACCGTATTTTCCAGACTATAAGCCACTACTTTTTTTTACACGCTTTAAACCTATAATGATGGCTTATAATGAGGTGCAGCTTTTTCTTCTTATATATGTTATTTTCCAGGTTTTTTATAACACCTTTGCAGGTGTGGCTTATAGTCCGGAAAATACGGTAATTAATATTTGAATACTTTTAAATCTTTACTTTTAAGTTTAGATTTAAAATTTACTTTTAAATCTAAATCTTTAAAATCTGAAAATGAGGATTAGAAGTTCGGACTGGATTTAAGATGATTTCACTGCCATGGCATTTTTGGAGAGTAGAATTCTTTAAAAATAATCACAATCTGAATAAATTCTCTTTATATACTCTGAATATATATATATATCTATATATAAATCTCTCTATAATCAATAATTTCTCTGCTGATATCACACAGTTATTAATATTATAATTGGACCCTTCATCAGTGTAGCGAGTGAAACACTGTAGGTAGAAATACAAAGTGCAAGGTTTGGCCTTCATTAAAGTAATAAGTCTCTTACATCTGAAGTGTCAATAGATCACAGGTCTGAGATGAGCTCTGGTTGGTTCACTGCTCAGGCATATGACATCCTGCCAAGGTAATTGGCTGGGACATACCCCCGCTGACCGTTCGCTTCGGCCAGCCACCAGTCCTTATTGCCCCCAAGGTCGGAGAACTTCAGGATTCGGACAGGCTGGTACTCCTGCAGGGTCAGCTCCTGCTCACAGCGTGCCTTGAATGCATACACTGCATAGAACTGAAACAGGACAGACACTAATATTATTATTTATACTGCATTTCTTATATTCATAATCACTTTATAGATTCAGTAAAATGGGTTTAGTATAGCACCAAAAAAGTTTGGTTCTATGCAGAACTATTTTTACATGTTACTAAAAGGATTTTATTCTTATGGTTTTCCATTATTATCATTTTAACTGTTTTACAAAATGTTTAAATTGTAAAAAAAAAAAATAACCTGTTTACAATAGAAAAATAAAGCCTTTTCGGTGTTATGTAGAACCATTTTTGTGAAAGGTTCTCTAAAGAACCCTATAGTTTAGCTTTTTTTTATAATACAGATGGTTAAAAACCAGTAAAAATACATACAATTGAGAAACTAACAGAGCCTGTTTAGTAGTACATAGAACCATGCATGTAAAAGCTTCTGCAAAGAATCATAAACAAGAGGTTCTTCATTTGAAAGAACATTTTAGGCATTTAATAAGTTCTGTTAAGGTTCATTATGGGGTAGATTCATGAAAGTATCCTACAATCAAATTAACTGCACTTTAGTGCCATGTAGAACCATTTATGTAGGTTCTGTAAAGTTGGTCATCAGTTTTATTAAAGAACCCTAGAAGAACCACCATTATAAATGTATTAACCTCCCTCAAAAATATACTAAATTAAAGAATAACAGGCTGTGGTCATAGGGTTCTGAGAGTGTTCTGTGAAACAGAGCAGAACCAGCAGGGGTTAAATGAGTGAAAAAAGTTTGTAATGCTCAACAAACCACCTATAGGTGGCACTGTAACTTGTCCCTGCATGTAGACAGAATTTGTGTCGAATAGACTTGATTATGGACTTTCTGACACTGTTATCTAGAACATGGACCAGAGCCTGCTGATGTGTTTCAGTGCATATTCATAGAACAAATCCAAGCAACCTCACAGAAGTATAGTCACCCCTGAGTGGAGATCACGGTTAACCCTGCACTGATAGCACAGGGTTCTCTCTGTCCTCAGAGTTCTTTAACTAAGATACTCTGAAACAGAACCCATTCAGTGAGTTTGTCTTTATTAACCCTTCCAGTCCTAAACGCCTGTATATGGGCACACAGATACACAAAGTCACATGACAAGTCATAGGGCAAGTAACCAGTTAGTTTCATAGATTCTGACTCATTCCTGCTTATTTCATAAATGATATGCTTTGAATAATTAGTGCTTATTTAATAATCATTAGTCGGTACTAAATAATTAATCCTGGTGGTCGCGGGACAATTGGTAATTACTAAGTGATTAGTCATTAGTAGATCCTGAATAATTACAACTTCTAAATGTTAGTAGTACAGAATAATGAGTATGCGATTAATAATTAGTATTTAATGAATAATTAGTAGAAATTATATTGTTTGCTCTTATTATATAATTAGGAGGTTCTGACTCATTTGTGCCAATTAAATAAAAATGACTGATTAGTATATACAAAATAATATTTATTTAATAAGAATAATGAGAATTCAAATGTATTAGTGACTAGAAGGTACTGGATAATTAGATATGTTCTAAATATTTAGAATGTAATGACTAATTACTAGATGCTATTTGATTTTAGGAAGGCACTGAGTAATTAGTGGCAACTGATTAACTAGTAGATACTGAAATAAATACTACTTATTGAGTACATTGAGTAGTTTTAAAATGAAACCTGAATAAAGACCAGCGCTCAAGGGATTAAGAGCACATAATTCAGTGTGTCTGATAAACTTTCCAAACCCACCAGTGATGCTATAGTGTCTTCTGAGCCTCCATTTCAATGATACATGATTATACACAAACTAAATCTAGTTTTAAAGCCGAAATCTTCTCAGAACTCTGGTGAAACAGTGTGTCAGGCATCAGGCAGAGTGTTCCTAAGCATTAGGTGTAATAATTTGCAGTTTCGACTTTGTGATGCTGCTGGGATTTCTATTTCCTTTCTGTTGTTTGACTCATAGTGTTCCTCACTGGCTTATCAGCTGTGATAGCTGTGTCCAGCTTAAGTGCAATAGATATAAATCAGCTCTCTTACATGTTGCTCCACAGCAATGTTCTCCTGCTCCTGTGTGATTTCTGGTGCCTCCTGCTTGCCAGAGGGGCTGAAGCTGTACAGGCTGCTGCTCCGACTTCCCGACACAAACAGGCTCAGGTTATCGAAATCATCAGGACGCTCAGTAACGTTCCTCTGGGGGTTATACACCTTAAGGAAGGTGGAGTACACATAGCCTTGCGTACCTGCACACACACACACACACACACACACACACAAAGAGGGTCTGTGAGGTAGACTGTGAAAGAGGAGAAGGGATGTAATGTAAGAGCAGAGGGAGGTGAATAGCGGCTTTGTGTGCTGAAGGACATGGAGTCGCACAACTGAACTGAAGAGTCTGTTAGATTTGCAGTGTAACCAAGTGGGTGTTTCTAATAAAATGGCCAGTGAGTGGAAACGCACTTACTTCCAGTGTCAACTAGCCAGCGGCTGGTGCTGCCCAGTGGGTCATGGTCCTCCAGCAGGGCCACCAGCTCCCCCTCTAACAGGGAGACGTCTTGATCCTGACAGGCGTTACAGTTCCTCTTAAGCTGGTAGAGCTGATCTTGTGAGTACTGTGCCAGGAGTAGTGCCCTGTGGGCCTCTGTCTGCCGCTGCACCTCTGGAGCCTGTAGGGGGCAGTTTTGATTTGTCAGAGAGGAGAAATTTATATTCCATAATTAAAAACATACAACACTGGTCAGCATCAACGCTGTTTATCCTCTTATCGTATGTTGTCAGTCAGCCAAGACATGTTTGATGTCTGAAGTTCTTGCAACCATGAAGCCGGTGTAGCTAATTTACTCATCCCCAAAAACATAGTTGCACCCAGAAGAAATCTGTAATGTAATCTGTAACTGTAATGCACGACTGTGATGGTGTCGTGCCAGACAGGCATGCAGTTAATCATGACCATTGTGTGTGGAGGCACCATGGTCAGCTTCAAGATCAATGATTTTGTTCAGGTGTCACATATCCAGAAGGCCTGATGCCAGATCACCTTTGACACTAAGGAGGTCCTGCAACCAGTGGTGCTACCTTTTCGGAACACACACTCTGGTGCGTACACTCCATCAACACTCCACCCCTACCGCACCATCTGCAGAACTGAGTGAGAACATTCAAGCTGCATGGGATGGATCATCACAGGACACCATTAGGAACCTTTACACCTCCATGCAGATGTCGGGCATGTTGCGTTAAACCCGACGCTGTACTGAGAGACACCACTTCTGCATGTGCAGATCAATAAATAATCATTTTATCAGTGTTTTTTTTCCACCTCATTACCTTTATCTTCCCAGCAGCACTGCAGTTCCACACCTCCTTCTGTGTGATCATTATAATTAAGTAAAGCTTATACCCCACCAATTAACATGAGCCACCTTAAACCATGTAAAGTTGTTATCTTAAAAATGATGCCCCTTGTGGGGTAATAAAGTTTGACCCTGACATTCACACAGCCGGGAGTGAGAGAATAATGAGCCCCCCGGGTGTCCACCTTAATGGTAGACTTGTTAGGGGGGACCTGCTAATCTGAAGCTCAATCAGGAGTATGTGTGAGCTCAGAATGATTCCATAATACACTTCATTAAGTATGAATTGAAACAATTAAAGAGAGGAATTTTAAATGTGTTGTTTTAAATGTTTATGTAGGCTTGATGGGTGGGGCTAAACTGCTGTAGGCTGAATGGGTGGAGCTTAACCGCTGTATGCCGAATGGGTGGGGCTAAACTGCTGTAGGCTGAATTGATGGAGCTAAAATGTCATAGGACGAATGAATGGGTGGAATTAAACTGTTTTAGGCTGAATGGGTGGAGTTAAACTGCTGAAGTCTGAGCTTACCTTCCTCTCTCGTTTCTCGAAGCTGACTTTACGCTCCATCAGCCGCTGAGAGTTGTCTCTGACGAAGTTCAGGTTACTGATCTCCTCCATGATGCTGTTCTGGACCTCACTGATGTTCGACAGGGGAGCCTGATCACAGTGACAGCAACATACACCATTAAATGCTATAACACAGTATGTTCATGCACTGTTCTATGCTTATATGTTAAGATATTTTAAACTTCCTTAAGCCATTCTTACAGGCAGCTGCTGGACTGGTGGTCTGGTTGCCTCGGTCAGCCCCCTCAGCAGCCCCACCATGCACACCAGACTGTTGGTGAGGATGGTGCTGGCGGCTAGGTTGAAGCGCTGTAGTTCCTCACCCAGCTGGGCATTCAAAGCCTGGTAGTCCCTCTGAGCCTGGAGCTGCTCCTCACTGCAAGAGGACACCTCCTCAGGACAGCTGCAGCAGTCCAGCAGCTTATCATAGCGCTTCTGGATCAGCTTCTGAGGAGCGGAGAACATGGCCTGCAATGCAGACAGAGGAGCCAACACCAGCCTGTCCAGACGATCGCTCTGCAGGAGAACAGCAGGAATGTTTAATATACTGAGAAACCGGTGCATGCCTTCATTACCTGTGGTCTTTCTAGATGTGTGGTAAAGTACAGATAATTGTTATCATGGATGATAGTACCGTAACAGTAAAAATGGATCAGGCTGGGTTCTCACCAGCTGTTTATAGGGATCGTGGCTGTTCCTCCTGTACTGGTAACCATTGGTGTCTATTTTGTCAGGATCCTTCATGATGGTCTCCAAGTCTTCTGTGTTCCGGACTGCAACTGATATCATCTCCTGTGAATAGAGCTGGAGGAAGCTGATGTTCTTCACCAGCTGCCGAACAGCCTTCTCCAGGTTACGGAAGGTCTTCTCTTCTTTATCAAACACCTCATCACGCACCTGTATATGAGAGAGAGAGAGAGCGAGAGCGAGAGCGAGAGAGAGAGAGAGAGAGAGAGAGAGAGAGAGAGAGAGAGATTGATTCACCACTGGCCACTTTATTAGAAACACCTACCACTGTGCTTCCACTCCCTGGCCATTTTACAGTTCCAGATGTTTTGGGTGTATTGGATCAGTACCTGTGGCTCCACTCCAGTGAGGATTTTGAAGTAGCCAGTGATTCGGTCAGATTTCTTCCTGATGGAATGAATGCTGAACTTGTTCAGTTTGCCCTTCAGTGTTCCTTCATAGTCACTCCTTTTGTACTTCAACACTGTAAAAGGAACAAGCACAGTATTTATCAGACTGTATCGGTTATGTGTGCAGTTACGCTGTGCTGAAGATGTATCTCATGTAGGAGGTATTTAATGTCTGGAGCAAAAGTCTGCATCGTGGCAACTGCCTAGCAACCCTAATGCAACTACTCGCACAGCAACTGCTTTACATCACCCTACATCACCCTAACAAATAAAAACAAGCCTATTAAGATGGTTCCAGCTCCAGGCGCCCCTATGGATGGTGTGCACCCATTGCTGACACAGATGTGCAAATGCACACCCACAGCTTGCCTAGTCCCTGTTGAGATGTACTGCCATTAGAATAGGACTCTCTGGAGCAGATGTCCATCCAGCATTGATGAATGCAATCAAATCCTCACAGCAATGTTCCAGAAACTAATAGAAAACCTTCCTTGCTTTTTAATATTCTTGATTTTGGAAGAAACAAACACTAAGCAGGTGTCCCAATACTTTTGATATTGGGTCGTGTTATGTTGTGTTATGGCTCGTACCAATGTCCTTCCTCCTCTTGAACTCATTGATGTTGACGTTGATGATCTTGGCTGCGGTCAGTGCCTCCTGCAGGGGTTGGTGGTCAGGGTGGTCAGTGGGTGTGGAATGCCACAGCTCTGCCAATAGAAGTGGGTATTTCATCACACGCTGGACAGGCTTTATGATGAGTGACCCCATGTCAATTAGATTGGGCTTCCCCCTACACACATAGTGCAAAAATACACACACATTACTCCTGATTACACATACTTCCATAAACGAAATCAGATTATTTGATACCAGTACAGGGGTACTTACTGCTGGTCATAAATCTGCCTGTGTGGAGAAAAATCACAAGCACGCATTAGAGTTTATATATTACAGTTATATCAGCATTAAAGCATGAGTTCAGTATATAAATATGAATTTACCCCAAATATACCCTGCTGAAGTAACCGTCTGTTCAGTTCAAGCTGGTCAAACTGGTAATTCTGCTCGGCCAGTTTAGCTCTTGACCAGCACAGGGGATGTTTTCATTTAAGTTTGATGGTTTTGCTTGTCTACCAGTATTACCAAGCTGGTATGACCGGCATAACCAGCCTCATTAAGCTGATCAACCAACATAACTAGCATGACCAAGAAGGCTGACCAGTATTACCAGGCTGGATGAAAAATATGACCAGCAGGATGAAGTTGGTTGATCAGCATGAGCAGCATGAACAAGCTGGTTGTCCAGCATGACCAGTAGTACCAAACAGGTTGTCCAGTATCACCACCACCAGTACAACTAACTACACTGGCTTACCAGCTTAAGATAACTCGTCAGTCATTCTGACTGGTTTGACGACCCCTTTATTCAAGTTGGTCATGCTGGTAGACCAGTTCAACCAGCTGCTCAACAGAATTCAGTACCAATACAAAGCAGCAGTTTATGAAAGTAACTGTCCAAAATAATATGACGTGTCCCAATATGATCCAAACTCAATGTGTGATGTTCATGTGTAGATAAGAGGAACATGCACTTAGTACACTTATTTCAATTAAAAGCCCATACAATTCTAAACGTGATGAATTATTTATATTAATTTATTTACAACATAGGTAAGTTACAGCATCACTGGATCTGTATATTCAGAATAAATGATCACCTTCTTAAGTGAAGGTAAAGTCAGCATCTCATTCGCCAGCATTTAGTTTGATTTCCCCATTCCACCTTAAATGGTGCAGCTGCTACATTCAGTAATTTAATGTGGAATGGGAAAACTCCATGGCCTGGTGGTTAGGGAACCAGCCATGTGACTGGAAGGTTGCTGGTTCAAATCCCTGACCTGAGCAAGGCACTTAACTCCTCCTGCTCCGGGCAGGTGTGCTCACTGCCCCCTAATGTGTGAACAAATGTGTGTCTTTCACTGAGTGTGGATGGGTTCGATGCAGAGGACAAATTCCAGTGGATCTATGAGCACCTTTATGTCTGCAAGATGCTGTCGAATATGAGCTGACTTGGGCCTATGAGCTGTTTTGGGGTTTTATGTGCGGGAATATCAGAAGTGATTCATGCCTTGATGGATCTGCTGATGAGTTTGAGATTGTTTTGCTGGAGCTTGTGTTAAACTTTTAATCAGCAGTACTTTTGTTGCTTGTGTTAAAAATGAGTGTGTAGTGGTTTTTAAGCCACCTCTTGCTTCTGTCTTACTTCAGTGCAGAGATGCAGGTTCTGAAGTGCTGCTGTATCTCCTCTTGTTTATCATAGCTCTTCAGCAGATTGCTGGCTTCATCATGATGGTAACAGTAGATCTTATACACCTCCTCTATGGCTGCTTTAGCCTGGATGAAAACCTCCCCTTCACACAAAACACATACAATAAATCTTAACTATGATTATTCATATTCTGCACTGGGCAGTTTCACTAACGTATGATTATATATAATATATAAATGCAGTATATAACTGCATAACTCAGGATCAGAATAACCTACATTTTCATAACTAACTACACAGCTTACTCTATCTAATCATGGTCTCATCATTTTGTCATGTCTATCAGCGAGTAATCCAGCTCAGAAAACAGATAAACTTCACGTTTCCTGCTGAATTCAGGTTGTTTTCATTTTATTTGGAATACTGTGAAGTATTTTGAACATTGAATTATTGTAAGTATCCTTTCTATTCATCACAAGTAATTCATCAACATTCTTGCATTAGCTCATACACACTCTGGATGAACAATGTCCAACAGAATTTCTGAGATTGATTTTTAATCCGTATAAGTGATAATAAAACTAAGGCACAAGTACATTTTTACCTAAACAATGAGTGAATAAGTCTCAGCTTCTTTCGTCTGTTTCTGCTGCACAAACTCCAAAAGACATTTTAATGCATCTGGTCTAATTCTGCATTCCATTTGAACTCGGAGACCTTATTTTCAATTTTCCAAGTAGGATATTATGAGTGGAACATCCTTGCAAGTTGGATTTCCCACTCGGAAAGTCAGGGCCTCACCCAGGAGTGTATACAGTTGATTGGTACTGTCAACTTCTATCTATGGACATGTTTCCATGTTGGATGTACAAAATACTGCATAATGCATTGTTATTAACTGGTGTCACAAACAGTGCTAACCTGCAGTTCGTACAATGATCTGGGAAATAAAATGTGGAACATATTTTAATTAGATTCACAATAAAACACAGTTGTGGTAAAGTCTTTAGATAACTGTATTTTGGGGAAATGTTTAAATAGTGTACAATATTTAACTGAAACATGGTCATGTCAGGTAAATGGGTGTGATGTCATTCCCAGCATTCAGCTACTGTATATAGGAAATATGGAAATATTGCAGGTGGTTTCTTTCATGTTGGGAGCTGTTGCAAGGTGACTGCAATGGTGTTTTAGGCAGTTGCTATGGTATCCACGATAGTATCCTCATTCATATCTCAGATGGTTGTGAGTGATTGCTGTTGTGTGACAAATCGGCAGAAAAGTGTGTTTGTGTGTGTGTGTGTGTGTGTGTGTGTGTTACCTATCAGCTGTGTTTCTGTATCTGGTTCTGCGGTGGCCTCCTGCAATCTGTGCAGCAGTTCCTCAGACACAGCACACACACACTCCATATTGGTAAACAGGCGATCCACATCAACCTACCCACACATGTGCAAACAATCAATAAGAACCATATAGAACCATAAAGAACCTTTTAAAAGCCTTTTAAAGTGTTATAGCATTGAGATCACATTATTATAATTTATAATAATGCCTTTTAAATGCCTCTAACCGTAATAATAATAATAATAATAATAATAATAATAATAATAATAATAATAATAATAATAATAATAATAATTTCTGATGCAGTACCTGTGTGTTGCGGAGTGGCTGCAGAACCTCTCTGATACACAGCTCCAGGTCACTCAGGTAATCTCCCTCTGTCCTCACCAGCTCCTCTACAACCTTTGACCTTTTCACCATCTTACGCTGCCGGAGCTCCTCAGGGTCCAGAGGAGGAGAGGTGGGGGACAACAAGTCGTGGGGGGCCATTTTCTCTGAGAGAAGAAACAGGGTTCAACAGACAGACAGATCTATCCTCCAGTCTTATCAACCCCAAACAATAAGATATGAAAGGAGGAGGAGCTCTAATCTCACACCCCCAACTTATTAAAACCCAACCAAACCCAGCTCACCCCAAATGCAAATAACAACTCAAATGCAACCCAAACCCAACCAAACCCAAACCAAATCCAGTACAACCCAACTATACCCAACTCACCTCAACCCAGTCCATCCCAACCCAAACTCAACCAAACCCAGCCCATTCCAATCTATTCAACCCGGACCAGTACAACCCAAACCCAACCCAGCCCATTCCAAACTATTCAACCCGGACCAGTACAACCCAAACCCAACCCAGCCCATTTGAAATCGAAGGTGTGTGATCTGAATTCTTACTTTAATAAACACACTGCTGTTTCACTGTTTCTCTGTTCCACATAATCTGACTGTGACCACCACACTTTGCATGAAGAAGGAACAACATCACTTCCCCATGGCACACATTCACTCTCAGAGTGAGCAGAAGAACAGTGTAATGTTTCAGCAGGGGATGTCTGCATGCAATACAGATTGGGGAAGCACCTAACCAAAATTGTGTGTTCCTGTAGAAGCAGTGGAATCTGTTACAGAGTGGACACAACCATTGTCATCAGCTGGCGTTACTGTGAGTATCGGTGTTTCAATGGTGTGGAGCAAATTTCACCTGAACCTGAGAAACCCTGGGATATTTACAGAGCAACAACAGTTCTCTTCAGCAGGAATGACTGGATGAATTTTACAGCAAAGCATTTGTGCAGCTGACCATCTTGTTACAAACACAAAAGCAGTGCTTTTAAATATATGGCCTACCATAGCAACCATGATGAACACCACAGAAACAACCAGAAGAAGGCACCCTACCAAGCAATATACTAACTGCCCTAATAACCAAATAGGATAACATATCAATGCCCTTCCTACTACGTGAAACATCATAGCAACCAGCAAGCAACACCATATAAATCATGTATATCAATCACTTTAGATCCCATAGTAACCAGATAGACAGTGTCTTAGCAACCACACAGAATACCATGGCACCTGCCTAGCAACATTTTATTAACAGCCCATGAAACATTATCATGCTAGCAACCACCTAGATATACATTAGAAACCAAGTAACAACATCCTAGCAACCACCTAGATATACTTTAGATACCAGCTAGTAACACCCTAGGAAGCACCTAACAACAGCCTAGCGAGATTATGGGACGTTTTGGAATACCAACCATTTAGAGCACTATAGCTACTGTTTAGGAGCATCCTAGTAACCACTTTAAATGAATTTAATATGTTATTAACACACTGTCTTTGACAGCACTATAATAAACGGGTTACAGACTAACAGCACAAACAAAGATATCTCATTTATCAGAACCTAAAAAAGGCCACATTTGCAATATTTTATTGCTTTATTTTTCCAGTTTATTTGCGTGGGATCATTTTTACACAAGCATTTGCCAACCTCTCTTTATCCCACAGAATTAAACAGGTTGTACCTTTAATAGTGATGTATGTAAATGAGCCCTGTATACTCACTGTCTGCCCTCTTTTAAAAGCAGTTCTTCCTAAAACTGACGTAAATGGGTGGAGTTGAACCACTGTTGGACAAATAGGCTCAGGATATACAAAAAGGAGTTGTTTGTCACAAAATATTAAAATGACATCAGGTTGTGTTTACAGCTTAGGTTAAATCAACGGAGGACTTATTGAAACTTGAGTATTTATGTTCTCTAAAGTGTTTTTATTTATTTATTTATTTATTTATTTATTTATTTATTTATTTATTTATTTTTGGGACACAGCCCCTTTAATCTACCACTGGCCCAGTGTTTACTCTAATGTAACTGTTTTCTAAGTAAGTAAACACAGTACCCAAAGAAACACCTTTACATACTCTAGAAAGATTTGCAATGAACTTCACTGAACATACAACCCTGACCTGTGCCTGCATAAGCTCCTCCCACCTGCCCTGTATCTCACCCAGCTGGTTCTCTTCTGCTTACAGGACAGAAATGATTTTCCACCTCGAGTGACAGAAGCAGGTCACCGCTTACATATTACATCACTTTACCTTCAGCTTCTGATTCAGCACTCAGATCAGCGCTCTTTTCCTCCCCATGCAAACCTACCCTGGGATACCATATCAGCCACCATTGAATACCATTGAAACCACCACAGATGGCATAGCAACTAGAGCAGATGCCTGCCCAAGCAACAAAAGGACATAACATAGAAACAGCCTAGAATACATCTCATAGTAATTGGTTTGTGGCACCTTATCACCACTTGTCAACAACCCATAACACCATAGCAACCGCAAGGAACCATACCAGTAACCATAAGTGGATACAATTTTAGACTGATCTGATCAATATCTATTGATCTACACATACAGAAGTCGTGTCTCTCAGTACAGCATTGGGTTTAATGCAACAAGCCAGAAGTCTCAGCACGGAGTTGCAGAGGTTCCTAATGGTGTCCTGTGATGATCCATCCCCTGCAGCTTGAATGTTCTCACTCAGTTCTGCAGATGGTGTCGTAGGGGTGGAGTGTTGATAGAGCGTCCAATAGCATCCCACACATTTTCAATCAGGGATAGGTCTGGAGATGAGACTGACCACGGCATAGCATCTGTGTCTTCAAGCGAGCTCTTGAGAGGGCAGCAGTGTGTGGACGATCATTGTCTAGTTGGTATAGAGCACCAGAGTGTGTGTCAGACAAGGTAGCACCACTGCTTGCAGGACCTCATTAATATAACGTTAGGCTGTAACGTAATGAAGACCAAAGGTGATCTGGCATCGTATGAAACCCCATACAGCCCATGACACCAGGCCTTCTAGATATGTGATGTCTGGGTGCAACTATTTTGGATCACTCCTGCGTGACACGTGAGGTGAGATCATAGCCTTGTATAAGCTTCCAATGTTCATGAGCTACATTCGTTTCCTAGCTCCAGTGTTAATTGGTAGAGTATGAGCATCCTTAATTAGCCTCATACACTATGTGGGCAAAGTATTGGGACATCTGTTCATTCATTGGTTCTTTAGAAATCAAGAGGTGCTGACTGGGGCCCAGATGATCAACAATGTTTCAAAAGTGAGAAGAACATTAGTGAGGTCAGGATGTTGGATGATCACCACCCCACCTCACCCCTAACTCCTTAACTCGTCCCAAAAGTTCTATGCCATGTTCTTGTTTGTTTACCTGCTCCTATTGACAGTACTTCCCAACATAGACATAGACAACTGGGTGTGCATTTGCACATCTGTGTCAGCAATGGGTGCAACTTAGAGTAGCTGAATGCTTTCATTTGGACATGTAGTGTAGCGCCAGTGTGAATCTAATGAAACACTAATCCTGACTCTCCTGGCAGGTCCAGTGTGTTTGGAGTAACTGGGTTGGGGGTGGTGTGTATATGTGACATGTTACTGAATGGTCGCTTTAAAGCTGTGATGGTGCGACTGCCTGCTGCTGCCGGGCCTGACGGTGTGTGCGTGTGTGGATTTCCCATGAAAGAGGATACACACACCACCCTGAGTCGGGAGTGCTGAAAAGGAGCTAATGGGAACCAGCCTGAACCCAGAGGATCGCATTACTGCATGAAAAATGACACGGGGTGGGGGCAATAGGTGGTGGGACAACAAAGAGGACGAGAGAGTTACCCATGGGCTCACCCGCACTGCGGACAAACAAGTTTAAAGTCATCCATACCATTTCAAAGAGAGCATAGAAGTCCCCAGAAATGTCAACGCAACCAGTTACCAGCACCCCAACTAGTACCCACCATGCAACCAAATGAGATTACATTGGCGTCTTGAATACCACTGCAACCAGCAAACAATCATATCTAACAAGTAATGGTAGCTTATATTCCAGCAATCTGCGTTCTGAAATAGCTACACTGTCCAAAAGTATCCAGACGGCCCTTCTAACTGAATTCAGCTGCTTTAAAGTGTCTGACACGGGTGATCTCCTGCAGCTTGATAAGCACTGACCAGTAGAACACAATGCTCTGGAGCAGCTATGACTACATGACCCTAAGGTCACCATGCCTAATGCCAAGCACGGGGTAGTGAGGTATAAAGCCCTCCAGCATTGGGCTGTGGGGTTCTCTGAGTGATGAGTGATGATGGAGCTCCATCTAATACCTTTAGGATGAGTTAGAGCTTCAGAACGAATCCTCCAGCATCAGTACCTGACCTCACTGATGCTCTCTAATGTGGCTGAATGTAGTCAAAGTCTTGTCACAGCAATTTTCCAACATTTAGTGTAAATCTCACATAGTCAGTGAAGATTGCATTCAGATGCATAAATGGTTCCCTAACTGGTTAAACGTTCTTCAGATTGATGGAAGACCAAGCAACACACTGAAATGGTTCTGTGAGTTGGCATGGCTGTACACATACGGACCAACCATAACATTAAAAGTGTAGGTCCCTAGTGTAGGTCCGGCTTGTGCTACAACAACATCTCTGACCAGTTGAAGCATGGACTAGACCTCCAGAGGTGTCCTATGGTCTCTGGCACCAATACTAATGTTACAGCACCTCCTTTAAGTCCTGTAAATGATGAGGTTGGACCTCCATGAGCATCAGTGAGCCATAGTAGCTCATGATCCTGTCTCTGCTTCACCGGTTTTCCTTCCTTGGAGAACTTGTGGTAGGTACTGACCACTGAACCTGGGAACACCCCACAAGACCTGCTCATCTAGAACATCAATATTTGGTTCTTGTCAAAGTGTCTCAATTTCTGCTGCTTCTATACACCAAGTTCAAGCCCAATTGCTGCCTAATCTATCCACACTTGGACAGAAACCAGTGGAACCAGATCAGTGGTATTTATTTCACCTGGTTCTAATGTAAAGTGATGAAGTTCAGGGGAGGATTCAGAGAAGTCTCAGGTATTGAGCAGTGAAATGTGGTGGGTCCAGACGAAGCAGCTGATCTGCTGTCTGATGATGTAATACTGATCATTATCGTGCGTGAGTCACCCCAGCCTGACTGGTTTAAGAGGAACTCAACCAGGAACGTGCCATCAGAACATCAGCTGATGAACAGCTAGATACTACACAAATACTCTCTCTGTACATCTTAATACCCTTCTGATAATAATGAAGGCATTCAGCTACTTTATGTTGCACACATTACTGGCACAGATGTGCAAATACACACACAGCTTATGTAGTCATTGTAGAAAAATACTACCAATAGAATAGGACTATCTGGAGCAGATGAATATGAACCCATTTCTAACATGACTAATGCCAGAATTTTAAAGCCCCCCAACATATTATTTCCTATCAGAATAAATAATGCAGTAATAGAGTAAGCATGCATAAATAGGTTGTACTCGACAATTGCAACAATAAAAGAGGACCAAGCTGCTCTCTGAAGTTCAAGTTAGGTGTGTGTGTGTGTGTGTGTGTGTGTGTGTGTGTGTGTGTGTGTGTGTGTGTGTGTGTGTGGAATTCTGATGTAGTGTTAATGACATATTTCACACTGATCAGACCTGCAGCTCCAGCCTGACCTCATTACATACACTCACCTGCTCAACATGCCAGACTGCATTCATAGAGACAGACATACACACACACACACACACACACACACACACACACACATTCTGTAACCTGTAGGTTTCCTTGGTGTCCCAAGGCAGACAATGGGGCATTGTTGCCTACATAAATACATGCACAGCAGTAATTGAGAATGAGGTAGGACAAGTTTTGCTCTTTTTGATGAAGTAATATCCCATGACATCATCCACACACACACACCTGATCAGCACTTTCAGAATCACTCTATTGAGGCATTTTAGATATTATTATTATTATTATTATTATTATTATTATTATTATTATTATTATTATTATTATTATTATTATTATTATTGTTGTTATTATTAATAATAATAATAATAATAATAATAATAATAATAATAATACTTATAATAGTGATCATTTTAATGCTGAGCTGGTCTAAGTGGGGCTTGTAGGTGTCTGAGTGAAAATACTGGAATAAACACACACACACACACACAAACACACACACACACACACACACACACTTCCTTATAAAAAAAGTGCTCTCTCTCTCATTGTCATTGTGATGTTCAGTGCTGTAACTGATAATGCTGTTGAAACAATAAACTAATACATACTGTACACTCTCTTACCCTCTTTCTCTCTCTCTCTCTCTCTCTCTCTATCTCTCTCTCTCTCACACACACACACACACACATACACACACACCTACACATGTATTGGGTAAACTGCCATATTTTATATCCATACAACACCTAGTACTGGGTTCAATCAATCAACCAACCTTTATTCTGACTCAGAAATGCATTGAGGGCAAACCTCATTTTCAGTGCTGCCAAGCATTCACAGCTTAAAGGGATTGAAAAGAAAATTAGAATAGAATGTATTAAGTCAAAGTAAAATAACAGAACTACAAAGACTAAAATGTCTCATAAATGTCTTTTAGTAAGTTGTACCTAATCTTCTGCAGAATTGGATACTTGACGTATTTTGGACAGAGTTGAGCTCAATTAATTATTATACTTAATTATAATAATTATAATTATAATAATTAAGCTTAATGTTATCCTGCTTTATGCATTCCACGCCACCTCCGATGTGTGTCCTGTCCTATTGCAGCCCAACTGTGTCCACGTTTCAACAGGTTTATCTGATAGTTTGAGGTTATACTAAAGAACTTATAGGTGGTCCTTCTTTGTTATTCCATCCACATACATCCCCAGAGCATGATACCACCACCATCACCATACTTAACAGCCAGTACAGTGTTCCTGGGGTTGAATGTCCAACCATTACTCCTCCAAATATTTTGCCTCCTACTGTTCGGGACTCAGACACACTCTCTATCTTCAAATCACCACTGAAAATGCAGTCTTTTCATTAACACCTCTAAGGGGGCACTAATCTTTCTCCCTCTCTCCCCCCATGTCCCGAGCGTCCCCCGGACGCCTGGCGGATACCGGTCCACCCCTCTACTCATCCACTTCTTAGTACCAACTGCTAGATTAGACTACGCAACCTGCGTGGACTTCATTACCAACACCGGCTTGCATGCTACCTACATTTCCACTGTCATACTTGTATCACAACTACTGCAAGGAGGAATGAGTTCCTCTTTTGAGCCTTGGTTCCTCGCTAGGTTTCTTCCTCCTAGTCTGAGGGAGTTTTTCCTTGCCACTGTTTGCCCACTGGCTGCTCATTTGAGACTCGGAACCGGATTTATTGTGACAACTCCTTGTTGTAAAAAGAGCTATACAAATAAACTTTGATTGATCGAAGACTTTTCCTTTTTGCATTGCCTCTGAATTGCATTTAGCATTAACAAGAGCATTAGTACTGCATACTCTCCAACTCATCCCATATGTATTGGATGGAGCACCATCATTCCAGAGTTCCACTGCTCCCCAGCCCAATGCTGGGGGCCTTTATACCCCGAGGCATTAGACATGGTGCCAATGGATTCATGTTTGTTTATCTGCTCCAGAGGGTCCTATTCTATTGACAGTGACTCTCTACAGGGATTGGCTCTGTGCGTGCATGTTCACACTTGTGTCAGCAATGGGACAAATTTAAAGTAGCTGAATGCATTGACTACAATGAGTGTCAGCAAACTTCAGGACATGTATAAACATACTTGCTTATCTGTAAGTGTACATGTATATATAATCTCTCTCTCTCTCTCTCTCTCTCTCTCTCTCTCTCTCCCTCTCTCTCTCTCTCTTGTTTACGGAGCTCTGTTCCATGTGTGTTTTGCATGTGTGACATCATCCCTGTGGGAATAGCTCTGTAACAACGCAACAGGTGCTTAGCATTGGCCAACTCGCTTGCTCTCGCTCACTCTCTCTCTCATTCTCTTCTGAACTATGAACTCTGGTGGAATTCTAGTCTGGATAATTTTTTGGGACAGTAACCCTCAGTACTGCAAGACAGTGAATTGAACAGTGAGGAGTGAGCAGTGAAGAGTGAGCAGTGAGGAGTGAGCAGTGTGGAGTGAGTGCAAAAGCCCAGAAGAATAAAACACAGTACAAAGGACACTCTGGTTCCACAGCAGTTACTGAGTAACGTCCACTCAGGTTATTAATCAGTAATTACACTGTAAACAATGCAAATAACTACTTTATTACATGTACTATTGACTACATTAACTTCAAACAGCATGTTGGTGCTACACTATTAATGAATTGGTTCTATATAGTAAAAATAAGGGTTCTTTAATTTGTAAGAGTATTGGAACCCTTTTTACAGATACGTAAAAATGCATTCACATTAGGGTTTCCACTGTTTAACCAAGCATAGAACCAGTTAAGCATCCAACAGGTTCTTTGAGTTATCAGGGTTCTATATAGGATCACTGTCTTTACTAAAGAACCTTTGAGGAACTCTTTTTGGAATTCATGTTGATCTAAAGAACCAGTGAAGAACCCTTTAAGGATTCATACTGACCTCAATAACCCTTTTGAGAAGTGATTTTTAGGATTCAGTGTTTTCGAGACCCACTGAAGAACTTGACCTTAGGACATTCAAGAGTGTACATACTGTGTATCATTTTGTTTGTTTCATTTGTGGGGTTGTCTGTGCTCTATATAAAACCACTGCCTTTATTAAAGAACCCTGAAGAACCTCCATTCTTAAAGGATGTACAAAGTGCAGATGTCAGCACTGGTCTCCAAAAAAGACTGAGGTCAAAGATGAGCTGTTACCGTGGTAACTGATGGTGCTCACCTTTAAGTTTAGCGCTGTACTCTGTCTTGTCAGACTGGCTCCTCCTCACCAGCGTGTTGATGCTGATGTCTCCCTTCTTCAAGTCTTCATCCACTATGGTGTCCGTCCTCCTCCTCTCCAGGTACCTGAGGAACAGCCGATTCCTGCGCTTCAGTCCTCTCTCCTTTTTCTCCTCTTTCTCATTCTCTCGCTCGGCCCCACCGGCCTCCTTGGGATCCATTCTGACCTCCTCCGTTGCCCCTGTCCTGATCAGGGCAAGAGAGAGGTAGAGAGAGAGAAAGAGAGAGAGAGAATTTGCTGAGAAGAGGAACAGGTGCAGCACTGTTTCTGCTGTGTACACACTCTCTCTCCCTACTGAGGTGGCTCCACCTCCCTGCTTTACCTGCCCCATGAGAGAACACAAGCTCCACCTACTCACCTGCCATACCTGCAGGTGAGTAGAGAGAGAGAGAGAGAGAGAGAGAGAGAGAGAGAGAGAGAGAGAGATGTTGTTGAGTGTACTCAGTGTAAACTATGTAAGCAGTATTCTATGTCCTTAACTATGTAAAAGACAATATTCTGAAAGTAATTCAGTGAATCAAACCCTCAAAGATCAGAAAGAGAAGTTTTACCAGTTCAGTTCCTGTAGCAGCATTGTTGTGTGGTTGTTCTTCCTTATTATTTAATAATATGGAAAGTTTTTCAAACTATTAAATCAGTTGTGAATTAGTATTATTGTACTGTGTGTTCAGGTGCAATGTGAACAGGAACAACAGCTTTAACAGCAATGCCAAATAAAAATGCTCTTTCTGAAGAAAGTGTAGTGACGGGGTAGAACATTCAATTTTAGGTGGTTGCTAAAACGTTGCTATATATTTCTATACTTTTATATATAGTTGCTAATAATGTCGCTCCAGTTGTTCTTGTGTGTCTCAGGTGGTTGCTATGGTGTTCCAGGTGGTTACAATGGAGTTGACATGGTGTTCCAAGTGAGTAGTATTAAGTTTCAATGCAGTTTTCATGTTGACCAAGGTGGTTGCTACGGGGTTGCTATGCTGTTCCGAGAGGGTACTGTAATGTTACAAAGTTGATCATGTGATTTCCCAGCTGGTCGTTATGGGGTAGCTTTTGTAGTCCATGTGAGTGCTATAATGTTGCAAAGCAGTTCCTAATATGTGTAATTTTATTTTTTGTTTTATTAAAGGTGGTTACTATGGTATCCCAGGTGGTTGCTAGGATCTTGCAATAAAATGTTCTTGCATGGCTGATTAGGTGCTGCTGTTACAAACATGTCTAGTTGTTGAAGATGGTCGTTAGGATGTCCCAGGTGGTTGCTGTGACATTGCGAAATAGTTATTACAAGGTTTGAACAGCTGCTAACTAGTTACTATTATAGTTACTAGTTACGATAATAACAATAGGCTTTGTTTATGCAGGCTTTTCCAAGTTGAAGGTTGTTTAATGGAGACGCTGTGGAATTTGCCCTGAAGGAACTCTGTCTGAGGACACGGAGCAGGAACACTCTCAGGGGTGGAGGAGCCAGATGGGATGGTGGGGAGGGTCAATGTATCCAAAAGGGCTATTTTTACACCCCCATCCCCCAAAGAGCAGAATAAATGAAGATTTTCCTCACGTGAAGAACAGACACACCTCATTACAAATTAGAAGATAGACATTTGTGTTAATTTATACATTTGTTTATTTTGATTGTAGAGGTAGATGATCACAAACAAACACACACACACACACACACACACACACACACACACACACACACACACACACACACACACACACACACACACACTTAAATTAATGAATTGTTAATACGATATTCTACTGTAATTAAATTACATTTTAAACAGTTACACAGTTATACATCTGATTATACAGTTACTGTTTCAGCTTTTCAGCTTTTAGGTGCTATAACTATAAAATAATGAATGATTAATTGAATTATCAATATACAGCATTTGGATGGATTCATTACTTTTGAAATATATAATATTCTGTATATCAGTGTAGTTAGAGATTCATAATGCATATTAATGGGATTAAAAATTATGTTGGTTCCGAAATGCATTAAATTATTTCAATTCAATATGTTCAGAATGTCAGTAAAGTGGGTCTGTGGTGAATGTTATTGCTGAACCGACGGGTGGGGCTGCTGGAGTTCTTCTGTAGATGAAAAAAAAAACTCCATTTCAGGTGACATCATAAACTTTCTGATGCCTGTGTCAACACTGGAACAATATGTACACCACCCTGCTTCAGTGTCACAACTAAAGCAGAGCAAACATAAAATACAGCCTTATCAGTAGTAAAAGACTACATTACCATCAACGGAGACAACAGCACAGACCAGTCTGGGAAATGGGGCCTGCACTGACCACAGTGCCTACACGCTCAATGGCAACTTTATTGCTTCCCCTCACTGGATATTTTATTAGAAACACCTACCCTGTGCGTTCACTCACTGGCCACTTTATTGGAAACCCCTGCCTTGTGCTGCATCCACTTCCTTTAGGATGTGTTTGTGTGCTTTCTCATGGGACTGAACACAATCAAATCCTCACAGCATGTTTTAAGTAGGTCATATCGGGCCGGCTGGTTATCGTGGTATTAAGGCCGAGTCGGCTGCAGTTAAAAAGTATGCAATCAAATCCTCACAGCTAGGTATAGGTTGGTCATATCGGGCCTGCTGGTTAAGGGGGTATTAAGGCTGAGTTCAGGTACTAAGTCCTTGTGGGTAAGAGCAAATCAAACAAGAGCTTCAACAGGTCAGGATCAGAGTTCAGCACACTCCCAGCTCTGCACACACACACACACACACACGCACAGGTCAACACCTCACACGGCAGCTATTCAGCGTACATGTACAGTACAAACTGTACTTTAAAGGGAAAGTCCACCCATTTTTTGAAAGTTCTGTGTAGCTGTGGAGCTACAGTGTCATCTGAGTTTTATATGGTATGATGATGTTGATGATGATGAAGAAGAATGGCGATGGTGAATGGATGAATGTATCTGTGCTCTGTACACTGGTCAGTCTCTGCTGGCTCAGCTTTCACGAGGACAGATAATTCAGGTTATTCCGGTATTTTCAGCTGGTAGAAGGGCAGCGTACAGGCGGGATCTGAGTGACGACATTCTCCTGCTCACACTGTATGAACACACAACAGCTGCTGGTTAAAACACACACATTTACATCATAAACCACATCATCACCAACTCCAGTGTGTTCAATTCCATCCCCAATACTATGTGTTACAGCATATATATATTGTGCATATAGTGCATATTTTGGAAAATTCATACAATTTCATAGAATGTATGACCCACCACACTGACCCAACTGCTGGTGTAATGATCTGGGGAGCAGCTCACATGGTTGGTCACATCTAGTAGTGATACGAGGGACACTAACAGCTCAGCGGTATGTGCAGGACATCCTACTGCTGCATATGTTACCTCTCATGGCAGGGCTTCCAACTGGCATTTTTCAGCAGGATAATGCTCCCACACAGAGCACGGGAATGTCTCCACCAGTCTGCAGCAGTTCCTTGGCCTCAACGTATGAGTGTGCAGGATCTACAGGCCCAGCTGCAACATCTGTGGACAAAAGTACTGCAGGATGCCATATGGAACCTGTAGGCCTCCATGCCCAACCCTATCTCATCTGGTACCTTTCAATTGTACAGTCGACCCAACGTGAATTAATGGACCAAAAGCAGTGCTCCAAAATGACTTCCCCTGAATGTTAAGAAAAGTTATATGAATATATATATTTTAAGACAATATTTAGTGTAAAAACTCCAGATGCCATTAGACCCCACGCACATGAACATAAATACAGAGGAATTTCTTGTCCTGAAGAAAGTAGTCGAGATCTTGTGAGATAGTTCGAAGACCAAAAATTGGTTCCATATTTCTCCCGGAACTGATGTAACATCTAAAACATCTGGTACACTAAGCACTGATGTACCAAACCAGGTGTTGAATAAGAAGGAATAATACTAGACTCCCATGAACAGAACTTTGGAGATGTTTTAATGAACACAGTGATGGAAGCCCATGCCTGACTGTATGAATATATATATAAGCTCAGGTTATTTGCATGAGCACTAGCTTTGCTTTGCTAGTTTGCTTGCTACTATTTAATCTCTGCCTACTGTTACATACTGCTTATGTTCACACTATGTGTTCACTCTGTTCACTTCACTCCTCTGTCAATAACAGGACACAGTGTGTGTGAATAAGACATGTGATCCTGACTGTAATCACACACACCCACAGCCATCAGTACTGCACATTAAACAGCACAGCCAGCATGAAGGAGTTAAACAGCTGACAAGGGGTTATCTGAGCACTTCGCCAACACACACACACACACACACACACACACACACATTCTAATGTTTTATTTATTAATTAATTAATTAATTAATTATATATTATATTATACATGCGAACCCTTGTTTTCAGTATCCGATGTGACCTAAACATTAACTTTATTTGTAACCAAGCATTGGTAGAACGGCTTGAGTGCTTGTGTTCATTGTCTTACTGCATGACCCACATTATCTTCAGATTCAGCTCATGGACAGATGTCTTGACACTTTGCTTTAATATTTGCTGGTGTAGTTCAGGACTCCTTGTTCCATTGCTGATAGCAAGCTGTCTTTGCCCAGATGCAGCAAAATAGGCCCAAACCATGATACTACCAACACCATGTTTCATAGATGGGGATAAGTTTTTCCTTTCTCCAAACACTGTGCTTCTCATTTAAATCCAAAGATCTGTTGTAGTCTTGTCCATTTACAGTACATTGTTCCAGTAGCCTTCTGGCTTGTCCATGTGATTTGTAGCAATGGGCAGCAATGTTCTTTGTGAAGTGCAGTGTCTTCCTCCTAAGCAACCCTGCGATGCATGCTGTTCAGTGTTCTGCTTGTGACCTCATGAACTTTAAAATGAGCCAATATGAGACTATCTTCTATGACTATTACACATCTGGCTCATGGTCTGATCTTTGTTCTGTGGAGCACTCCTGATGAGGGTAATAATGGTCTTGAATTTCTGTCTCACTGTGGACTGATGGAGTCTGAACTCTGAACTCTTAGCTTTGTAACCTTTTGCAGCCAAATGATGAGCAGGACTTTTAAATGTGTTGAACCTTTTGACCTCTCTGTTATTCGCTCTCATATCTGTGTGAATCACACGTCATGTTTGTCGGCATTACTGTTAAACACACCTTACGGTTAAGAGCCGAATGAAAGCCTCTGCAGTGTCTGAACCAGCAAGCACTGGGAGGATGAGGAGGATGCTGATGAAGAGTGGCAGCTTTAATTACTGCAGATCCTCAGCCTTCAGGATGCTCTAGAAATGAAGAAGCACAAAACAGACAGCGGACAAAAGCGCAGCGTGCGTAACCATAGAGACGGAGAGGAAGATGAGGACAAGGCAGAGGAGGAGGAGAAGGAAGGAGAATGGAGGCTGAAATGAGCAGAACTGAGCTGCAAACACACACAATCACTCTAAAACCCTGAGAGAGAGACAGACAGCAGGGCCGCTCAGTGCAGCTCTAACATTACACTAACATTCTAACATAATACACTATATGGACAAAAGTATTGGGACACCTGCTCATTCATTGTTTCTTCTGAAATCAAGGGAATTACAAAGCGTTTCTCATGCTTTTCTTGGAAAAATTGTCTTAAGGGATTGTATACAGGGAAGACTTTTGCTGTGAGGATTTGATTGCATTCAGCAACAGTGAGAAGTAAGTCTGGCTCCTCATCCCCAGCTCATCCCAAAAGTACTGGAAGGAGTACCCTCAATGCAGGGTTTGTAGAGAACCTACAAACTGGGCCATGTGACTGAACGTCAACTGAATTGACATTTGGCATAGCGGTCTAAGTGTGGGCTCAGAGGTTTGATCCCTGATGATGCCACAGCTATCCGTAAGTGTCTGGGGGTCCCAGATAGCATAACTGTCCTCTGGCTGGGTGGGTAGGACAGTTGGAGAAGACGTGGTGAAGTGTCGTATGTGGGGCAACTTTCCAGAAGAAACCTTTTTGGCTTTCAGTGGAAGTTTTGAAGCATTTCTATTGGTCCATTCCTCGAGGACTTCGGATACATTGTAGAACAGCAGCCTGATTAACATTATGCAGAAAATGAAAAACGGGTTTAGATGCACTGCTCTATGACACAGGCGTGTTGGTGTTTTGGATCAGCCAATAAACATCCTGCATGCAGGTGTGTTGAACACCCATGACCTGAGAGAGAGAGAGAGAGCAAACAAGCGCACACAGGCTGGTGTGTAAACAGCAGTACGTCCAGAAACAGACTGAACCTGTAGTGGAGGTGACTCTTCTACACTTCCACAACCTTCAGAAGATTCAGATTTAAATTCTCTAATAATCACCGGCAGGTATACTGTACATACACTACTGTATCACATATTACCACTGTATAGCACTGTGTCTACCTGTAATTAACTCTATATGACATTAGAATAAACCCAAACAAACAAAGTCAGTGGTCACTGAGAGTGTCTTATTGAGTATTATTGATCATGTTATTGTGTTATTATTATTGATATTTTTATTATTATTATTTTGGATATTATTATTGTTGATAATGACATTTTATTATTATTATTATTTATGCTATTTTATTATTATTTTGATATTATTATTATTATTATTGATCATGTTATTATTTTATTATTATTGGTAATGTTATGGTTTTATTATTGATATTATTATTATTATTGTTGTTAGTTTTTATTCCAAAACCACACACACACACACAGACACACACATACACACACATTGAGGATCACTTCCACAATGCTGTCATTCCTCTTATAGCTGCAAAGATTAAACCTGCAGCCCTCTTCATCTATGTAACTGTAACAAACTGTATTGTTCACACTGCTGTAGATGAGACTCATGTGATTAAAAAATGAGAATCAGATCAGAGAAACAGGCTCAGTTTGACCCTCAGCAGACATTTTGTTCTGTATTCTGTCACAGCTCGCAGTTCCCGGACGCGCCGCCAGAGGGCAGAACGACCACCAGAACTGGAGTCTCTCCACCCGTATTAAGACAAGCCACGCCTCCTGTGCTTGGATTGGCTAAGTTTTTCTGACGCGTCTCGAGTTTAGTGCATCGGAAACTTTATATCACGTTAAATTTATTAAAATAGACGAAAATACGACGACGACTACTACTACTAATAATATTACCAAGAATAGCAAAATGAATAATAATTATTAATACTACTTCTATTATTATTATTATTATTATTATTATTATTATTATTATTAAGTGATTTACAACGGATTTAAAATGGAAATTAAAACATAATACAATAATATTAACCTTTTCCGGTGTTTTTAAAGTTTATTACTGAACCCTGTGAGAGAAATGCAATTTTAATTCTCTGTAGGTCTTGTATACATTGCAGAATTGCCAATAAAGATGACGTTGACTATAAAAAATATACTACTACAACGAGTAATAATATTTATAAACTGCTATGCTATTTTAAGGTCCAAATACTAATATAACCAAATATATACTACTAGTAGTACTACTACTACTACTACTACTACTAATAATAATAATAACAAAATCTTTTCACAAGACACTTTATATGGGTATTCACAGGGAAATAAACAAACACAAATATATTATGTAATATAATACAATGTAATATAATACAATATAATATAATATAATATAATATAATATAATATAATATAATATAATATAATATAAACGTGGTTTCCATCGGAATTAACTAACATCCAATCCCAGCGCAGTACTCTGAGCTAGTTCGGCCTCTTCAGCCAATCCCAGCGCGGGAGGGGCGGGCTCTCTCTTAAAACGGGTGTGATCTGACGCGGAGGGGGCGGGGTTTAGGGCTCCAGGAAGAAGAATGCGCGTGCTGGGCCGCTGGTCCTCGCGGCTGTGTTCCGTGTTGACCCGTCCCGTCGGTCCGCTCAGCAGGATGCTGTTCTACCGGACAGAGGAGCGGGGCCGGCCGCGCTCCGCCGACCACCGCATTTACTTCAGTAAGTGCACGCGCTGCAGAACGCGGACATTAACAGCAGTCGCGCGCAGGAGCAGTTAGCGGCAGTTTGGGGCAGATGGGGTCTCGTGGGCGGACAGGTGGGTTTCGAAGGCGGAAGTTCTGTGTCCTGTTCCCTACAGCACTATTTAATGCACTTCATCTGTTACCATGGCTACTCTAACCCCGCCCCCCGCAGCAGCGTGAAATTAAAAACAGTAGAATGTAAACAATACAGTAAAGGACAGGAAACTAAATAAAATAATACAGATATAAATAATATACACCATGAATAAAATATAAAACAAAATAAAGTAAAAAAAAAAAAAAAAAAAATCAAAATATTAAACTAAATAAAATGTAAAATACAATTAAAATAATATAAACAATAAAACAAAATAAAATATTTAAATATATAAACAATATAAATAGTATAAAAATAAATGTAATATTATGAAACTGAATTAAATATTAATAAAATAAACTAAATTAAAATATAAACTGTTCTGTTTATATACTGTAATTAATTAAATGTATTAAATATACAGCAGTGCTGCTGGAGTGTTTAAGTGCTTTGTCCACTCACTGTCCACTCTATTAGACACTCCTACCGAGTGTCTCCACCTTGTAGATATACAGTCAGAGGCAGTTTCTGTACAGTTTGTGTTGGTCATCCTCTAGTCCTTCATCGGTGCTCTGTAATTATAGAACTACAAAGTGCTCCTGTATGATCAGAGGAGCTGATAGAATGGACAATGTAGAAACAAGGAGGTGGTCATAATGATATTGTTGATTGGTGTATATAGTGCTGCTGTCCTGTGAAACCCAGGTATTCACCTGCTGCTCTGTACTCTCTGTAAATAATCTTGGATGAATGGACTAATAGAAATTTGTCTTCACCTGAACGTCACTCTTTTGGAGACATGTTTTTCATTGGACAGGGACGAGATTTGATGGAGAGTGTTTATGTGGCAATAAGCTCTGAAATAGAGAATTCCTAAAGAATTTATGGGCTAAAAGAAATGTGAAATGTTGGGTTATGGGCATTAGTGGGTTAAGTATGTTACTTACCTAGTCACTGTTGTGTTTTGAGGTGCTTTGCCTCCAACTTTTCTTCCGGTTACATATTCCATATCAGCTGAAATGCTGTCGCTCTCACTCCACAGAAAACTCCAGTGGTAAATACATTTCCCCCTTCCACGACATCCCTCTCTATGCAGCTGAGGAACAGGTGGGTTCATAGAGCCAGAAGGTCTGCTGTTACACCTGCACCTTCAGACAGCAGACCGCAGTAATCAGTAATCTTCTGCAGGTGTTCTGAGTGAGTCAATCTGATTTCTGTCTGATTTCAGGAAAACACTGTTCCAACAAAGAAGCAGAAAAGAGGTGACAGTGAGGTGATTTTCTCTTTTTCATTTTTGCTCATTTGTATGTTTTCTTTAGGGATGTCCACATCAAGATATTTTGGCCCCTGCAGTCTAATCTGTGTGTGTGTGTGTGTGTGTGTGTGCGTGTGTGCGTGTGTGTGGTAGA
The DNA here is from genome assembly GCA_034509495.1 of Acestrorhynchus altus. NCBI lineage: Eukaryota > Metazoa > Chordata > Actinopteri > Characiformes > Acestrorhynchidae > Acestrorhynchus > Acestrorhynchus altus. The sequence continues at coordinate 33,757,018 of CM067506.1, forward strand.
AGTACACACACTGGACTGATGTCTGTTGTTGGTGGATTACTGCTGTGTAGTATCTGCTTTATTTTGAGGTGAACATGACGTGTTTGGATTTCTACATTTCTGAACATGAACCAAAGCACTCCCCCACCGTTAAAACAGCTCTGATTTCCCAGTAGCTTTATAGAAATACAAATATTGTTCATGTCTGTTAATGACGTGTTGAGGCCACCAGGTGGCGCTGTGAGGTACTGGATTGTGATGAAAATTGGCAGTACCCGATCCAAAAACATACCCGGCATTGGGCTAGATTATGATACATTGATTGGGAAACAACTGCCTGAAACCTCATCATGTCCATATGTCTCTCACTCTTTTGTGTTTTTTTAGGTGATTGGTTTTTGTGTGTTTTCTTTGTGTTTTTTTTTATTTTAGATAAAAACATAAAGTAAAACACATAATGGAACATTGTGTAAATATGCTGAATGTGTGTTTGTTTCGACTGCAGCTGCTCTTTAACATGGTTGTGGAAGTCCCTCGCTGGTCAAATGCCAAGATGGAGGTGAGGGCATGTTCTTTATCAAGCCCTGATCATAATGTTTGTGACCAATTTCTTATAGGCCAAATGTTTGTAGACACCTCTTCCATTAAATGCATCTGCTGCTTTAACTTGCTCTCTTTGCTGACACAGATGTGCAAATGCACATACAGCTTGTTTGGTTACTGTGCAGAAATACTGCCAATAGAAGCAGATAAACAAAAACAAACCTATTGCAATTCCAAATAGAATTGCTGTCAGACATCGGCTTCTGGGTGAATTTTTTTTATTGAAAATGAAAAATGACCCCCTACCTTCATAACACCTGCTCTGCGGTGGTCCTGTGGGGTCCTGGCCATCACAGAACAGGGTGAAAGAAGGCTGACAAAGTATGCAGAGAAACAAATGGACAGCAGTCTAATTGTAGAACAACAAAGTGCTCCTGTGTGGTCAGTGAAACTGATAAAAATGAACGGTGAGTGTAGAAATAAGGAGGTGGTCATAATGTTGTGGTTGATTTATAAACCAGTAAAGCATTAAATCAATTTCAGACAGTTGTTGTGCTGTGATGTGATCTCTTAATTAACAACATGCTGCAGCTTAATATACAATACTGGTCAAATGTTTAAGGACCTAAATTGTGTGTTTTAAACTTTTGACTGGTAGTGTGTATGACTTCATTATGTGATGTACACACACACACACAGGCTGCAGTTTTCTTCATCACTGTCTTGTCCCGTTTCTATCGTAGGTTTGTCAGAATAAATATGTCTCTGTATTAACAAGATAAAAAGATAAAAAAAACACTGTTCCTGAGAAGAAAAAATAAATATATGAATCTAAAATGAAAAAAAAAACGACTAACAAAAACAATTTTACATGGAGGTAGGAGGTGCAGATGTTTGAATAAAGTGTGAATAAGCTGCAGTCGGTGTAGAACCACGAAAAGTATTGTATAAAGTGCAGATTGGTTGCTACATAACGCTGTGCATGAGAGCAGTAGTATTGACGAGAGAGTCCATTTGAGACGTGAAAGGTTAAAGTTGGGTCTGGTCCAGTGCCCGAGGGAAGACGCTTTCTGTGAGGAAGTGTGAGGTTAGATCCCACTCTGTGATTACAGATCGCTACGAAGGAAGCACTGAACCCCATCAAGCAGGACGTGAAGAAAGGGAAGCTCCGCTATGTGGCTAACATCTTTCCACATAAAGGCTACATCTGGAACTATGGAGCTTTGCCGCAGGTGAGTCCAGACTGTACCATCACACATTTTACACAATGTATACTCTGGGGTTTCTCAACCTGTGGACTAGGGACCCTCAGTAGGCTGTCTGGTGGTCCTCGGGTCCCCCGGTAATTGCACATTAAGTCATAATGTGGAAGGAAATTTTGTCAAATTAGTAAAATTAGAGAAGTCATGCTCAAAATAAATGTCTTCTTCCTCTGTTACACAGACATGGGAGGACCCCGGTCACACAGATAAAGACACCAACTGCTGTGGAGATAACGACCCTATAGATGTGTGTGACATTGGATCCAAGGTGAGACTGAATAAACCCCAAGACTGACTGCATGCCTTACACCCACATTAATATCTGGTTAATGCAAATAAAGGAATGAGAACTAGCTTTAGAATTGCTGTTAGAATACTATTACACTCTGGATCTGTTCACACGACAGGTAGAAGTGTCCCAGATCTATTCTTTTCTGTCGTGTGTTTGTGACAGTGTGAACGACAAACACACAGAATCTGACATTTTCAGTTCCGATTTGGGACACTTTCATATGCGGTTTTGAAATCTGATGTGCAACAATGCTTCAGTTTCCTTCTGCCTCCAAAAATGCACATGGTAGGTGATGCTAAATTGCCTGTAGGAATGAGTCTGTGAATGATTGATTGTGTGTAGTACTCTGCGCTGGACTGGTGTCCTTTCTTGGGCCCAGTGATCTGGGTTGGCTCTGGTCCCACTGCGACTCTGAACAAGAAGAATGAATTAATGCATTGGCACCATGCCTAGTGCCAGGTGGGGGCTAGAGGGGTATAACCTTGAGCTGTGGAGCAGTGGAACTGTGTTCTCTTGAATTATGGTACTTCATCCAATACTTCTGGGAGGGAAGATTTGGGTAATTTGGGATGAGGTTGAGTGGTGATCATCCATCATCCTGACCTTGTCGGGATGTCAGTATTGTCAATATTGAATGCAGTCATAACCTCACAGCAATGTTCCATAATCTTGTAGAAATTCTTCCCTGGAGTATAGACAGTAACTCCAACAATAGCAGGATAATAATGTTGATTTCAGAAGAAACAATGAATGAGATGTCCCAATACTTTTGTCCACATGGTGTATTTATACTAATTTCTCTGAACAATGAGAGAGCTTTCAGTGTAGTAACACCAGATCCTGTTAGAACAGCATATCTGATTCATCTGTAAGCAATGGCATGTGTGTTCACCTGTATTGCGCAGGTGTGCTCTGCTGGTCAGGTGATCCAGGTGAAGGTTTTGGGGATTCTGGCTCTGATCGATGAAGGAGAGACTGACTGGAAGGTCATAGCCATTAACACAGATGACCCTGATGCTTCCAAATTAAACAGTAAGCTAACCTTCATCTACATTGAGTGTAAGGGGGTGTGTTTTTATGTAGTGGGGCCCCGTCCACACTTACATATATAAATAAATAACATGTTTTTGTCTGCATTTTGACTCCCGTCAACATGAAAACATTGTTTTTGGTCACTGAAAACGGTGCATTTCAGTGACGTGTGGAGGGGAAAACAGAGCTTTATGAAAATACTGATGCACGTATGGTTAAATCACAAATAGCTCCTTACTCCCTATATATTGAACTACATAAGTCATAAAAGTACAGCGTCTACATGCATATAGCACTAGATTACCTGGTGTTGATGTGTCTCTTTGAGATACTATAAGTCCCCTACAGGGCCAGCATGCTTGTGCAAGTTGCTTTTCAAAGAAAAGCAGTTACAAAATCATTTACATTTACATTTACATTTGCGGCATTTAGCAGACGCCCTTCTCCAGAGCGACTTACAAAAGTGCTTTGCTGTTCACTTAGAATATCCTTAGCTAGTAGACAAGGCTGGAATCTTGAGATTTCGCACGTTTAGACCATATTGAAACAAAAGTCTTTATGGAGATAAATACTCCTGAAACAGATGAGTCTTCAGTCTGCGTTTGAAGACAGTGAGGGGCTCGGCTGTTCGGACTCCCAGGGGAAGTTCGTTCCACCATTTTGGTGCCAGAACAGAAAAGAGTCTGGATGCATGTTTTCCTTGCATTCTGAGGGATGGTGGTCAAGCCGAGCTGTACTTGAAGCTCGAAGGGCTCTTGGTACAGCTCGAGTTTTGACCATTGCCATCATGTATGGAGGGGCTGGTCTGTTTTTGGCTTCGTAGGTCAGCATCAAGGTTTTGAATCTGATGCAGGCAGCTTCAGGGAGCCAATGAAGGGAACGCAGCAGAGGAGTTACGTGACTGAATTTAGGAATATTGAAGATGAGCCGCGCTGCTGCATTCTGGATAAGTTGCAATGGTCTGATGGTCCACATAAGAAGACCAGCCAATAGGGAGTTGCATTAGTCTAGTCTTGAGATGACAAGAGACTGAACAAGCACCTGAGTGGCCTCTCTAGACAGAAAAGGTCAAATTCTCCTGATGTTGTAAAGGAGAAATCTGCAGGACCGAGTCAGGTTTGCAACATGACCTGTGAACGATAACTGGTCATCCACTATTACACCAAGGCTCCATGCTTCAGTAGATGGAGTGACCAGTGAGTTCTCAAGGGAAATGGTAAGGTCAGGGTGAGGACCAGTGCTTCCAGGAATGAATAGCAGTTCGGTCTTGCTGGGGTTGAGTTTGAGGTGATGGGCTGCCATCCATGATGAGACATCAGAGAGGCAAGCTGAGATCCGGGATGAGACCTGGGTGGGAAAGAGAGGATGAGTTGAGTGTCGTCAGTTGGGTGTTGAAAATGTGTTGAAAATCATTCAAAAATATTTATTGAACATTTTTAAAATCCCAGCAGAAAAACCAACAAAGCACAACATGACAAACTGTACTCCGTCTGGACAATTCAGCAGAACAGTGTGTGCAAACTGCTTTCCTTGTGTCATTCTCTGACAATTTAACCCTTTAGCAATTAGCAATTTAAGCCTTTAGCAATTAGCAATTTAACCCCTTAGCAATTAGCAATTTAACCCTTTAGCAATTAACAATTTAACCCCTTAGCAATTAGCAATTTAACCCTTTAGCAGTTAGCAATTTAATCCTTTAGCAATTAGCAATTTATGTGTTCATCTAACCTGCTTCCACCATTACTGCTGAAACACAGCAACACCCGTGTTAATGTACGTTCATTTGTCTGTTAAACTGACCACACAATCGCTCGTTTGCAGTCCAGTTCTATCTTTTCCTTGTTCACTTCTAAGTTTCGCTTTAACAGACGTGCCGCTGAGAAACAGCTCGCCACAAAACCACAGTATAATATTTCTGACATTAATTCAGAATGTGCAGATTTATAAAACCGCAGTGACCTCTGCTCTCACAAGGCTGGAGTTATTCAGTGGCTGGAATTTTCCTTGCCACCGTGAATGGTGCACAAGCTATGGGCACCAGTATGTAATATTTTCAAAAATGGACACAGGGAAGTCTCTGTGTATTTGAGTATCTGGATACACGTGGACGTCGCCTGAAAACCCAAATATAGAGGACCTTTTGTTGCTGTAGGTCTGTGTAGACAAGCTTGTTTAAAAGCATGAGAAAATAGTCTGTGACACTTATTTTGGCTAGTGAAGACACCAGTCATAGTCCGGTTATCTTGGCTGTCTCAGTTTGAATAGGTTGTAACTCTCCTCTGTGTTTGTGCTTTTTCAGGCATTGAGGATGTTCGTGTGAGCAGGCCTGGTCATCTAGAGGCTACAGTGGACTGGTTTCGAAAATATAAAATACCTGACAGCAAGCCTGAGAACCAGTTTGCTTTCAACGGCCAGTTCAAGGACAAGGTAGCAGAGCACATTAACACCAGTGCTCTCAGCTCTCAAGATATGATAAGCACGTTTAAATGGCCATTAATGTCAGTAGAGCTGGGAGTTCCTTAGTCAGGTTAAATCATGGTTCTGGATCCTTCTTTTTCCCAGCATATGAATCAGATGATTTTGAACAGTAATATTTTTTTATATTGTTGAAAATATTGATTTTAACACACTGAACCTTCAGTTTCAGAGTGTTTTAAAGGCAGCGTAGTGGAGATAACACCGTTCTCCACTGTGTTTGTTTCAGGACTTTGCCATAGAAGTGATCAAATCCACTCACAACTACTGGAAAGCGCTGGTGCACAAACAGACAAAGTGTGGAGAGATAGTCTGGTTGGTCGTCAGTCTTCTGTTAGGAACACAGATGAACATTTCCATGGTTTTTGGCAACAGTGTAAGAAAAGTCTGAAAGTTACCTTCTCTCTCCTCTCTGCAGTCAGAACGCGTCGGTGTGTGACAGCCCGTTTCAGTGTAGTGATGCAGAGGCTGCTGCAGTCGTCAGTGCTGTGAGTATCTAGAACATTTTGAACTTGAGTCTCTGGACTGGATTGTGTGGACTGTATTTTGAGATGCTGTTTTCTGCATACAGGCTCCTGAATATGGAGAAGCTCTGCCCCTCCCTGAAGAAGGTATTATTTATATATTTCATTTTAAAGAACATAAATCTTGTGGTCTTGTTTACGATTCATTAAAATGGATCGGATGCAAATGCAGGTTCTGGCAACAAATGTGAGTTTAGGGTAGAGGACACAGTTTTGTTTCCACTGTGCAAGTGGGCCATATTAGACCTTCAAATATTCTCTTTCTCAAGCTGTCATCGTTTTTTTTCTTTTTCCTGTTCAGACGTCTGCTGAAACATACAAGCTTTTGCTGGTAGCTGGTTTCAGATGGTTTAAGCTGGACTTTGATAATCAAGGTGGTTGAAAAGCTGGTCATCTCACCCTGTACTGGTGAACTAGCTGGTTATTCGGCTCTTTACCAGAATAGTGTTTGTTCCATTTGTTTTTGTTCATGCTTGAATATGCTGGTTAACCAGCTTACTCATGCTCGTCATACTGGTCAACCAGCACAGTGCTGGTCAACTGACCAACCAGCTTGGTCTTACTGGTCAATGCTGGTCAACCAGCTTGGTCTTGCATGTTTCACTGGTTGTTTAGCTTGGTCAGGTTGGTTATTTCAACACATTTTCTATTAATTTACTGAATTTAAAACACTGGAAACCATAAAGGTTAATATTTAAAGTAGTTTTAAAGAAAGAGTAAAGAGTAAGTAGAGGGTGTGACTTATTTACACTCACATCAGCAGTACATGGGAGTTTAACCAGGCTTGCACTGGACTGTATGTTTATTTGGTGTGGTTTAATTGTGTCGTATGTTTCTTTTACAGTGGATAGATGGCATTTCTTGTCCCAGTGATCGCATGGATCAGAAGGGAGGACCAGTCCTGTCTGGCAGACGCCCAACATTAAACACTCGTATTGAAACACTGACTCAATGAGAGGTTTAGTACTGTACACTCTCCATCACTGTCTTTATGACAGAAACGTTTTGTATTGGAGGTTTTCTTTGCATTTCCCGACTCTGGCACTTTGGCAAATCAGTTTCAGTTCCTTAACACTGACAAGCAGCAGTGCATTTTAATTTGGTGCCAAGTGTTAAATCACACGATGAAGTTTTGTTTTATAAAGTAAAAAGATACAGACGCTTGATTTATTGTGCCCAACGTGTGTAACTTCTTATTTTGATAAATAAATCTAATCTACATGGCTTTCGCTTCTCTTTTTCATACAATCCAGTATATAATCTACTTACTGCTGGAATCAAAATGATAGAACTCTCACAGATGAAATGCTTGAAATAAATATAAATTTTATTAAAAACACCCACATCTCAGCAATATCAGGAATGATATAATAAACAGCTTTCAAATAAACTGCATTCAGTACTTCAGTACATTACAATACTTACAGTATTTATATCCATCCTTAATTCCATTTTAAGCATAACTTTCAGGGAACAAGGGAAGCAGTAAAAAAAAAAAAAAAAAACAGGACAGAGGCAGAAAACAAAAAAACCCAACACATTTATAACTTTAGTGTCTAACTGCAAAATACCAACACGTGTACGCAAACCGCTAGCTTAACATAAGAGCCGTGCACCCCGTGCGTTAAAGTCAGAAAGTCATTCAAGTAAAGTTGACTCCACTCAAACACTCTGAAGCATCTTCAAGTATGGCTATGCTTTTGCTTTTCACCCGCTATGCCCTAATTATTACCTTCTTCCGCTTCTCTGTCCCGCAACCTGCTACCGAAGCTGGGTCCTGTACACCGAAATCCAACACGCATTTCATTTACAACATCGGAATCCTTTCCCAAAACTAATATCTAAATAATTCTGCTAATAGGGAACTGAAAAGGTTTCCGAAAGTGCCGCACTTAGATTTTACAGTGGGGGGAGGGGGCGGGTCCACTTTCAATTAAACCTGATCTCCACAAACGGTTAAAATTTGAGGGGAACATTATTTGATGGCTAAATAAAAAAGAGCCTCGTGGATACATTTAACAAACTACACACCTAAACCGTTGGACATTACAATATCAGGACTTAAAATGAACTATAATGGATTTGTACTTTTTTTTTGTTTTTGTTTTTTTTTTTTGTGTTTTTTTTTTTTTGTTTTTTTGCAATACAAACATATGGTATTTACAACATGGCATAATTTATTCTGTAACACATTTACAGTAACCTTTTTTCAATTTAAATAAATCGGTTTGTATTTTTAATTCATTGCTTTTTTTTTTTCATGAAAAAGAAATGAAGTGCTTTCAGAAATCCAGATGGGGCAGGTTGTCTCTTTCATACCTGGTAACCCCAGCGAATGTCACATTTTAATTGGGGTGGACAAATTCATTCAAATTAATAACATTTTTAGTGGTTATAAATAAAATTTGCGGTGACCAAACTCTACACATGCAACCAAATGCACAGCCGATATTTGAACTGCCCTGGAATTGAACTTTTTATTCAAAAGCAAATGCCGCTCCATGTATTTGCCAATGCCATACCTTCCCTTTTGTCAACTCAGTGCATATTAATTAATGTACATCAGATTACGTCTAAAAAGGTTTTCTCAGCTATTCACTAAAACGTACAAAAATTCAATGTTTTTACAAAGTTAGTTTTTGTTTATAGTGTGTGTGTGTGTGTGTGTGTGTGTGTATACGTATGTATGTGTATATATTATATATATATATATATATACACACACACACACACATCTTTACACACACATGCGCGCGCACACACACACAAGTAAATCATAGGGATTCAAGATGCAAAAATGGATCCCTGAACGAGAGGAGACGACACAGGTGATGGGTGTAAGCACAGAAATTAGCTGAAACATCCCTGATTTTGCTATTACATCGAAGCTTGAAGTTCAAGTAAAACTTTCTAGTAGATCAAGTGTGAAGAAAGTAGGTGATGAACTAAGCATTGCGATGAACCAAAGGTTCGGGTGACCTTTTCTAAAAGTGTTTGAAAAGAGTTCTGAACGCAGAAGAAAAAAACAAAACAAACAATACAGAGGAAGAAACACCTTGGTATTATCCTATTGCCAAAAATGTTCTGAGGTATATGACAAGTAGGTTCTGTACATCATTCATAAACCTTCTCACCACCCAGAGATTCTCACATTATATGTTAATAGCAGGTCGAGTAGCACCATTCTGAAATAAAATCAGTTCAACCCCAAAGAAATGACTCTCCTTTACAGTACTAAAATCTAAAGTGATTTCAGAAAAGAGAGGAATTAATTTACTGTACAAATCTCAACTTATCATACATCTAGATTACAATTATAAAGAACCCCCACAGCAAGCAAGCTGCCTTAGAAACTGTGTAACTGACAAACAAACTGACGAACCCTGTCACATGTTCCTTAACAAATGCAATGACGACATGATTTCGACTGTGATGACTGACTCTAATCCTCAGACTCTGAAACTATGGCGGACAGTGAAATAGCACGAATGGGGTCATCTCCCCCATTGCTGTGCTGGTCCGTCACTCGAATATTACGGTTTCAAAAATGCACCTTGAGAATGGCTCAAAATACAGTAAATATAAAGCACATATAAAGGACTGTTAAACTGAAAGCACCAGGGAAATATGCTTTTGTAAAAATGACTTTTGCATGATGTTCACATTTCATTTGCAAACGTTTAAAACTGTCATGACAAAAGAAAACGAATGTAGTCTCACTGATTGAGTGGCGTCTTAAATAACTCTTTTCTGAACAGAAGATGAACGATAACTTCATCATCAAAAGTGCTTTTTAAAAACACACAGATCTGTTCCGTTAATTGCTACAAAATGAGCAATTCATGAAAGTAATTAAATAACTGCTGCTTCTTTCTGAGGTAATGCACTAATAGAAACTATTATTGTGAAGGCATTGAAACAAGAGAAAGTGTATGTTCAAGACACTCTTCACTTAGCACCGTGAAAGTGATCAGCAACAGAGTCAGTGTTTTTTTTTTTAGCGCCAGGATTTTACCTCTACGTTACGATAAATTCTGCTTTACTGTAAAATTAAAGCCACCAAAGATGAAACTTTGTTTCCAGTAATACATGTCCAGAAGACTTGGAGCACCAGAGAAGAACAGTGTGTTATCTTGAAAGAACAACCTACAATAAATAAATACTTTTAAGGGTCAATCAGTAAAGCTTGATCTTTCAAGAGCTGATAGACCTGATGTGTAACCTGTCATTGATCTACTGTCCATTCGGCCGTTTCTCATAATGTGGATCCGTGTGTCATCACCTTACCTCACGGAAACTGAAGCTTTAAGATTTCTGGGTCAGATTCAGCCAGTGGCACTGAGGTCAGCAACGCAGTACTGTAGCACCATTTCACTTGGCTGAAACGACTGTTCTTTCTTTTGCCCCTCCAAGTGAGGATGATGTAAACCAAAGGTAGGTCCCTACAGGAAGCAGTTGTAAGGCCCGGTGACCTTTGTGAAGGCATAGGGAGCCGAGCTGACGTAAGTGTTGGTGGTGCAGGACATTGATTTTTCAGTAAGCGTCTGGATGAAGCGCTTGTACGGCGGCTCTGAGGTTTCCGAAGGTTCTGTATGTTCTCTCTTCACCTTCTTGCCACCACTCTTGCTGGGAGTGCTGTCAGCACCATGCTTCTCTGCGTCCTCTTCCTTTTCTCGGGCCTTCTCTGCCATCTTGGCCTCCCACAGTGCTAGCCCATGCTTTGCTTCATTCATGTTCTTGTGCTGGTAAAAGACAAGGGAGATCCTGGTTGGGTGGTTGCGGTCTGGTTTCTTAAGTGGTGTGGTTGCATGCAGCTCACGTTTGGCACACTCGATGAGGATTGAGCCGTGACTTGGTGCCACTGCAACCCCCCCAATCTCTGGATCAAGGAAATTGTGTTCACTGTCTGACCACACGTCCTCCTCCTTGGGGGCAGGGGTCTGAATGCCTGGTTCCTGCTTGACCATAGGATGTGGAAGATTTCCGTTGGGAAGAGCCATGCCTGGAGCTTGGCTGGAGTTCAGGGATTCCGTACTCAAAGGGGGCAGCACCTGAGGGATCCCGTTCACTCTATGCAAGCTCAGGTCTGGCTTGTTTTGCATACTTATGGGGTCCAGATTTGGAGGGAACATCTGAGGGTTCTGGGCCAGGTAGGGATTAGGGTATCTGCCAAACTGGTTGCATTTATTTGCTGCTGCATAGTCCAGACTTGGGTGGGTTGAAGGAGCTCTGGAGATAGCATCCAAAAACTGTGCATCAGCACCCCCATTGGGACTGTATCCAGGATAGTGGCCCATGGGATGCATGCTGGGTCTCATGTTGCAGCCGTGGTAACCATTGACGGCTAAGCTTGGCTCACTGTAGCGTGGTGGATAGTCGACACCATAACGTTGGTGTGGTCCAAACTGCTGTTCAGGGTACAGATGTGGCCTTTGTTGTCTGTACATGTCTAGGTGCTTTGGATTGGAGTAATAAGAGTGGTAGTTGTCCATAGGCATAGCTCCATTACACTGGTAACCAGGGTAAAGGTTGTTAGGTGTCAGAGATCCAGGGTAGGGGCTTGGTGGATTTGACCCATTCATATAGGAGCTGGGGACTGGTAAAGAGGAGTGGTAAGGGCCACCAGGGCCAGTGGGCTGAGGGAAAATGTTTGCTGGTTTAGAAGTGCTAGGGAAAGATCCCGGAGTGTTTGGGAATCGGGGGTAGTTGGAAGGAGATGGGGAGCTGGAGAAAGGCAGAGCATTGGATTGTGGGTGCTGCTGGTGCTGCAGTTGAAGGTGATTTTGGGCAGCTGAAATGTGCTGGCCAGGCTGGAGTGGTGCACCCCTGTGACCTGGATCCATGCCTAAGCAAAACAGGATTACAAGAGTGTCAGTAACTGAATGTGTGGTGCTTGACTTTGTCTTAGTCTGTAATTATGTTGTCATGCAAGGACTTTCAAACCACTTGTAGTTAGGACAAACATACAAAGCCATATTTTATAAACACTGCAGCATGTAAATGATAGAGCAGCTATGTGAACGTCTGATTGTACCTGCTGAAGTTGCGTTCCGGCCCACATTGTCATAAGAGCTTTGTTTTTGTTGCTTCTGGGCATTGTCCATCTTGCTGTTGAGCATGTTGGCTTGAGCAGACTTGTTAGCTGCAGCTTTCTTGGCATCCAGTTTCTTCTGCCGACAGGACTTTGCTGGCTCTGCCAGAGTACGTACTGGCCGACGGAAAAAGCTGAGTATCTGGATGGCTCCAGTCCTGGTCTTTTCCAGCTGAGCTTCAGCGCTACCAAACTCATCAGTGGATGAGGCCTTGTACAGAGGCAACACGTGCAGCTGCTCATCCTCAGGAATCTTGCCGATCTCACGATTGTCCTCTCGGGTTAGTGTACAGACCTAGCACAGAAAGACACAGGGAGGCTGAGAGTGTTTTTATTTTTTTTGTAAATGGCTTTCAGTCCAAAGGGCTGGTGTAATTAGTTGACTCTATACAACCAAAGAAGAAAAAACACTTTTTGTTCAGTAGCTCTCAGAGGCTACTTTTGGGTTGTGTACATCTTGTTGGGCGATCATTGCTAGATGTGCCTCTAAATGTCCATTTTACCTCGTGGACTTGCACCAAGAACACGGGTTTAAGAGGGGGCACGTCACACATGGTCAGGATGTCATACAGAACCTCTAAGCCTCCATGCCCAACCGTATCCCATCTTGTACCCACGCTAGAGGTGACCTAACAGGGTACTAGACCCTCCTTTCAACAATAAACGTATCCTTTTACACTAATATTGTAATCACTTACATACATCCTTACATTCACACACAAAGTTTCATTCCATTCCAACAACTCCCTCTTGTCAGTGAGTATTGCAGTAATCAGTATTCCAAAGCACACAGAAAATATAATGAAGATTAATGCTTCTCATAGACTTCTTGACTTACAACAGTACTGCCTCCTGGCATGTTATGTAGATCTCTGTGGGCATGGGCACAAAAGTCAAGACAGGCTGTGACTCCAGAAAATGGACGACCTTCTTTCAGACCCAGGCGGCAGTCTGTAGCTCTGTGTTCATGATCCACCTGCAATGCATGAGAAGATGAGGAACTGGGTAATATACCCTTAGTGCCACAACTGATGGTGTTTTTAAAATACCAAGGCTTCATTTACATGCTTTGCCTGTGTTTCAAATCCATTACCATGGCATTCTACCTGCTTGCTCATCTCATCCTGGAGATCAGAACTCAACACTGACGGATGAGTTGGAAGTTTGGAACTAAACTAAACTGGGACAGTCCTAGGAGTGTGTTTGGTATTTCAGCACAATGTCTTGCTAATAACTTTGTCATATTAATATGTAGTTAGGGTGTTTACCTGGTTGCCATAAGCATCAGGGGCTAATTTCTTGTACACTGGAGCCATTAAAGTTGCAAGGCCTTGAAGATTCCTCTCCAGTCTCTCCTCCTGAAAAACAATCAAAGAGTCACGTTAGTCGAAGCCTAAAACAGCAGCATATGTCACTCTTTGGTTTATAGGTCTACAGTTGTACCTCTTTAGGGTCATCTCCAAGCAGTTTGAATTTTCTTGGGACTTTACTCCTGGCAAACTTGCAGCCGTTATAGTACATACTCCAGGAGCAGCCAAAGGAGAAAGAAGCCCCGCAAGCTTCTGGGTCCAGACCTTGACATGCACATGTCCTCCTGATGAGGATGGAAGAGAAAACGGGGTATTATTATGACTTTGCAAGCATAGAAACAAGGTTTTTGCCTAAAGTGTACCAATGAACTGTAATGTGAATGCAAGTAATTCATAATTCTAATCGTGGGGATTCACACCTGAGCAAGGTTGAGCAGGTGTGAATGCTTAATTATGTTATTCTACAGGAATGTTAAGGAGGATGACTGTTAAAGCTGCAGGTCCCAGACCTCTAATGCATTCTCTGAGTCCTTCACAGGTATTTCATCAAATTATGTACACACTCTTTGTCAAATGATACTTGAACCCTTTATGTTGTGACATTTATCCATATACATTCTATATAGAACCAGTGCCTCTTCTAAAGAACCTAGTCTACAGTGGTCTTGTATTGTAGTGTGGTCTTGTCCTTACTCCTCATTGAGAGCACATCTGCGATTTGTGAGGGCACCATGCCTCGTGAGGGTGTCACTAAGGTCCACATAGAGTCGGTCAGCCAGGCTGATGGGAATACCCTCCCAGATGAGGATCACCACCACAATGCACGATGTGTCACAAGAGTGACTAGGTCTCTCTCGAACCAGCACCAGGAGCTTCTCATCAACACTGGCCCGCCGTATTACCTACAGATCACATACAACAAAAAGTAAATCATTCTATGTTCGTTTGCAAGCGTTATGTCCCCATATTTCCTGTAGAGGGTGCTGTAGATGAGCAGAAATACAAAGAGGAGTACAAAGGAATGATACCGAGGTAATGAGCACTGAGTAAAGGATATGTAAGAAGTTAATCAATCACTCACCCATTTGGCAATGGGGCAACCTTGTGTGCTCTTGCCCTCCTTGCCTGTATATACCACTTTCTCAATCCTAATAGCACCACCACTCAGCCCAGACCTTGAAAAAAAACCCCATCAAGTTGACATTATCATTGTACAAATGCAATGATCTCTTTCTAACACGCTATGCTGGTGAACAAGTAGAACAAAGCATTTTACCTCTTTTCCATGATCTCACGGATGCCCTTAATATTTGGAGCTGCTCCCAGATGAGTGTAATATGGGCCTTCATCCTTTTCACTGATTTGTTCTGAAAAGATCACAATAAAATGGGTAAGGGTATGAAAACAATTGCCAGAAGGTTCATTCTTGTTCTTTTCTGCTCCTTCCTGGTCAAGGTAAGAATCACTGGAATCAAGGCAGGAATACCCCTGGTCAGGGCACCAGACATTGCAAGAGTTATTGTGTGAATAATAACAAACATGGAAACAGAGCTGGGCCCAGATTCCCAAAAGCATCTTTAAATCCTCTGCTTAATGTAAGTTTGTTCACTGGATCAAAGTGAGTTGTTATAAATACAAAATGTAATTAAGTTTTCCTTACCAACACAATGGCATGGAGCAATGTCATACTGCGTCTTTACTGGTGTTTCCAACAAATTTTTGATAGGAGTATCAAGCAATTTCATGGGCGACTCCAGAAAAGTCTGCAGCCCTGGCTCCACCTTTTTGGGAGTGTAATCTGAAAGTTTACGCTGCTCCTCAGCATTGCTTTCAAGGTTGGTGGAGATCACTGTAACCCCTCCAGACATTTCTATCTTCACCTTATTTGGGGATTTGATGGCTACAGACTTCTTCTCAAAGACTGAGGAAAGCTGATATTGTTGCAACTGCTGCTCCATAGTGGCCAAGATGCTCTTCTGATGACTCTCCTCACAGACAGAGGATGGCCGCTCCTGCTTTACTGTAGCTAGCATGCTGCTACACAGTTCTCTATCCTGCTGCATATGAGGAGTTGGCATTTGGACGGGAGCCTCAAAACTGGGCTCTCGTTTAATAGTCCGGAAGTTAGGTCGGATTGGCGGGGGGCTTTGGGTACAGTGTTGCACCTCCTGCTTGTTTAAGAGACGCATTCGCAGGGCAGCATGTTTGTGGAAGTCTTTTGCACCAGGGCTTTGAAGAGGCTGTCTCTGGAACTGGGCAGAGGAGTCCTGTAATTCAGTTTGAGGAAACATCTGGGCTGGCATCTGTGGACCTTGAGGACCATCTTGTTTCTGAGGTTGTGGTTTTGAACGTGGCTGTTGCTGAAAGTCCAAATGGTTTGGTAGCCTGTGGTTGACAACCTGCTGGGAATATTGCTTATTGGGACCTGCGGCGTACTGCCTTTGTTGCTGCTGTTGCATCTCTGCTGCATCACTGAAACCAAACATGGACGCCATGTCGTTAGGCATAGGTTGCGAGTGGGGTCGGGAAGGATGGGGAAATGTGAAGTTACCTCTCATGGATGGACTTGACCCGGTCTGTACTGGACCAGGTGGTTTAGGTGACCTGTATGTTGGAGAGGACATTTCCGAATTCATGTAGCCTTCCAATTTTTGCCTGTTTTGCATTTGGGGATCAATTTGGCCCTGAGAGGGATCCTGTGCATCCTGGTGTTGCAGCATTCTGGCTTGCTGCTGATGGGTTTCATAGTGCTGGTGGGTCTGTGGTGGTTGCTGAAGCATGAAGTCAGGAGATAATATATGCTCCAAGTCTTGATCATTTTTGCACATCTGCTCTTGCATTTGGGGGCAAAACTGCTGGTTCACCTGCTGTTGAGGGACGTTATACTGTTGGGGCATTTGCTGAAATTTGTTGAGATGCATGTCTGGCTGGGCTTGTATACCAGAAGGAGTATTTGAGTTTCCAGACTGCCACTCTGGGGCAGCATTGTGCTGAGGTTGTGTAGGAGGAGTGGCAAGTTTGTAGCTGTTTTGCATCTGATAGTCTTGCTGTGGAGGAAAGTTGGGCTGGCTGAAACCCTGTGTCTGAAAGCTGTGAGAGGGGTCAGGGTCTAGCAGACTGCTCTGAATTTGTGAGGCTTTACAGTCTTCTGGAGGGAAATCCTTCCATGTATGTTGCTGGCTGGCAGGGCGCTGTGGACCTAGAGCAGAGTTCAGATCAATCCAACCCATCTCTTGGCTGGGAGCCACTTTTTTGGCCATACGGTCAGTCTGGTCAGTGAGAGGCAGCTTGTTTTCCAGCTCGTTGCACTGATTCTGTAGAGTTGCCGGGCTGACCTGGGGGTCAGGCCTGCTGCCTCTGGCCTGAAGTTCCACATTTTGCTGCTGTGAAGGAGGAGTGGCAACAGCAGGCAGAGCAGACACCCTGGGGCCTTGGGGGCTTCCATCAGCTGAACAGGAAATGTCTGAGTGGTGCTGCTGCATTCCTGTATACTGTAAGTGCTGCTGGCTTGAGAGAGTGCTTGGGACCTGATCGCCAGCTTGGCTGCTAAACAAACTCAATGTGCCAGCCCCTTCAGCCTGTTGCGGAGTCCCTGCTTGAAGTGAGGGCAGTGGGTAAGATTCCTGGCCAAAGCCCTGCCTGGACTTGGCAAACATGTTTAAACCCTCTGGGTTACTGGAAAAGCACTCTGTGCCATTTTGTGCCTGGGAACAGTCAGTGACGCTCATTTGTGAAACCATACCAGACCCCTTGCTCAACTCACTCTGCAAGTGTGCTTCTGGGGCTGGTACATCAATAAGAGGGTAAGGCGGTTGTTGCTGTTGCTCTGCTCCAAAGCCTCCCGTGTACCCGTTCACCATGAGAGCTGATTTATAGCCAGTGTTGCTCTGTACCTCTTGGGGTGCCTTGGCAAGTGACTCAGAGGCTGAACTGGGAATACCTGAGGTAAGTGAAGGTGAGAGGATGGCCTGCTCTTGCAGGTTGCTGGTGACCCTGTCTGCTGGAGATGAGCGGGTCTGTGGTGTGATGGACACATGCTCTGGACAATACTGAGACAAAGATTTCTCCAAGAGGTCACCAGCTGGACTCTCCACAGATGGAGGAGTCACTGTAGCACCATTGGGTGTTGGCACCTGCTTGTTCCTTGACCGTGAGAAGATGTCCCCATTGGGATAATTACAGTTTCTCTTATCCAGTTCTGGCTTGTCAAGCTCAGGGATCCTATCTAAACATCCTTCTGTGTTTGCTTCTTTCATGTCCCACAGACTTGGCTCCTTGTCCCTGTTCATCTCCGGATTTGTGCGGAGTTTTTTGTTCTGGTGATGGCCAGGTAAATTCTGGTCACTACAAACATGTTTCATCTCACTCTTAATCCTGTATGGGCTCTGATCAAACAGACTCTGCATAGTGTCAGGGCTTGAACAGTTGTCCTGCTGTCGTTTCATTGGGTTGACCCCTGTACTGGGCTTAAAGTGATTCCAACTGGCATCCCCATTGAGTTGTTGAGGGGACACTTCAGGAGACTGAATTCCATTCTGCAGCTTGGGATGCAGAGAGTCTGCTTGCTGAGGGGTGCCGAGCTGTTTGAGTGTCAGACTTTCTTCCGTCTCATGCCTGGCCTTTTCTGTTTCCATCTGGCCTGCTCTGAGTCCATTCACAAGGCTGCCCTCTCTGCGTCCTGCAACACAAAACAACCGGAAGGTAAACCAGAGTACAAAATAAAAAAGGAGGTCCAAAGTCAGAAGAAACATTTCTAGACATAAGTAATGTTCAGTACTACAGACCTTTACCATCTGCAGTCCGAAAATAATAGAGTAAAATGGGTGGAGGACATTCTCCACCTATAAAGGCCATAAAGTTTAAAACCCTTTCAATTCAGGATAGTAAAATGTTGTTTTATTAGCTTGTATTAACATGGTGTTATTACGCTGGACAGTGGAGTGGTGTGATGCTCTTCTTTGGCTCAGGGAGTGAATCAGTGTGAAAACGACACACATTAACTCACTTAAGCGGCAAGTAAAAGAGAGAAAAATAAAGGCTGGAGGTTATTTGAGGACAGCGTCTGTTGCCAATCTGTGAGTGGGTGTGTACAAGGATCAGCATGCTGTGACGCCACACAGGAAGCAGCATTTGGAAAAGCCTCTAAAAACCCACGCCAAGCCACAAATAAAGAATCGAGGGAATTAAGGAAACCGTGTACCTCTATGTTTACCTCTCCTTTATACAAAACGAAACACTGGGAACAATTTCTGCAAAACTAGTAGGATCTAAATCTGCCTGCAGTTTTTAGTCCAGGGAGTCTCGGAGTGATGTACTTTGGACTCGCTCCTGTTCATACTGACAGAAACGCAAACAGTAGTAGTTTCACAACCAGAGGTGTCAACAAGTCATCCTTGTGCAGTTATAAGCAGACATAAGCAAGGCTTTCAGCCAATAGGTTCTCATGTGATCTCAAGCACTATGTTCTTATTTTCTGAAACGGATTATAGACAAACTTATATGTAGATAAACAAACAAAACAAAACAAAACAAGCTTAACAACTAGAGACAACATTGTTATTCCATTGCAAGTTGCACTGCTCTGTCCAAGCTCAACCTGCATGCAGACTCTGACTGATCAGCAAAAGTGGGCAGGGCTAATGATGTCACCAACCCAGATTTTGTGTTATATAAGAAATGATTTTATTTTTATCTCAAAAATACTGTGGATGATAAGTGTTTTAGTCCTTATAAACAAAAAAAGATGCGAAAAAATGTTTAAATTAAATGAAGACAAACATGAGTAGCCTAGAATCTTCTGAAAATATAATAACAGATAATGTGGTGTTTATCTGTCTCCTATAAATGCTTTAAAAGGATTTGCAAATAAAAGTATGTTAAAGTATGAAAACATCCCACAAAATTGGTCTCGGGTTCTAATGGTTAAACTTGCCGTAATAATGGCTGGTATAGACCACTAGCACATTCAGTGTCTAAATGGTATTTCGTTTAATTTATTGTCACAAAACCATCTCAAATCAAATTTAGCATTGCCCTGTACATTGCTTCTACCATCTTTGGGATTAGATACTTATGACGATATTTTGGTAAATGAGTGTAGGACTTGATTGCAGGCCCTGACCTCCAGCTAGTATTAGAGCACAGGAACAGAAACTTGTCATGGTTCAATGGTTAAATGGTTTGAGCACTGGGTTATAACCCACAAGGTTGGGATTGGGATTATATAATGAATGACTTTGTATTGAAGAAGATGAGAAATTAAAATGTTTGCGTGATTATTTGGTGTTTTTTGTTTTGAGGCAAATAAGGTGCAATAAGGTTGTGTTCTTTCAGTTTGTCTGATTATATTTGGGTGATTTACAATTGCTGGGGCATACGGTCATAATCCATTTCTGTATTTATATTCAATATATTTTACATCTGAAGAAAAACTAATACAGACGAGGTCTTTTTCGGGTGTAAAAATGGGGGTACAAGTTGTAAAGACAGCATATACATACTGTATATCACGCTGTATAGCACATATAGTAGTTTACAGTGTGAGGTATAATGTTAGTTATGGGCTCAAATACTGTGTGTGAGTGAGAAAAGTATGTGAATCCTTGCTTTCAGTATCTGGTGTGACCCCCTTGTGCAGCAATAACTTCAAATAAATGATTTCAGTCATTAATGATTAGTTCTGCACGTCGGCTTTGAGTTATTTTAGCCCACTTCTCCGTACACAACACTTTCAACTCTATTATGTTGGTGGGGTTGCTTCCCGTGAACCGGTTGCTCTGGGTCTTGTTCTGGCAATGGTCCAAATGCAGCAAAACAGTCTGAAACCACAATACTACCACCACCGTGTTTCACGGATGAGATTTTTTATTTTCGCTGGAATGCAGTGTTGACCTCTCAACAAACATAACACTTGTTTTGACATCATCTGTCCACATGACGCTGTTCCACAAGTAGAAGTAGTTCTAGAAGTAGTTCTACGTCTTCCACATCTTGACTAATCCTACAGGTACGTGCTGACTTACATCCAGCGCAACCTCCTCGTTTACCTTCTTACTTAGTTATCAGTCTGGCTCTTCTCCGTTTTAAAAAGGTTTACAGCTACGTTCTTTGCATGCTCAAAATTCTTCCAACACGTGAACTAACCTGACCAGCTGTCCTTGCGGTACAACTTGCAAGTGGTACTTGTTTACAGACGGAGACTGAGCCTTTGTGGCCATGCATACCACGGGCCCCTTACTTCTTTTGAAGCAGATGCACCAAACAAAGAACCATGTCTGGATCTAATGGCTAGACACTGACCTCATTTCATCTGCTGTGAGATCCCCAAGAGGCCTGAAGTCTTTATGAGGAACTACAGGGCCAAGTTTGGGGGCTCAGGTTTCAACATTTCAAAATCATTTTAATCTAATCAGCTCTTTTTTCATCAGCCAGAGACCCTCATATTAATGAGCAATCTGACTGACGGCAGCCCCTGAGATTAAGATGATATTTTGAAGTGCAATATTGGTTTCGGAGGTTGGAACATCTCAGCTGTTGTCCACTGAAGCTTAGTTCTCATATTCGAGTTCAGCCAGGTGATGATGGATGGAGATTACTCCTGACAGTCAGGGGTACCATTAATGCTTAAAATAGCTCGCCCTGCAAGTATATAGCATTTTGGTAATTGAATCAGACACTGGACACAGGTGGTCTTGAGGACATTACAGTTAAGCTTGTTAAAAAAGGCTTAAAAAGGTGAATGATAACTATACAGCTCTGTCAACAAAGGAATGAACAAACACAGAAATGGCGTCTGTTCGTTTATAGAGCAAACAAAATGACAGCATCTGTTATTCTGGCAATAACTCATATACAATGAATCGTGTTGTTTCTAGTTTAGTAGGTGAACAATAAACACTTTGGGTTATAGGTTATAGGAGTTTTAGATTGACTTCTAATATTTGGACCAGTAAAAAACAGAGACATCAGCTCATTAGGACTGCAGAGTACATTGTGTGTTATTCAGAATTGCACAACATGGCAACTCACTGTGTGCAATGAAAGTCATGACTAAAAGGGATAACTCCAATATAACATTAGAGTATATAACATTACAATCAACCCCAATAAATACGGTCAGTGTCTACCTATAAAACTCTACATAATAAAGGAATGAGCAAAATACACAAAGTCAGGGGTCAGTGAGAGTGTCTACCTGTAATTAACTCTATATAACATTAGATTTGACCCAGATAAAGTGTTTCAAAGAAGTAAACTTTTACTAATAAATAGCTTTATGAAGCCTTATCAGAGCACGATATACTGTGCCACCTCTCGTTCAGATCTGCTACTCACGTTTCTGTCTCCTCTATCTGGGCTCTACAAGCGGAATATGACTATTATTTCTGCAACAAAGAGAGGCATCTTAGCAAAAGCACAGCAGGAGAGCTTTCCCCTCCCCCTGCTGCACACACAGCAGAGCAGATAAAGATTCCAGTGATGGCATTGATTTCTGTCTGCCAGACACGATTATTAATGTATGTCACATCCGCAGCATCTGCCAAACAATTACAGTGTGCTGGGCCGAACCCCGCCGCAGTCTAATCCATCATAATTATGAATTCTCTGCAGATGCTCTGCAGCGAGGCTGTTTGAAGATGGGTGAAGTGCTCTCTGAAGATCTCTGCAGAATGTCTCCATAAATGCTTCAGCCTGAGTTACAGCTAACACTGTGTCTGGTGTGGGCTAAAGGGGGTATAAAGCCCCCCAGCATTGAGCTGTGAAGCAGTGGAGCTGTGTTCTCTGGAAAGAAGGTGCTTCATCTAATACTTCTGGGATGAGTTGCGGACTTCGTCCAACATTCTGACCTCACTGAAGCTCTTGTTGCTGAATGCAATCAAATTCTCACGGCAATCCTCCAAAATTCTTTCATAGACAGTAGAGACAGTTACTCCAAAGCAGGATAAGCACTTTTGATTGCCCTTGATGTCAGAAGAAACCATAAATGAGCTGGTGTCCCAATACATTTGTCCATAGGGTATGTGTATGTATTTTAATTATGTAATTAATGAAGGTGATTTTTGTGCAGCAGTAAACACAGCATTGCTGATTTTGGCTCTTTCTGCTGTCTGCGGTGTTTATTTCGCTGGATTTGAGGAGCATAAATCACGTCCTCTGGTCTGGGGGGGGCTCAATGCCAAGGGAGATAAGAAAAACACGCTGGTAATTGGAGCCAGAAATTGAATTCCTACGAAAGCTACACTACAGTTCCGCCTCTGTGCAGAGTGGCTTCTATCAGGGCCGAAAGCAGGAGAGAAAATGGTAATAGATGTTGAAAATGCTGAGAAACTGAGCGCTGGAGTTGTGTGGCATGTTTGGTTTGGCGGTGCGATGCTGTCACTAGTGCTGTTACACATCTGGAAGCCATTAGCCTTGATTATGATCACACACACAGTGCTGTCACATTCGAACCGCAGCTGGCCTCAGAACTGCAGAGGAAAAGCACTTCCTCACATCAGCAACAGATAACACTCTACAACAGCAGTCAAGTTACAGTATAGAGGTATAGATGTCTACATTCTCTCTTTATAGTAGAGCTGTAGTAATAATACTCTATACTAATACAGATGTGTCAAATCTCTTACAGTATAGATGTAGTATTCATACTCTATAGTAGTATAGCTGTAGTATTAATACTTTAGAAATACAGATTTGTCAAGTATCTATACTAGTATAGATGAAGTATCAATACTTCACAGGATTTATAGATGTATTGTTAAACTGATACACTATCGATTCTCTGTAGTAGAACAGATGTAGCATTAATACTCTATATTAGTATAGATGTAGCATTAATACTCTATATTAGTATAGATGTATCAATTCTCTGTAGTAGTAGAGATGTAGCATTAATACTCTATTAGTATAGATGTATCAATTCTCTGTAGTAGTAGAGATGTAGCATTAATACTCTATATTAGTATAGATGTAGCATTAATACTCTATATTAGTATAGATGTATCAATTCTCTGTAGTAGAACAGATGTAGCATTAATACTCTATATTAGTATAGATGTAGCATTAATACTCTATATTAGTATAGATGTATCAATTCTCTGTAGTAGTAGAGATGTAGCATTAATACTCTATATTAGTATAGATGTAGCATTAATACTCTATATTAGTATAGATGTATCAATCCTCTGTAGTAGTAGAGATGTAGTATTAATACTCTATATTAGTATAGATGTATCAATTCTCTGTAGTAGTGCAGATGTAGCATTAATACTCTATATTAGTATAGATGTATCAATCCTCTGTAGTAGTAGAGATGTAGTATTAATACTCTATTAATACAGATGTGTAAATTCTCTATAGTTGTATACATATAGTATTTTGTATCAGCTCTCTATGGTAATATAGATATGGGGTTAATACTCCAGTAGTACAGATGTAGTATTAATACATTATAGAAGCACAGACATATTCTCTACAGTAGTATAGATGTAGCGTTAATACTCCATAGTAGTATAAATGTTATGCTCTACGAGAATTACAGATGTAGTTCTATTATATATATATATATCAATTCTCTATGGTAGTACAGATGTAGTATTAATAATCTATAGTAGTACAGATGTTGCATCGTTAATACCAATAAAAGTTATTTTAATTCCAAATTCTATTCGATATTGGGATGGTGAATTTATGCGTGGTGTGCTTTATTAATATTGCATATGTGCCGTTGTAGCACCAATACTTAAGATCTGTTATAGATAACATTGTACTAGCTAATATTCAGTGTCAGTGCTCTATTGATGCCGTGCAACAGAACACAGAGAGCCATCCCTGGCAGTTAGCATGGATGAAAGGATGAACGGATGAAGGGATGCACTGATCCATCTCTCCGTACTGTGTTTCACTGCGGGCTGAGGAGGTATCAGGGTTAATATACAGCAGATTCAGTGGAAAGTGTGAAATGAATTCCATCTGTTCTCTCTCTGTATCGGAGGGAGGGGTGTAGATTGAGTGCAGAGTCGAAACCGAGCACCTGCCGGACTATTAAACCTGATCTGAATTTCACAGAAAATTTTAGGTACAAAGAAACTATTACAGTGAAGGTATGGGCCGTGTGTCACAATCTAGCTCACTGAAAAGAGCAGATACTGCACTATAGTGAAGGTACCGGTACTGTATCTCAATCTAACTGAACTGACAGGGCAGAACCCTAAACCCCAATCCGGAACCGTATCACAATGTAACAAAAACTGTACTACAGTCAAAGTATGGACGCTATATCACAATCTAACTCAACGGTCAGCTTCAGCAACTTCAGACCTCCAATCAGACCTGGCTCATCAACTTACAGATGGCCAACTTTACGTTTTAGGAGATGTTTCACTTTAACGCCAGCTGAGGATGTGTGTGTTTTTCTGTCCTGCCCTTGTTTATGGTCTCAGAACCCAGCCCCTCGCTGCGGAATGGTGTACTGAATATCTCAGGGAGGAAATCGAGAGAATGGAGTTGTGTTTGTTTGACATCCACAAGTATTCATAAATATTCTCAAACCTCCAAACTCACAGTAAACACAGATTCTCTGCTCGTTTAATTAGACTTGACTGTGAGGGGGAACTTTATGAGACAGCTCTTATAAAGGTTCATAGATGTTCTTTTTACTGGTTATTAATGATGCCATTAATAATAATAATAATAACACAAATTTAAAGTCAACGATGAGCTGCTGCTTTCTAAACAGTGCTGATCTGACTGTGGGATCTCCATCAGTCAGTGTTCTACCTGATCTGATAGTGGGATCTCCATCAGTCAGTGTTCTACCTGATCTGACTGTGGGATCTCCATCAGTCAGTGTTCTACCTGATCTGACTGTGGGATCTCCATCAGTCAGTGTTCTACCTGATCTTACTCTGGGATCTCCATCTGTCAGTGTCCTACCTAATCTGACAGTGGGACCTCCATCAGTCAGTGTTCTACCTGATTTTACTGTAGGATCTCCATCAGTCAGTGTTCTACATAATCTGATAGTGGGATCTCCATCAATCAGTGTTCTACCTAATCTGATAGTGGGATCTCCATCAGTCAGTGTTCTACCTGATCTGACTGCAGGATCTCCATCAGTCAGTGTTCTACCTGATCTGGCAGTGGGATCTCCATCAGTCAGTGTTCTACCTGATCTTACTGTAGGATCTCCATCAGTCAGTGTTCTACCTAATCTGACAGTGGAATCTCCATCAGTCAGTGTTCTACCTAATTTGACAGTGGGATGTCCATCAGTCAGTGTTCTACCTGATCTTACTGCCGGATCTCCATCAGTCAGTGTTCTACCTGATCTTACTGCAGGATCTCCATCAGTCAGTGTTCTACCTGATCTTACTGCAGGATCTCCAACAGTCAGTGTTCTACCTGATCTTACTGTGGGATCTCCATCAGTCAGTGTTCTACCTGATCTTACTGCAGGATCTCCATCAGTCAGTGTTCTATCTGACTGTACCTGATTTCTAAACTGCACAATAAACTAACACTGAACACTCACTGGTCTTTAAGTGTAACTGAAAAAATAGTGTCTGAAACTGTGTCGAATTGTGAAGAACAGAACATTTAAAACTAGGTTCTGGCTGGAAAACAGTCTGTGTCTTTACTGAACGCATAATGTCCTATTTTAAGTTAATTCTAGTCTAGTTTTATGGGATATTCCTTTTACGCTCCAGAACAGCCTTCCCATTCTATTCCCAATCCATTCCATTGAGCTGCTCCACAGTTTCCCTCCAGCCCAGCAGCTGCCACAGTCGGATACACCCACACTGAAAACAAAAAATCTCTGAGAGTGGAAGATAACAAAGCAAGAGAGCCCAGCTGAGAGCTATACACACACACACACACGCACACGCACACACACACCCTGCTCATAATGACAGCATTAACTCAGAGACAATAGGCATGAATTAACTGCATCCTGTACATTTAATTAAAAGGAATGGCTTCATATTTAACTCTGAATCTTTGTTTTAAAGATCACAGATTAGATATTCACTGCATTTCCCACCAAAAAAAAAACTGTTCCAGTGTTCATTTGAGTATTTCTGCACTCATTTATTACCACCCTCCGTTTCTAACTGTCAACACATCCATGAATACACAAAAACAAGTCATTCAGACTGTAAATATGATACCTGTCTTCATATAATGTCTTGTTAGGTGGGCTTTTCCCCTCCTTTTCTACAGGCTGGATCTTCACTGCAAGGCTACAGTTAAAGAAGGTCCTTCATTTTCTTAGCAACTGCCCACTTCCCACGCCCACGCACCCCACCATCACTCCCCTAAACAGCCCTGCACATAAAGCTGCAATGCACATAGTCAGTGGTCAGTGAGAGTGTCAAGCTGCAATTATCTCAATATAATATTAGAATCTATGCAAATAAACATAAATTCAGTGACCACCGACAATGCATACATGCAGTTAACTCTATATAACATTAGAATAATCCCAAATAAACATAAATGCAGTGGTCAGCGACAGTGTGTCTACCTACATTTAACACTAGACATTAAGGAAAACCATATAAACATCAAATCAGTGGTGAGTGTCTACCTGTAATGTACTCTATATAATATTAGAATCTATCCAAATAAACATAAATTCAGTGACCAGTGATAATACATACATGCAATTAACTCTATATAACATTAGAATAAACCCAAATTAATATAGTCAGTAGAGTGTCTATCTGTAATTAACTCTATATAACATTAGAATAAACCTAAATAAATTAAAAGTCAGTAGAGTGTCTACCTGTAATTAACTCCATATATTATTAGAATAAACCCAAATAAATATAAAGTCAGTTTAATCAACAGCATTAAAATCAACCCGCATAAAAAGTAAGTGGTCTATGACAATGTCTAACTGTAATTATATAAATATGTAAATTACAGTTGTATATTTATATAGTGTAAACATGTACAAGCCTGTATAACGTATGTATATGGTCTGATATGATTAGTGCTGTGGTGAAGGCTGGAGTTGTGTACAGTGTACAGAGGGGTCAGAGAGTGTGTGGTGATATTTATAGCCACTGACTGGGCTAACAGCAACTGAGCCTCAGGATTGGGCAGGACACACAGCGGGTCAGTCGGGTTTGTAGACGCTTTAGAGTGTCACTCTCTCTCTCAGGCATTAAAGCACAAGCCCAGCTAAACACACTTGTTTATGTGCTTTAGTGCAGCACTGGAGCTAACAATCATACAGTGTCCATCTGGACTGATAATCACTGACCGGGGTATAGAGGGTATTAATATAGCATATAGCATTAATATTGAACTGTTATTGTTGTTCCCCCTGATCATCCTTCAGATGTTTCTACAACTTGATTGGACACCCGTGGTAAACTCAGGTGATTAGACATGATTTGGAAAGACACCTGTATATATAAGGTCCCGTAGTAAACAGTGCAGGTCAGAACTGTCTGTAGACCTCAGAGACTGGATTGTATCTAGACACAGATCTGGGGAAGAGGACAAACGTTTCTGCTGCATTGAAGATCCCAATGAGCACAGTGGCCGCCATCATCCATAAATGGAAGTAGTTTGGAACCACCAGGACTCTTCATAGAGCTGAGTGATCGTGGTAGAAGGGCCTTTGTCAGGGAGGTGACCAAGAAGCCAATGGTCTCTCAGAGAGACCATGACAGAGCTCCAATGTTTATCTGTGGGGAGAAGAGAACCTTCAAGAAAGACAACCATTTATGCAGCACTCCACCAATCAAGGCCAGAAGGAAGCCACTGCTCATTAAAGCCAGTCGGACGTTTGCCAAAAGCCACCTAAAGAACTCTCAGATCATGAGAAAAAAAACTCCAACTCATGTTCGGAAGAAAGCAGGAACTGCTCATCACATAGTCAATACCATTCCTACAGTGAAGCATGGTGGTGGCAGCATCATGCTTTGGGGATGTTCTTCTGCAGTGGGAACTGGGAGACTATCGTAGTGATGTACAGAGACATCCCTGTTGATAACCTGCTCCAGAGCGCACTGGACCTCAGACTGGGATGAAGGTTTATCTTCCAGGCTGTAGAGTAATATTACCCGATTGTGCACTAATATGACTCGTTACACAGCATTGTGTATTTCTTGAGAGAGGTTCCATCGCAACTCTACTCAAGTTCCATGCAACTCGTCCGAAAAGTACTGGACGGAGCACCACCCTTCCAGAGAACACAGTTCCACAACTCCACAGCTCAAAACTGTTTGTTTATCTGCTGCAGAGGGTCCTATTCTGTTGGCAGTACTTTCCTACAGGGACTAGACAAGCTGTGTGTGCATTTGCACATCTGTGTCAGCAATGGGTGCACCTCAGAGTAGCTGAATGCCTTTTTTAGAAGGGGTGTCCACAAACTTTTGGGCTTACAGATAGAGCTGTGTGTGGGTTTAAGGAGGTCATAGTGTGAGAGGAGTGTGTCCATAAATCTGCTCTGTTTGGGTCTGAATGGAGCTGAATTATCTTAAGTGTGAGTTTCCTCGACTGCAGCTGGGGAGTGTGTGTGTGTGTGTGTGTGTGAGAGTGTGTGTGTGTGTGTGTGTGTTTGAATTATTCTTAGTGAATGAATAACTCCTACACCACTTACACTCATACATCTGCTCTACACACAACTGAAGTACGGCACTACATCACACACACACACACACACACACACACACACACACACACACACAGACACACACACACACACACGCACAGCGTTGTGGCCTTCACTTTCAACCACTTTCCCATCAAAAGCTTTCCACCAGTGGTTCATTGTGTGTCCACATATTTGCGGACACCCTTTCTAACCAAAACATTGCTGACACAGATGTGCAAATGCACACACAGCTTGTCTACTACCTGCAGAGAAGTACTGCCAATAGAATAGGACTGCTTAAACGAGTGTGCGTGGTTAAAGGCTTCATCAGAAAACCTATAGGTGTGTAGAGAACCATACAGGTCAACGATCTCTTCCAATAATATATATAGAACTTCAAATTGAAGCATTCTCCAGGTTCTTCAGTAAGGAGTGGTTCTTTATCCTGGAGCTTAAATGGTTCCTTGTCTGGATCCTCTAGTGTTGTTAGTTAAATAGCCCAATTTCAACACTATACAGAACCCTTTTGCCAACCCTCGAAAAAAGAGGTTCTTGACTGGTTCCTTATGTAAAAGCAGTGTTTTATTTATTTATTTGTTTTAAATTGACAAAAATAATCCCATTTAGATGTTAAATAAAGGGTTCCTGCATTTGTGGAAAATCCCTTGCAGATGACTGTATATATAGAACTAAAAAGGTTCCACTATAGAGAACTCTGTTTGCTCAGTGCACATCTGAAGGTCTGCAGTGTCTGTTGAACTTTTAGGGCCAAATGTTAGTGTGCCGTGTGTTATGTGTTCACCTATTTCTGGATGTGTGTTTGGCTCGGCTGCTCTGTAAGTGTGTGTGTGTGTGTGTGTGTGTGTGTGTGTGTGTGTGTGTGTGTGTGAAAACGTGGCTCCTCCCCCACTGTAAGTGGGTCAGATAGCTGCTTTAAATCCCTCACACAGCTCAGCTAGTGTTGTTAGCTGTTCTTTCACTACTCCCTCCTTCACTCCGCTCCTGTATAGTAAATAACTCTCACTGCCTCTGCTTCCTCTAATCTGACTCAGTTCTGCGTCCACTCACTCTCATCTGACTCGGTTCTGCCTCCACTCACTCTCATCAGACTCGGTTCTGCCTCCATTCACTCTCATCTGAGTCGGTTCTGCCTCCATTCACTCTCATCTGAGTCGGTTCTGCCTCCACTCACTCTCATCGGACTCGGTTCTGCCTCCACTCACTCTCATCGGACTCGGTTCTGCCTCCACTCACTCTCATCGGACTCGGTTCTGCCTCCACTCACTCTCATCAGACTCCGTTCTGCCTCCACTCACTCTCATCTAACTCGGTTCTGCCTCCACTGACTCTATTCTGAAATAGTTTTGCCTCCATTCACTTTACTCTGATGCGGTTCGGCCTCCACTTGCTCTACTCTGATGTGGTTCTGCCTCCACTCTCTCTACTGTGAAACAGTTCTGCCTCCACTTGCTCTACTCTGATGTGGTTCTGCCTCCACTGACTCTACTATGAAACAGTTCTGCCTCCACTTGCTCTACTCTGATGTGGTAGTTCTATTCCACTCACAGTTATGTAGAACACAAATATTAGTATGAGAGACATTGTTTTACCATCTGAAGAAGGAATTGAATAAAATTTGTCACCCCTGCACACGACCTGAGCAGGGGCGCGTCTCTCAGACATGTGATCAGAGTCTTGTGTATGTGTGTGCATGTGTGTGTGTGTGTGTGTGTGTAACACACTCCTTAGCCAGCCGCCTCCAGCTATGCAGAACAGAGCCAAGCAGCAGCAACATGTGACACACCAACCAGCATGTGGCTCAACAAAAGACCCTGTGTGTGTGTGTGTGTGTGTGTGTGTGTGTGTGTGTGTGTGTGTGTGTGTGTGTGTGTGTGTGCGTGTGTGCAGGGGCAGTTGCTGCAGGCCTGCTGCTGTGGTTTAGGTAAAATTTAGTTCTGGGTGAAGCAGTGCTGTGTAAATTTGTGCACACCAGTGTTTTTAATGCTGGAACACAAAACAGCAACTTCACAGGAAAAGAAGAATAAATTCTTAGTGGACGTAAATAACCATGTTCACAAGCAGCCGGATAATCTGACAATGATCTGACTGACACGTCAATCGGAACAGAATACAACCATGTAAACCAATGACATTTCGATGACATACAAAAGTATGGGTGGGACAGTAGCACAGCTCGTACGGTACGTTCTGCAGGGACGAGATCAACCTTCAAGTCACATAAAATCATTAACAACTGCCATGACTCAGTTCCTTCAGTCCGATTCTCTGCCACCGGTCTCGTGTCTCGTGTCATCCGCGGTGGGACTGTCATCCTGCTCGTGCGTTGCGTAATGTTGCAGGATGTTAGCTCTTCCTCTCGCCTCTTCTTTAATAACTGTGTCTGCATTCTTTGAAAGCGATTAAACAACAGACAAACCAACTGCAGACGCAGGTAGCACACAGCTGCTCCTCTTACTCGGACGGGGTCATGTGATCATGTGATGCTCACTTTCATAGTAACGTGTACAGTAAGGCCGGAAGCGTCCTTCATGCAGACGCTTTGAGCGATGCAGGTTTACGTGTAAAATATAAACATGATCTTAATTTATAAACAGAATAAATCTAAAAGCCATTTAAAAACATTTGGTTCCAAACCATGTCTACTGGTCCGTTCATCATGGAACGGTAACCTGACGTGATATCTCCTCTCCTCTGTTAATAACGGTCCTCTCACATGTGTTTGTTCTGAATGAAGGGTATTAAAAATAGCTTATCCTGCTGTGAGTGACTGTTTCTTTTGTCCAAGAGAGTCCTGTTCTACTGGCAGTACTTCGCTACAGGGACTAGACAAGCTGTGTGTGCATTTGCACATCTGTGTCAGCAATGAGTACAAGAAGAAGAGGTGTTCACAAACATCTGGAGATATAGTGACGTGCTGATCGGTCTGTCTATCTACACGTCCTTTCCAGTGGATTGTGTTGGTGCTGTATTTCTGTTGTTCGTTGCTGGTGGTTGCTTCACCTCACCCAGCAGACCTGAATCCAGAGTCCAGAAGATGGGATAAAGGTTCCTGGAGTTGCTCTTTAACCCCAGCTGTGAACAATGATTGCCCCTCTGTACACCAGGCTCTCCACTCAGAGTGGTTAGAAGTCACGTGTGTCACATGTGTGAGACTAAACTAGGTTCTAGCTTGTGTTATCTCAAACACCCCGCCACGTAACCTCAGTATAAAGGTTCTGCCATCAAACTCACTTGGTAATACAAATGGCACAGTCCAGACTTCCTCCGAGCTGAGTTTTCAGACCAACCACATGCCCAGACCCTGGCGTAGCAAAGGCTAGAGGGTTCCAATATTAGGTTCTGTTGAGTTGTGCCACCCACCAATATGTGCCACCAGTATTCCAAAAGTGTACAGGGTACACATGTCTAGAACTAAATGATGAAATTGTTTATTTGTTTTGACAAATATGTTCCATTGGGATTTTTTTTACCTTCAAGTACTTACCAACAAAGTCATGTGACCTTTTCAAAAAGGTTCCATATAGAACCTTCTAGAGTACATTCTCCGTCAATCTGAAGGGTTTAATATTTATTAATGCATTATTAATGCATAGGGTTCTGGAAGTGTTGATGGTTCTGTCCTTTATATCTGTAAAGGACCCTTGAAGAACCCTCATTTTTAAGTGCTTTATTCACCCTAATAAGCATTTTATGTCAATTAAAGTCCAAAATCTCTTGATTTTGAAGAGACATATTTTTTTTAATGAAGTTCGTTTACATTGATGCCAGAACTGCTAGAATTAAAGTAAACGTTAACTTGGTAGTGATTTTAGCCTCATATCCCCAGTACTAATTGGTGGACTATAAGCTTTTATTATGTTCTAGCTACATCAGCTTCATAGATCCATTGATAATAAACATAATGAAACATCAAACAGCATCTTCTTTGAATAATGATAAACCAGTTGTGGTTTTGACCCAGACTTGATGTGTCCTGACCTCAGATCGAAGCGTGAAGAACCGGGACTAAAAACATTCTGAAGCGTGGCTGTTCTTTTCTGGAGTCAGAGAGAACGTGGGCTCTAGATAGGTAAGACTGCTCAAATGCAGGCTGCTGTTTGTAATTTCAGCCCTAGTGACCCCCCTCAGAAAGAGGGGCTGGCAGGCTGGGTGAGTAATGGGAGACAGATGTGGCTCGGCTGCAGCTCCTCTGATCATTAAAGCTGGTCAGAGCAGCGGGGCCCAGCTCAGCCCGGTTCTGACGTCTCCCAGAGACTGTTTAAAGCGATAGTTCAGCAACAAATCAAGTTTACAGACAGAGATACTTGGTGGTTATGAACCTGTTAGCTACACTGTATTCTGGTCTTTGTGTTTTTGTTTTAGTCTACCATCACACACACACACACACACACACACACACACACACACACACACACACACACACACACACACGCACACACACAAAGAGAGACCTCTGCCCATACAGTGATAACTGCCAACTGCCCCAGTTAAAGGAAGAGATCAATAGTCAGATGTACAGTTCCCTCATCCATATGTACCCTCGCTCCAGTCAATTCACCAGCAGATCCTGTCAAACAAGCATGAAAACAGCTGTGTATTAAACCGTCTCATTCCAAATGTGGGTAAATCTGAACAAGAAGTGTTGTAATCAAGACCATCAGAGGCAAATGAGCATCAAAACCAAGATTTGAATGCATCGGGTTCTAGCTAAACAAAAGCAATATTTAGTAATAGTCAAGAATTAAACACATCAAGTCAGAGTCCTGGTCACATTGAGAAAGTCAAAACCGAAACCTGGCCAGACTAAGACATAGTCAAAAGACCTGGACACACTGAGACACGGTTTAAACCAAGACCAGGACACATCCTGACAGTCAAAACTAAGACCTGGACACACAATCACAGTCTAAACCAAGACCAGGACACATCCTGACAGTCAAAACTAAGACCTGGACACACTGAGACACAGTTTAAACCAAGAACAGGACACATCCCGACAGTCAAAACTGAGACCTGGACACACAAAAACAGTCAAAACTAAGACCTGGACACACAATCACAGTCTAAACCAAGACTAGGACACATCATGCCATAGTCCAAACTGAGACCTGGACACACAGACAAAACCAAGCCCAGGACACACAAAGACACACTCAAGACCAAGACCTGAACGCAGCGAGACACCGTCTAAACTAGGGGTGTCAAACCATATTCAGAACAGGCTAGTGTGGCTGTGGGTCATCATTCCAGCCAAATGGAAGCACATGATCAGTTGTTTGAAGACGAGCCAAGTGATTAAACCAGTTAAATCAAATGTCTCTGCTGGTTTAGAACAAAAACCAGTAGCTCTACAGGAACAGGGTTGGTGACCCCTGGTCTAAACCAAGACCTCAACACACGTCAAGACATAATCAAAATCAAGACCTAGACACTTTGAGAGTCTAGGACAAGATTTTGTAGTTGAGAACGAGACTTGGAGTCGGAATCAAGACCAAAAAGTCCAAGACAAGGCAGAGACTTCATAGTCAAAACCCAGACCTGGACATATCATGTTTGAGACCAGGCCAAGATTTTGTAATAGTTGAACTGGAAGGAGAAACATGTTAATCAGTCTGAGGTGGAGAGGTGATTGTAGCTGTGAGTGGGGCTGATATCCACTTGCTCTGTGTGTGTGTGTGTGTGTGTGTGTGTGTGTGTGTGTGTGTGTCTGTGTCTGTGTATCTGCATGTGTTATCACACTTGTCTCTGGGTCACCTGCTAGTGGCGTAACTCCTCTAACTGACCTGTGAGTGTGTATTAGTGATAGCGGGTGGTGTGAGTGTATGTCTGAAAACCGCAGGGCTGAGTGTGTGACCAGTGAAGCAGCTGACCCCAATGCACACACCTACACACACAGAGCAACTGGGACAACCGTGTAAACCTTGGTAAAGCAGTTAGTAGTGATAACGTCACATCAGCCACCCCTCGCTGCAGGCTTACTCTGCAGATACCGGGCAGCAGGAAGGGTGTTTCTATGGTGTCTGTGTTTACATTGTGTTTTACTCCTTATAGTATCTGTACTCCTAAAATAGACAGCGCCACCTAATGGACCCGGTAAACAATAAACAAAGTTCATCGGAAACAGTAAAAGAAGATGAAGCTGATCTTCAGGGCTCTGAAGTTCAGGTTAGGGTTGGGCGTGTGTGTGTGTGTGTGTGTGTGCGTGTGTGTGTGCAAAGAGCTCAGATCACACACAAGCTCTAATTAAGAAGTGGCTTGAGAGCACACACCCAGCTCCGCACGCCATCCACATTCACGGCAACCCCCATCCCCCACAACACACTTCCTACTTCTCTCGCTCTTGGCCTTTGTCTGGACTTGGTCGATATATCAGACCAAACCCGACCACACCGTAACCACGACAACCACTTTACTATCCACACACTGCCATCTGCTCCCAAAATTAACCTGGTTGAAAGAGGGAGAAAGTGAGAGATCCTGAAAGAGAGAGAGAGAGAGAGAGAGAGAGAGAGAGAGAGAGAGAGTGAAATACACACAGAGAAGGAGAAAATGAGTGAGGGTTAGATAAAGGTAAGCGGGAGAGAAAAGAGAGGTGAAGAGAGAGAATGCAGAGAGAAAGAGAGGTAAGTGGAAGAACAAGATGGAAGCGATAGAGGGATGCGAGAAAAAGAGCAGGGAGGGAGAGGAATTGAGAGACGGATTGAGGGAGGGGTGTGCATTGATGAAGCTGATCGATGCACTGATCATTGAGGCTGCAGATATAAACACACTCCAAGATTCACATTCTCTTCACTTTCTCTCTGAAACTCCAGCTTTAGTGTTTAGATGTTTCTACACCAGGTAGGAGAAGGGAGCCAGTGATCAGAACATGGTTTCTAATAAAGTGGCCAATGAGAGGAAGCATAAGGAAGGTGTTTCCGATAAATTGGCCAGTGAGTTGCTAGGGTTTCTGCATGTATACTACTGATAAAGATATTTTCAAATGGACAAACGAAGCCCGTGTGACCTCTACCCTGGTATTCTTGGTTGAGGCCGGCTGCAGGAAGTGTGCAGTAAACAGTACATGGAGCTGCTTCAGAGGAGGAAATCACACTGTATACACACATCAACAGCAGTCAGACACTCCGGGACAACAGAACAAAACACAGCGATGGTTTCTGTGGTGACTGTGTGTCTGTGGTGACTGTGTGTCTGTGGTGACTGTGGTGACTGTGTGTCTGTGGTGACTGTGTGTCTGTAGTAACTGTGTCTGTGGTGACTGTGTGTCTGTGGTGACTGTGTGTCTGTAGTAACTGTGTGTCTGTGGTGACTGTGTCTGTAGTAACTGTCTATGGTGACTGTGTCTGTAGTAAAAGTGTGTCTGTGGTAACTGTGTGTCTGTGGTGACTGTGTGTCTGTAGTAACTGTGTGTCTGTGGTGATTGTGTGTCTGTGGTGACTGTGTGCCTGTAGTAAAAGTGTGTCTGTAGTAACTGTGTGTCTGTGGTGACTGTGTCTGTAGTAACTGTCTATGGTGACTGTGTGTCTGTAGTAAAAGTGTGTCTGTGGTAACTGTGTGTCTGTGGTGACTGTGTGTCTGTAGTAACTGTGTGTCTGTGGTGATTGTGTGTCTGTGGTGACTGTGTGTCTGTAGTAAAAGTGTGTCTGTAGTAAAAGTGTGTCTGTGGTGACTGTGTGTCTGTAGTAACTGTGTGTCTGTGGTGATTGTGTGTCTGTGGTGACTGTGAGTCTGTAGTAAAAGTGTGTCTGTAGTAGCTGTGTGTCTGTGGTGCTTGTGGGTCTGTGGTGACTGTGTGTCTGTAGTAACTGTGTGTTTGTGGTGACGGTGCTTCTTTAGTATCCAGTATTTCTGTGGTATTTATCTGTAATTCTGATTTGCCAGTTTCCCGCATAATAAACAATAATAAAAAGCTAAAATAATAAATACAATCAAATAAAGCTTCTCAACCCTTGAGTGAATGTGACATATTCATCTGGAAGAACTGCAGCCTTTTACACTTTATAGATCAAAGTATTGGGACACCTCTCATTCCTGGTTTCTTCTCTAATCAAGGAAAAAGTGTATCTGGCTTCTGTTGGAGTAACTGTCTCTACTGTCCAGGGGAGGCTTCCTACTCAATTCTGGAGCTTTGCTGTGAATATCTGATTGCATTCAGTGTTTTAAGTGTTTATGAGGTCAGGATGTTGGACGAGCGCCTCCCTAATCATCCCAAAAATACTGGAAGGAGCACCATCATTCCAAAGAAAACGGTTCCACTGCTCCACAGCTCAAAGCTCTAGAACTTATTGTATTGGCAGTACCTCTCTACAGGGACTAGACCAGCAATGTGTGTGCATTTCTGATCATGTAATTGTAATAAATTGTGTATATACACTGAGGTAGGCTGTCAGCTCATCAAGGATTAAGTGAACTTTATGTTTGCTGGCAATGAATGGTTCCTTCCTTTTCATTGGTCTCTGGGCAGGCTGACCTCTGAGTCTGTTGCTATGGTATCTGTTTCCCTACAAAGAATGCAGGCATGTGAGCTCCTCACACACATACAGTAAAATGCTTTTTTGAGAAAGTCATACACATTTAATACTGAATAACCAGTTAAAAGAATAGTCAGAGTCGATGTGTTGGATGTGGACACTTGGGCAGCATGAAGACCTGAGACACTTTGGTGGGGGTCACATGATTTCGTCCAGAGTGTCTCCAAAACTGCTCCATGGCTTGCAGGGGGGCTTCTGGTCAGCAGTAATGGGTACCTACCAATGGTGGTCCAACCAATGGACCACCTACAACCCAAGGTACCGAGACGCCCAAGATCAATGTGCTAGGGTTACTTAGGATTACTTAGGATGTGCCCACGCTGACCAGTCCACTGTCGCCTATAATACACATGCAAACATCTAAACCGGACCTTGGAGCAAAGGAGGTGGTATCAACTTCTGCATCCTATTTTCTTCTCCATCACATTCACAGCCCGGTGCTCTATTTACCCCGGGCTCCAATTTATGACAGCTACACTTCACAATTTACATAACGTAGAAAACATGCCAGATACCACAGATACCACCTTCACAGGTCCATAGAGGAAGGAGTTTTGATGGCACATAAAAGAATCACATATTAGGTCATAATGTTTTGGCTCATCTCCACAGAGCCGGAACTACTTTCACCTCAGCACGGTGCGTGGCATCACTCCACATACTCCCCGCCAGACTGAAAGTGGAAGAGAACTACAAATCAGGACACTATGAGGATGAGAACGTTCCTTTAGCACACAGGAACCATCCTGTGATTGGTCACGGGTCTCATTTGCATACTGTATCCTTCAGTATTGCACAGGTCAACATCATATATATGTATTGAGCAGGCCAAGCAAAATACACAGTTCCAAAACAAACACACTGTCCGTGTGTGTGTGTGTGTGTGTGTGTGTGTGTGTGTGTGCGTCCAGCAGCTGCTTGGCCTGCACATTCCTCAGATCAAATTCCACACACACCCGGACACCTGAAACCCCCCGGCCCGGTGACGTCGATGTCGGACACGTATACAGTTTCAGCTACGAAGGCTAAGTAGAGCAACTAGAGAGAAAAGGAACAAACACCCACTCACTCAGTCCACACACACACACACACACACACACACACACACACACTTACAACAGTATTTACACTCACAACCAAAAAAATAGTTGCACCCCGAAGTGTTATGGAGCCACTTACAATGGCAATGGATGACCTTCAGTGACAAATCCCACGTTTGACCTGTTGGAGACGTCCAAAGGACCCATGTGTGGAGGCGCCGTGGTCAGCACCAAGGTCAATGGTTTGTTGTCACGTGTCACATGTCCAAAAACGCCTGGTGTGGGGTGCCATATGTTACCATGCCAGATCACCTCTGGTCTTCATTCCAGTCACTTTGACAACTCACCATTAGTTCAGGTCCTGCAACCAGTGGTCCCACCTTTTTCTGAACACACGCAATTCCAACAGGACAATGCTGCTGTCTCAAGAGCAAGAGCCAGGGCCAGTTGCATCACCAGACCTATCTCCAATGAGCAGACGCTCTTATCCAGAGCAACTTACAAGGCTACTCATATTACAGCAGTGGGGTCAAAGTAGTGTTAGGAATCTTGTCCATTGACTTATCGGTGTAGCACAGAACAGTTGCCCAGACTGGGAATCAAACCCAGTCTGCCACATGGTGTAGTAGTTTCCTGTTGGTGTTATCTGTTGCATCACACCAACCAGTGACCACACAATGACTCAATTCAGATGGTCTGACAATTTGTTCCGTGGTCACATCTGCGTTATGTAGGATTCTGCAACGTTATTAACGCAGACCTGAGGTATCTGTACCCCACACAAGCGAATAAGACGCCTCCGAGTGCCTCCGTACTTCAGAGAAAACTTCCTGAACACAAAAGGTGCACACGTGTCCTCAGTGTCTTCCGAAGTTTGGTCCGTTTACAGTGTTAGTCACCTCTTCTGAGAATGCGATTCGAACTGTGCTACACCGCTTCAAAGAAAAGTGGTTTCATATGAGCTCAAGTTCAAGGAAAATTAGTGGTAATGCTTCTTATAACACGAGAAAAAATATAAATACTAAATAGAAAAAAGGTAGGCGTGACAACAGAAAGCGTGTACTGTGAGTCACACTAAACATAACAGCCTTAAGATAATCTCTGCAAAAGCAGGCGGCGCTTCTTTACAGCTAAAGCGGGAATTAATGTCAGTGTGTAGGTGCACATGCAGATAGCGTGGCGTACATGCTGGCATAAACACACACAGCCATGTGCTACTATGCCAACCTCAATGTTATCTTCATTATACTGTATCTGCCTGGTCAGAAGCTGCATACAGTGACAATGTGAACAAGGCCAAGTAGGTCACGAAACGCTGACCCACAAATTAGAACGTCAATGTTTAGAACTTCGGTCCATGTTTATCTATAAGTGTCTGAAACCACAGAATTGCAAGAATAGTTTGTGTAGGTTTTGTTTGTTTAACCCTTTCAGCCTCCAGTCGTCACTGTGAGGGCAGAATCACTTTGTAAGTCAGGAACTCCTCCACACACCGGCACAAAACACATACGGTTAGAACCCGCAGAACCTACTATTTCTGAGATGTCATTTTGGCCCTGAACAAATCATTTCAGGTTCTGAGGTGCTGTGACGAGCAGTTTTAGAGATTGGCATGGATCCATGACAAGGCAAAATCTTCCAAAAAATTAAGACCGCCTGAATTTTTTCATACATTGTGTCTCAGTAATAAGCTATATTATACAATATCATATATATTTTTCAATTCTCAACTTATAGACACCCATCTGCAACTTTTTTGTTCAGAAATCTTTTTTTTTTCTTCAGTTTTAAGTCTCTACATTCAAAAATAAGCAAAAAATACAGGCATTTGGCAATTTTTGATAACAACTTGGTCACTTTCATCAAGACATTAAACTTCTGATAGTATGTTCACATCAAGTAATTACATATTTAGGAAGCCAAAGGCCTTCCATAAAGATATCATGTGACTTGATTTCTCATCATGTCATGTGACTTGTAATTTCTGTTATTACAAAAAAAAAAAGGAAGCAATGTCAAACACGCACAAAACACACAACTCGTATAGTGAGGGCTCTAAGGGTTAAAGGCTACTTAACCTATCAATAGTAATTACCATTTTGTTTACGTAGAGGTGTTTACAGTTTCTGACTGTACAAACAACCCCAGACCTCTACAAATCCACACAGGCTTACCAAGCTCTACGAATCTTCAGAAATGTTCGTAAAAGGGTTTCAAGCATGAATTATGACATAACTCATGCTGATAAAACCTACTGAACTGTGTGTGTCTATGTTTCTGTTATTGTTTACGAGTTATTCGTGTGGTCACGACAAGTGATATTGGATTAATTACTCACTGAATAGAACAAATCAAATATTTTACAAATACATTTAGTGGTTTGGAAATTTTAATGCTGTAAAACTAAATATTATGATAAATCATATGGAAAAATTCAAATGAATGAATGAATAAAATAAGATAATGGAGTCTCCAGAAACACTTCAGACCTAAAAACACCTGCATACAGAAAATGGTACATCCACAGTATCGCACACCGTGCGTGAAAGGGTTAAACCGTGTAGGTGCACTGATTGCGTGACGCGAAAGCTGGCATAAACACACTGAGCCACGTGCTCCTGTGTGAACTGCTGTGTTGACTTTACCTTATGTCACTTGCCAGAAGTTAGCTGCTGCCATGCCACTGTTATCTACACCACCAGTCTAAAGTTTCAGAACACACAAGGATTCCGAAACCTCTGCCCGCTAGCGTCATAATGATCCCAGCACGATGACTGTGTGAAATTGGTTTGTTTTACTGGTTTACAATCAACCACAATATTATGGGCACCTCCTTGTTTCTACACTCACTGTTCATTTTTATCAGCTTCACTGACCAGTTCTAGAAGTTGACTGCTGTCCATTTGTTTCTCTGCAAACCTTCTTGTCCTCCTGTTCTTCACAGTTCAGGACCACACAGAACCACCGCACGGCAGGTATTATTTGGGTGGCAGTGACACTGACATGGTGACGAGTGGTAGTGACAATGCTGTGGCTGATTGTGAACCAGTAAAACAAACCCACTGCAGACAGTCATCGCGCTGTGATGCGATCTCTCGATTAACAACTGTACACCCATATTGCGTGTCCTAAAACTTTTGCCCGGCAGTGAATACATCTACAGGTGGGCAAGCAGAGCAGTGGCAGTGTCATGTACCTTGATGTAGCCATACTTCAGGCCACGTTCTAGATAACAGTGAGTCGTACGGTGTCAGAACATGAGCAAGTGAATTAGACGTGACAAACGCTACGCTAACCTTACAGCCTCACTAAAGGTACATGTCTCAATCATCCAGTGGTTACGTAACAGACTCAAACGGACTTGTTTGTAAATTGCAAACAACTCCAGCTCTGGTTCTTTCACAGTGTGCATAAATACAGCCTCCTTGTGCCAATCTTCACAGCGGTAAGCCGACAGCCTTGCAGCTTAAGCAGGAGTTAATGTCCGTGTGTTTTAGACAGTGTGTCGCTGGTATAAACAAACTGAGCCACGTGCTCCCGTGCAAACCACTATTCTAACTGTACCTTACGTCACTTTCCAGAAGCTAGCTGCTGTCAGGTGGCCAGCTTGGCTTGTACTCTGAAAATGGGAGGGAAACTGGGAGCCTAATATCACTAGCTGCCCCTGTAGATCACAGTGTGCTATCTTTACACATGGGGTAGCAGAGTTGAAGTCCAGCGTCTCCAGTCTTCAGTGTTTTCATGCATTTAATACATTGCATTTCATTACAAAATACCCTTCAACCTTAACAAGCATTTCAGAACTATATATATGTACAGGGGTTGGACAATGAAACTGAAACACCTGGTTTTACACCACAAGAATTGATTAGTATGGTGTACTAGGGCCTCCTTTTGCGGCCAATACAGCGTCAATTCGTCTTAGGAAGGACATTTTTTGGATACACTCCGGGTTAACACCCGAACATCCCTTTCAGGCAGCTTCCTCTTGCGTCCACAGTTAATCCTGTTGGATGTGGTTGGTCCTTCTTGGTGGTGCTGACGTTACCCTGGATACCGTGGCTCTTGATACATCACAAAGACTTGCTGTCTTGGTCACAGATGCACCAGCAAGACGTGCACCAACAATTTGTCCTCTTTTGAACTCTGGTATGTCCCCCATAATGTTGTGTGCATTGCAGTAT
Source organism: Acestrorhynchus altus (assembly GCA_034509495.1). Classification (NCBI taxonomy): domain Eukaryota; kingdom Metazoa; phylum Chordata; class Actinopteri; order Characiformes; family Acestrorhynchidae; genus Acestrorhynchus; species Acestrorhynchus altus. The sequence goes on from CM067506.1 coordinate 33,799,912, forward strand.
TTTGAGCAAAACTGTGCTCTTTACCTGCTAATTGAACCTTCACACTCTGCTCTTACTGGTGCAGTTAATGAAGATTGGCCACCAGGCTGCTCCAATTTAGCTTTGAAACCTCCCACAATACAATGACAGTTTCATTGTCCAACCCCTGAAATATATAGTGTTTAATATTTCTCTATATTATTTTGTATAAAGACTTGAAATAATATTATATATATATATATATATATATTATATATATATATGCTATGCATACAACAGACCAGCAGGCCTTACACTGTAAATATGGTAAATATTAATTTGTACTGAACAATTGCATTTCATTAAGGAAAAAAAAGAACATTTTGTTCCCATTTTCATACATTTTCAATTTTAATTACATTTTACACTTTGTTCCCTTGGAACTAAAATGTTCTTAACACCATGTGAGATGTTTGTGTAAGTATGCGTTTTAGACTCTTTATCTAGAAAAGTTTATCTACAAACCATATCTCCATGTATGTCAACGTCACCATAAAGATTTTTAAGACTCAATATCTCAACACTGCTCCGCTGCAGTTGGATCATTTGATATATAACAATCCTGAAATATATATCCTCATTTTTAGGATGTGCATTTTTTCATATGGAATGCGGTGTCAGAAACCACAAAAGCAAGAGATCGTTCCACAATGTTACACTTCAGCTTCATACCACAGTATATACAGGTCTTTATAGTCAGTCAGTTGAAAAGTACTTCACTCGTTCATGGTCACAGGCAACACTAGGCCTTCAGAAGGCTGTTTACAGTGTGCATGAATGTGGCCACCTTGAGCTAATCTTTATCATTTTAGGTGAACAGCTTTACAGCTCGAGCTCACACTGTTATCTGTACACAGTCTGACAGCTAAAAACAGTGATACTTTAGACCACGTTAATAGAGAACAGTGAGCCCTACAGCGTCAGAACCCAAATAAGGCGTTAGAAATTTCAGAAGCCTTACTGAGAACTTTGAAGTAATTACTAAACATTTAATGCAAATTTGGGGAAAAGCATTTCAAAAAAGCATCTGGGAACATATTTGCTTTGTTTACAGAGATGTAGAAATAGAATGTATTACAATAACGATAGCAATTATTTTTGAAAAGACAAGATTAAGCTGAGGAACATCAGAGAAATTACAATAAAAACAAAGCCATGAACCATTTAGAAATGGAACATATTGCAAAAATATATTATGATAAACATATTTGAATATATACTATGAATATAAATAGATGGGTATGTATTTTAATACATTTCTAATACATTGCATTTCATTCAAAATATTCCAGAAAATAAAATACAGATTTAGTTTAAAATACAATTAATTTAAAAAAAACCGAGTGAATCTGAAAAACAATGTGAAAATGTTTTGTTCATAATGTAATTAAAAAAGAAACGTATACATTCATCACATTTAAAGTTGCATATTTTAAGACTTTTTTTGTTTTAACGTTGATACTGTCTGATTAGTAATTAATTCAAACAAAATGAAACAGTCTAGTATTCTATTCTATTCTATTCTATCTGATGGTCTGGATTTTTGATTTTCATGAACTGTAAGCCATATCAATCAACAGTAAAACAGATAAACAGTAAAGATGCAGCTGAATCATGTGATACGTACCTTAACTGACAACTAAATAAATCTATTTTAAAATATATTTAATAAACATATTCACTGGCCAATTTTACACACGTCTAATATACATTTTAATTTTGGCCATTTTCATATACTGCAAAAAACAAGTTGGATAAATATATTTTGTATATATTTTTTCCATTTGGGAAAAAAAGGATCAATTTCAGTCAATCGTTTTTGAAAAATTGTGAAAAAAGATGTAACTTGCCAGTCTTAAATCAACACTGCGAGTGTTAAATTTGAACTTTGGTCACGTTAATACTAAGTGCTTAAATAACACTCGTAAATTTGTCGTGTAGATGTTGTTCACAGGAGGTCTTGGTTGGCACGGTCCGCGCCTACTGCTCGAGCGCCAGCCATGCCCGGCCAGCCTGGCATATTTAGAGCGGGTGGCCGAGAGTGAGGCGGCACGCCTTCTTTGGGCCCAGTTACGCAACACTGGCACAGGGGATGCTGGGATATGTTTGTAAACACAGCCGCCACGTGCGTGCAGACACATGGAGGAGCAGGCAAAGCCTGACATCGATACACTCGGCTACACACACTCAGCATCTGTAAGCGAGCGTCAGAGGACCGTGAGTATGAATGTCGGCTTTTTACCAAAAACTGGAAGAGCAAGTCGCTCTGGTGTCGGTGATCAGTTTACAGCTTAGAAATTCAAAACACTAAAGGCTACAATATTTGGACAAAAGTATTGGAACACCTGCTCGTCTCTGCTGTCCAGGGAAGCCCTTCTCTTAGATTTTGGAGCATTGTTGTGAGGACTTGATTGCAGTTAGTGTCAAGCATTAGTGAGGTTAGAATGTTGGATGATCACCACCCCACCTCATTCCCAACTTCCCAATAGGTTCATGTCCTATTCTACTGGCAGCTCTACAGGGACTAGGCATGCTGTGTGTGCATTTACACATCTGTGTCAACAATGGGTGCGACTTCAAGTAGCTGAATTAGCAGTCATTAGAAGAAGTGTCCACAAACGTTATGACATGTAGTTGAAGTTATGCAATAATATCCCCCAAGAAAAGAGAGAACCAGCATCTGTGGTTCAAAAACAAGGCTGTTCCACTTCCCTCCTCAATGCATTTCAGCAAATTCCAATGTGTGTTCTAACCCCAGCAGATCTGGAGGTGTTACCATTTTGATTTTCTGCTCGTGTTCAGTCCGCACCTGTGTTTATCTGATTCGCTCGGCCTCTGGAAGCCCCTGAAAAGTCCACTGGGTGTGTGTGTGTGTGTGTGTGTGTGTGTGTGTGTATGTACGTGTATATATATGTAGTTTCCTTGATCACTTGCTCTCAGAGAGCAGTAGCTCAGCAACCTCCTCCCCAAACCTGTTCCACCACGTTGGCTTCTAAACAGCCTCGGGCTAGAAATGCACACTGGAGCTGAGGTCACAGGTTACAGCCCCACTGCAGAGCTTTTGCATTACTGCAGAACGCCATGGAGACCGCACACTCCCACCGCAGGGGGAACCGTCCTAACTATAGGAGTCACCTAAGGGGGTTTAAAGCAACAGTTCGGCAAAAGATCCAACTGCTTACATTAGACACTGAATAACTGATAGTAGACAAAGAAAACATAATGACAACTCATAGTATGTACCTACAAATTCATTGTAGATACTCAATAATTCATAATGAATACCAGACGTGATAGTACACATTGTAGATAGTAGATACCAAACAATGTAAGGTGAATAATTAATCATAAGACATTAATAATAATAATATTAATGTGGCATAAATGCAGTCGTACATCCCCTATATTTGGGCGAGTGGGCCGAAGGGGAAGTGTGTAAATCTGAATTTTGGCTGAACTATCGCTTTAAAGAACAAGCGGAATAGCTGCGAATTTTCACTCATCTGTTCTTCACCCCCGCTGTCCCTTTTAGAGTGAGATCTCTCTTCTCCACAGGAGTGTGTCCAAATCTGGAACACCTCAACCCCAGGAGCACTGACCACTCCTGAAGTCTTCTTTAGGGGGATCACGATGGGCATAATGATCACGAGGGAAAGCTTTTTAAGCACACAGTGAGACCGAAAGACAGCCAGGACCCTGTTAGCTCTGGGCAATATGTTGTAAATATCGACATATCACAAACTATTTTAAACAGGATATAAAACGACAGCATCGTAATACTGTGAAAAGTTCATTCACAACAGTAAACCACACAATCCAGTGAAAGAGCACCAAGTCTGATATGTGTATTATTAAAAATATATATACTGAGACCGCAGTATTAATATATATTATATATATTATATATATTTACTTATGCAGCGTGCATTATTCATTTTACCAGCTCTAATTGCCACTAGCTGAAACAATACTATTTTTAATAAATACTGTTAACAACACTGACCACGGGAGCAGCCGTGGTGCACACTGATGGTTGGGGAACCAGCCTTGTGACTGGAAGGTTGTTGGTTTGATTCCCTGAACTGGCAGGACATGACTGAAGTGCCCTTGAGCAAGGCACTGAACTCCCCAGCTGCTCCCCGGGCAGAGGATAGGGCTGCCCACCACTCCGGGCACGTGTGCTCACTGCCCTCTGGCGTGTGAAGTCACTTGTGTGTGTATGTGTATCATTGTGTGAGGAGGGGTTAAATGTAGAGGATTAATTCCCGTGTGTGCAAAACACAGTGGGTTAAAAAAGTATAATTACTAATTACTATTTCTGACAGAAATTCTAGTATTTCCATATTGCTAACATATGACATATTACAACAGTTCTGTAAGTATCTACTCAATGTGAGCAATACTAGCAAGTTTACGTTTCTGTATTTAGTATTATTCACAGGTTTTCCACCTTTTACAACTTACAAAAGTGCTTTGCTGTTCACTCAGAACATCCTTAGCTAGTAGACGAGGCTAGAATCTAGAGATTCTTCACGCTTAGATCCTGTTGAGACAAATGTCTTTATGGAGTTAAATCCTCCTGAAACAGATGAGTCTTCCGTCTTTTTTCCCCATTATTAGTCATTATTACGTCCATATTTCTAACAAACTACTTGGTTATATCCACTGTTAGCAAAAAACACTTTTGACTGAAAAATATACTCTTTAATTTGTATTTGTTCAGTGTCACTAAATAGTGACATTCACATTCATTCACTGTTTGCAATGTAAACATCTGTGATTGACACATTAGTCCAGAACCCCTGAGCTCGCACTGACTATTTCCAAAGTCAGTGATGGTTCCAGAAACTCAGTTGGGCCTTTTCCACCAAAAGACCTCTGGTTCTTGAACCGGTTCTGTTCGGGCTCACAAGGCCATCCCGCATTTGCACCAGTTTTAGCGGAACTGAGGATATGTTACAGAATGTGTCAACAGAGGGGCTGCACAGGGTCAGTAAATGGAAGCAAGAAGACGGCAGCATGTAAAGACTTCCTGCGAGCGTTTGTGCTGTTTGTTGTGTTTCTCTTCAAAATGGTTAAGAAAACGTAGAAGACAACACCGTACAAGATGAATTGTATATCACTGCTCTTCGCTCCTGTACAACTAGACGTGCCCACAGAGGGTTGAGCTGAAGAACCTACTAAACTTTGGCTCCTGCTGCCAACAAACTTTTTAAGTATTGGCACTTTAGTTGGTTTTAGAAGCACAATCTTGACTTAAAATCAGCATTTGCATCGTCATTACAACTGCTGCTCATTACAGGAGCTCTGGACTGGCTAAATTCCTCCACTGCATTACATTAGTATCAGCATCTGCACCACCTCCTCTCTCGCTACGCTGTTTATTTACAACATCCCATTAGCATCCTGCGGTTGTAGCTGGCAGGCGTGCTGCCGTTTCTCTCTCACTCAGAGAGGCATTGAAAGGCAAAGCAGCAGAATACACAAAGCCAAATCCACAAACAGCAGGAAAAAAGAGCCCAAGCCTTTATCTGCGTTATTCCAGCAGCTAATTAGCATGCAAATCCCAACACTGACAGTTACGATATACAGCGGGAAAAAGCCTCAGGTCATTTACTGTTCATCTGTACAGAGGAAACGGGGGTCATCCAGAAAAACCAATGACCTGCACTTCATATAGCAGTAATAATAAAACAAGATGTGGGATTTATATTTTATATATATATATATATATATATATATATATATATATATATATATATATACACACACACACACACACACACACACACACACACACACACACACACACACACGTCTGTGTTTGTGTGTGTGTGTGTGATATATAAAGAATATGTCTAGTAATTCATCCAAACATATACACACACTTCCTGACCCAAAAGTGCTGGGTATAAAAAAAAATGCCTCAGGACACTGGAAAACTGCTTGGTCAGCAGAGAATGTCATCCCAAGTCCGACGTTTCTTCCTTCTCTCCATAACCCTTCACACAAAGCCGACCAAACCGGAATATCTTAACATACATTGTTTGGTGTTTTTGGAGGGAAATGCTACACTCCCTCGCTCTTCTCTCCACTCTGTCCGTGTCTCTTGCTCTCGCTCTTTTTTATCCCTCTCTGTGTCTCAGTCTAATGGAGCTGCAGGGTTCTGTTTCACGCTCTCCAGACTCTTCTTCTTCTATCCCTTTGTGTTTCTGCCATCACTCAGCGCTTACCGTGATGAAAGCACGCTCTTAAAGAACCAGGCATGAAAATAAGCTGCTCCACCACGTCACCAGAATCAACACATAGTTTCACACAGTAAACAAAGCCAGCTCCTAAAGTTGGGGCTGATTTCTGCACACTGACAATCTCCGACCTCTAAAAGCCAGACTACAGATGATCAATTGGACATTCATGTGAAGAAAAAGGGCCTGGACTGAGCACTCAAACTACAAACTCATGGGGTTTTAACCCTGAAGGCTGAATTCCAGCCTAAAGCTCACTGTGATTTGCTTACTTCAGGCAGCTGTGCATTCATGTGACCTATATATATATATATATATATATATATATATATATATATATATATATATATATATATATAGAGAGAGAGAGAGAGAGAGAGAGAGAGAGAGACATAGTGTCCTTAACACATTGAAAACTACAAAACCTAGTATATACCAAGATTATGACACTGTCTTACTTTCCAGTGTGTTGAAATCATGCTCTGAAATACCACACTTAAATAACTTCCCCTTATTTTAAACGGAAATGCAATAATACATAAATGGACTGAATCCTAATACACTTTTACACTGTAGTATATCACAACAGTGCTATTGCATGTAATTACTATGTTAACTAATGTGACTATATTCTCTGTGACATCTATGTCCAAATATGTACATATCACACAGTTCTAAATGCATCATTGCATTCAAAGTAGTCAATAACAGTGTTATTACATATTTATTACTAGCTTTAATGTTACAGGTTTAGCACAGTTTCAATACAAGTCACAAATGTGTTCTTTCTGTGAAAACAGAAGACACATTCAGCTTTTAACATTACATCATTATTTTATTAGCGCAAGTCAACAATGATGCTATTGCACATGTAATTACTATATTTTAAATGTTCTATTCATAAATATTCATAATTTGTGCTATTTTTTTATTAAGTGCTTGTATCAGTATGTTCATATACTACATTTGTATACACAGTCTGTGTGTAATAGTTTCATATACACACAAATACATGAAAGAAGCGACCGTGTGCAATCAAACAAAGGACAGTGAGCACTTTTAGAGGAAAGCTGAGTTTTCTCCTCTCGTGGACCCTCTCTTGCCTGCGAGTTTGGTAAATAAAGCCTTTCAAAGGTCACCCTCTCTCTCATTCTCTCTCTCTCTCTCTCTCACACCACACACACACACACACACACACACACACACACACACACACACACACACACACACACACACACACATTCCTGGCAGCGTCCACCATACAACATCAAAACCTCAAGGAGCCATGTCCAGGTTGAGTTGAGACTACGGATGACATAGAGGGGAAAAACTGAGAAGAAAGGCTGAGAGAGGTTCAGACTGAAAGGAGAGAGAGAGAGCAATGTCAGCCATGTTGGGTTTAAAGCAGAGTGTTAAAGGCTCCAGAGGTTTGGACACACACTCTAACCACACACACACACACACATGAGAAGGAGAGAGAACACGAACATGAACACACACACTCACACACATACACACACACACACTCTTTCAGTCCTCACCTGGTTCCGCCTCGCCACAATGCGTGGAGTCCCGGCGTGACGGCGTCTCACTGGAAAAGTACTCCTAAAGGGCAGCCATCTTGTTTCCTTGTGTGTGAAGCGCACCGTCGTCTGCATCAATATTCATGGGCAAGGGAGTGACGTCCTCGATCCCGCACCACCGTCTGCGCCAACAAAACACACGCACACCACAGGGTCCCCGCAAATACACACTCCTGCACGCAGCAGTGCAGCCCGCAGTGACCAGGGGCGGGCAAGTGAGCCTGTCCACTATAGTCCAGTATGTGTGTGTGTGGAAGTAAAGCCCAAGCTAAACTGACCTGCAAAATCCTCTCTCTCTCCCTCTCTCTCTCTCTTTTCCTGCTGAGTCTTCCCCAACACAAAGGGGTGAGTTTCTTCTTCTCTCACTCACTCTTTCTCTCCCTGTCTCTTGCCCCCACTCCTTTCTCTCTCTTTTTTTCAGCCTCAGCCGCACACAATAGTGCGCGCACACACACACACACACACACACACACACACACACACACACACACACACACATACACACATACACACACACAGAGTGGGCTGGCTGGAAGCAGTGGAGTGGAGTGTGTGTGCGGCTCCAGTAGGGCAGAGAGGGAGGGAGGGGAAACCCCTGTAGAAAGAAAAAAAAACACCCCCCTAACAAAGAGCCCGGACACAGGAAGTGACTCAGTCAGTTTCTCTCTCTTTCTTCAGTTCTCTCTCTCTCTCTCTCTCTCTCTCTCACCCTCTTTACTCTTCTCTCTTTCTAGAGCTGTCTCTTTTTCTCTCTTCACTTCTCTCTCTCTTTACTACTCTCCCTCTCTCTCCTCACGTCTCTTATTTGATTGCATCTCTCTTTGCTTAGCAACACTACCCACACTCCAGATGCATACTGGGTAATGTTACACTGTACAAAATACAAATTCATACTGGAATAAAAACAGTATTTGCTACCTGACTATCCAACTACACATACCGTTGATTTAAACTTGACTTAAAACAAGTCAAATTATTACTTTTATAGTAGAACAACAGCTTATTACTGTTTAATAACACTACACACTGCAAATTCATACTGGACAACAATCCGTCTGTAACTGGTACTGTTGGACTGAATGGGAAACAGCAGCTCTGTTACTGACCTAATTTTATCTGCAGTCGTCTATGATTGGGGCCTCCAGGGGGCAGCGCTGAGTGTACCTGAATGTGTATACCATAGCAGGGCGTGCTGTTTACACTGGCCACGTGGGCAACGGAGACAAATCTTCCAGTGGGACACACACATCTGCGAGTGTGTCAAGAATGTGTACTGCTGAGTGTCCTGTGGACAACGCGAGAGAGCAAAATTCACAAGCTGAGGAAATACAGGGACGTATATACCTTTCACTTATACAGCATTAATAATCCCCAATATTAACCTTTGTACTGTTATACAGTATTAATATACATATTGTAACATGGTATTAATAATCGGTGTGATGTTATACAGCCTGCAATACTCTGGATATTGTTATATAACAATAATCTATGTACTGTTTGATATGGTATTCATGATGAATTGCTATACAGTATTAATTGTTATGTAATAATGCGTAAATATGGTTTACAGTTTGAATAATGTGTGTTTTGTTATATAATAATGTGTGTATGGTTTACAGTATTAATAACCTGTGTACTGTTATATAGTATTTATCTAGTTCTATAGTATTTAAAATCTGTGAACTGTTCTATAGCATTAATAATGTGTATGGTTCTATAGTATTAATAATGATATACAGCTATTTTATTATATTTAAACAGAAATTGAAAATGCATGCCATTGTAATCTATGTAAATCTGGCGTGTGTGTGTGTGTGTGTGTGTGTGTGTGTGTGTGTCCAAATGAACATACTTTGATCTCACTTTGATCTCAGGCCTGAGTGTGTTCTGTGTTCTAGTTGCATATCTGGAACACTGCAGTGACCTCCCCCATCTCCTCCTTCATTTCCTGCTCCCTCTGAAAGCTCCTCTCTGCTCTGGCTGCAGTAGAACAGGTGGTTCTTGTCTAAGAGTAATCTGCCTCTGGCTGTCGCAGGCTTCTGAAAGGCAGACCCCTCCCTGCCTGGCTGCTCTGACGTGTGTTGACTCAATAGTTGGAGGCTGGAAGAAAAAAAAAAGAAAAAAAAAGAGAGAGAGATTCTGTTACGGGGGGGAGGGGAGAACATAAAACGAGGAGTTCAGAAAGAGCAGAACACAAACCAAGACCAGGAGGAAATGGTTTTAGCAAAACTCATCATTTTAATATCACACTAAACCTTACTCAGTGATTACACAGACGACAACACAGTGACGTTGTAGGTCTAATTTATTAAAATGTGAAAGAGAGGTGTAAGTAATGGGAATAAGGACTGGAGGTCCAAGTTACAGGAATGAGGAATAGAAGTCCAAGTTCTAGAAGTGAATAGATCATTCCGTTAAATTTTCATTGATCCACAGTGTTGGCTGTGTATTGGGAATACACCATCGAAGCAGTTCTGGACAACCTGTGCCAACTGTGCATTGTCCTGCTGGAATATCCCATCATTGTGGGGGGACATGAAGTCTGTGAAGGGCTGCAAATAGTCACCAAGCAGTGAAACATATCAGCACTGGTCAATTACCTGTGAACCAGTGGACCAAATCCACGAGAACACACCCCACTCCAGTGTGGAACTGCCATCAGCCTGCACGGTGCCTTGTGGACAACTGGGGTCCGTAGCTTCTTGGGGTTTGCACCACACACACACACACACAACCCCACCATCAGCCCAAAACAATCAGTACCATGAGTCAATGGACTACACTAAATGTTGTTGGTCCTCTAGGGTCCTCAGTGACATCAGGAGTCGGGTGTCTGGTGTTGCGTTGTTAACAGAAGCGTTCGATTGGGTCTTCTGCTCCGATATTCCACAGAAGCTAAAGAACGTTGAGCTGAAACAACGAACAAGCTGATAGTCTAATACTTTTGTCCATGTAGTGTACACTAGAGACCACAAATCTTGTATGCCCATTTGTGTTGTTTTTCCTTGTTTGTGTGAATAATGTGAATCTGCCACTTGTTTTTTGTTTTTTTTACATTATATCAGACGTTTGTGATGAATGGACCAATAGAAATGCTCGAAAATGACAGGGAATAAAATCTTTTTACATCTGGTTTCCACTGAAGCTGAGGATGGACTGAGCAAAGCTGAGGTAACCCGGTGGCATTTGGCATTAACCTGGCCGTCGGTGTGAAAGTGTGAAGAGCATTAGCTGGGCCGTGACCCCTCCACCTCCAGAATAATGTTAGCTTTAATCCTCCTCAAAGCCTGCAAAGGTGTGAAAACACTCGCATGATGTGTTTGACATCTCTGGGAATTAGAGGCAGGTGGGGGTGGTGGGGGGTGGTTTGTTCTCTTTCACTTTCACTTACAAAGTGAGATTTGTCAAGTCACTCCTCACACCTCTACACTAGTCCTAGTCCTAAACAGGCACACTGCCCCAATACACACTCCATCCACACTGATGCTCATTAGGGCCATTAGCATCAGATAAGGCCAACACTGTAAACAGTGTAACTGCTATCTAAACCCCATTAGCATGAATCACTGGACAGTAAAGGATTCTTCTCTCTGCTGTGTTCAGGGACCTAAAGATGAGCACTGCGACGTTGAGGGGCAGCTTCTTCCCGCAGGCCATTTGGGCTGTGAACAAGAATTGTAACTAGAACAACCTCACGTACAAACATCACACACGGGGCTTTTCACTGATCATGTAACACAAAGTATTATTAAATTATTTTATTAACTCTAACTCCTGCTCATTTTTACAGGTGAAATGACTACCAGACTTAGTTCAGAATTAATTTAAGAATCAATCAACGGTTCAGGATGCACCATGTGGGATGACAATGTGGAATAAAGTTGTACAGCTGCTGTCATTTTTACAGTAATAATGTCCTCAACCTGGACAAAGAGCTGCTGTGAAAACATACAGGCTGAGCAGCTGCCTGTCACGGGAACAGTGCGTGTGGATAGAACCATTAGAAGGAAACATGTCCACACATCTACAGCGCATCAGCGTGGTGAGAGCGGAGTGTTCGATTAGGGTTAGGTGAGGGAGTCTCATATGGAGAAATGGACAGATCTCCCAGTAAGACATTACAGGTGAGGAGACCAGCCACCAGTTGAAATTTGAGTGGGAGTTCTCATTACAGTCAACATGGCATCTGTTTACGGGACAAAGTCCCACCAATCAATGAAAAGAGTTTGGTTATGGATAAATTCACACCATTCAGCAAAAAGAGCCAATCAGTTTGCGGTTTACACAGAGACCAATCGGCCTATGTCAAAATAAAAGCCACACAAATGTAGCAGTAGCACAACATATTTTAAAACTGGAAGCTAGGTAACAGATTTACGAGGTGAATAATCAATTTTTTTTTGTTTCAATAATAATGAAATTATTTGACCCACAACAGTCAACCTGTTTTAATACAGAGCAGAATAACCCACCACTTCTATAAAGTGTCCCACTACTTAGTTTTTTATGTGTAAAACATTAATAGAAATGTGCTACATCTGTGTTTCACACAAAACAATTCAATTAACAAACAAAATACTGTTATATAGTAAAACCTGCCAAAATTAAATATTTGGTCACACCGCCTGTCCCAATATATATAACACCAGTCCCAATATATCTCTATATGCAAATACTGCTAATTCCTCTTTATGTATTCATACATATTTATTTACATTTCTATATTTTTATTATGTCTATTTTAGCTTATTTCTATATTTTTATTATGTCTATTTTAGCTTATTCTTGTCTTATTGTTTCATTATTGTTCATACTGTTTCACATGACCAGTGTTCAAAGCCCTGGACTGTGATGTCTCGTGGACGACTGTGAATATGAGAAATCAACCTTTATTTGAATTCATTTCATTTGATCTAGATCTTACAGTCTCACTGGGAAAGTGCTGCAGTCACGCCAGTCAGGGCGAATGCTGGAGAGGGAGTTGAGGGCTTGACTCGGGTTAACTGGATTGTCACAGTTAGGCTAAGCTTTAGGGGTGCCTGAGGAAAATCCAGGCAGTGCAGAGTCCGTGGCAGCTAACAGCTTTTTCACGCTCATGGAAAAATGGCTGTTTCTGCACTTCTACCGTTCTTATAAACCCAGCAGGGATTTAAAGGGAATATTGGAATCACATCGGCAGAGAGGAACGCTAAGGAACTGATAGGCCTTGACTGAAAAGGGCAAAACAAACATGTCTGTAAGTAAAGCTGGTTAACTCTGCAGTATTACAGTACTAGTCTAATTACTCTTCCCTTCTGCCTGAAACTCAAGGCTTACATCTGTGAGACACTAAAAAGAAAAGTGACCAATCAGGATTGATCTCTCAGTGGTATCTGGGGAGATTCAGCTAAGCCAGCTCTCCCATTGGTTAGGACTTCACTGGTAGAACTGGAGGTGATCCGATTAACCACAAAGACAATTAGGAATCAACTGATCATGTTCTAATTTACAGTAGATGGAACCCGTTTCATTATTCCAGACCTTCAGAGTTCAATGTTCTTAGGGATGTTCTTATCCTTCTTCTTCCTTCAAACATGATGAGTGGAGTTTATTTCAAAAAGTTCCATTTTGGTTTCATCTGACCACGTGACCACCTCCCATGCCTCCTCTGGATCATCCAGATGGTCACTGGTGAACGTCAAATGGGCCTGGACATGTGCTGGTGTGAGCAGGGAGACCTATCGTGCCCTGCAGGATTTCAATCCAGGACGGTGTAGTGTGTCACTAATGGTAATCTTTGAAATGGTGTTCCCAGCTCTCTTCAGGTCATTGACAGGGTCCTCCCATGTAGTTCTGGGCTGATTCCCCACAACACAAGCTCTTGGCAGTCTTAACAGGAATATTGACAGTCGTCTTTTGTTTCTTCCATTTTCTAATAATTGCACCAAAAGTTTTCTCACCAAGCTGTTGCCTACTGTCCTGTAGCCCATCCCAGCCTTACGCAGGTCTACAATTTTGTCCCTGGTGTCCTCAGATAGCTCTTTGTTCTTGGCCATGGTGGAGAGGTTGGAGTATTATTGAGTGAGTGTGTGGACAGGTGTCTTTTATACAGGTAACAAGTTTGAAAAGTTCCAATTAATACAGGTAATGAGTGCAGAGTAGGAGGCCTTCTTAAAGATAAACTAAAAGGTCTGTGGGAGCCGGAATTCTTGCTGGTTGTTAGATGATCAAATAATTATTTTGTGCAACAAAATGCAGATGAATTATTTATAAATCTGTGTATTTTTAGTTTCTGTCTCTGCAGGTGGGAAGACTTAAAAACTGCGACTGTGAGGAGGATAAACATTGCTGTAGTCTTTCTCTGGGTTCTACATAGGCCATAAGTGTGAATGGTGGTGTCAGCACATATATTAAGGTTCTAGATAATAATGTGATTAATGTGAGCTCTAGTGTGAGCAGTAGAAATGTCACTCTAGTCCTTTTGGAGGTTCTATGGACGGTGAGTATACTTTTACTGCTCCTGTTTTAGGCAAAACTGATTTAAGGCTGTGGGGTCACCTGAACACTCTCCACCTGAAACACCACACACACACACACACACACACACACACACACACACACACACACACACACACACACACACACACTAATGCACACTAGTGTGTGAGTATGTGTCTAAGTCACATTAAGAGCTGAAAATTCCCACAGCTCCCTGACAGTAGTTCACACCATACCTGACACAAACACACACACACACACACACCATTAAAGCACACCTCCTGGGTGAATACACACTGACTGCAGGTTGTTCCTCTAACTACATCTCACCCCCCAGCAGTTCTGTCAAAAGACCAGAGAGAGTCGTTAGAGCAGGACCTAATGACTACTGTCCCAGCAGCATGGTGTGTGTGCGTGTGTGTGCGTGTGTGTGTACGGGGGTGTAAAGTGAAGTGGAGTGTGAGTGTGTTAGGGGGAACTCCAGGATTAGAGCTGACCAAAGCCTCATTGCCACTAGAAACCCCCACTCACTCACATGCTCTCTCAGACTTCTTCATCAGCTACAACCAGCCCCACCCATCACCTCCACAGGACCTAACATACATTTTCTTTTCACTACCTGTTTATTTATTATTCACTTTATTTATTTATTTATTTTTATTTTACATATTTTTAATATTCTTTTTGTTACTGATTTTAAATTTCATGAATTATTCTAATTTATTCATTATTTTATTTTATTAAACAATCTAACAAAACGGCTAAAACTGACCAAAACAACAATCAATCCCTGTCATACAAGAACAGATGTTGCTGGTTTCAGATGGTCTAAGCTGGTCTCTAATAGTGAAGATGGAAAAGCTGGTCATCCAGGTGAAGAAATACCCTATACAGCTAGACCAGCTGATTAAACTGGTTTAATCGCAGAGCTCTTGACCAGTTTAGCCCTTGTTTGCTTTTGTATTTGATGGACTAGCTGGTCTACCAGCATGACCAACCTGACCAAGCTGGTAATCTGAGAGTTCACACTGGTAGACCAACTGGTCCATCAAACACAAACATACAGTATACTGGTCAGGAGCTAAGCAAGTACCAGTTTAACCAGACAGTCCATCAGATTTAAACACAACACTACACCAGTGCCAATAAATACAGAGTTCATTGTTTTATGTAAAAATAAAATAACAGGGTGGTAAACTGCTGTGTTATGCAGGTCTGTTTGATCAAACAACAGCTGAAACACTCAATAAAGTGTTTTAAAGCTATTTTTCTGGTTCACGTCTAGTAAACCTGTTAACATCCTGGCTCGTACAGTTTCAGAGCAGCACAGTCTGCATGAAACAGGCCACACTAACAAAGTCTTACTGCTACAGTTTTAACTACAGAGCTGCATTTTTATATACTATTATATACTATTATATACTATATACTATACTAAGTTCCATCTATCATTAATGTTATATATACAGTGAGTGTGTCACTAGCTGGCTGTTCGTGTGTGTTGGCTCTGCTCGCTGTAATTAAAAGTTTCTGGCTTTTAAAGGTAAATGTGTGTTCAAAGCGTGGGCTAATCCACCATCTGTGTGAGTGAATGAAAGAAGTAGCAGTGGGCGGAGTCTTCCTTTGAGTGACAGTTAATCATTACTGATTCTCCTCCCACTGATCAGCCACAGCTTCAACTGCACTGATTCTGTGAGAGTCAAGAACATCAGCGATATATATATATACACACACACATTAATATAATATTAATATTATTATATTAAAATTAAAATGTTTTCATTCTTACATGTTTAAATAGAGCAAAACAAGATGCAATAAACAAAAATATCTATATTTCTCATCAAGAAATGAAACATACATACAATAATAATATGATCATCAATTGTAACCTTTTAATTAATTGAACATTTAAAAGAATATCAACAATAATAAAAGTATCTGTATTTATTCAATATTTATTAAATCAAAGTATGTCCTCAATATTTGTTTCAGCTAATTCATAAACATAAAACTGTGTCTCTCTCAGCCACAGTGCTCACACCAACCCCTCAAACCTCAGTGTATTTAAACCATAATTTTATTATTGTGGTAAATTAATGCACGTATATCACAGTGAGGTCACACATTTAGACCTGTATTAATCCCCGTGAGTAAACCTACTCCTTAAACCTGTTCTCTAAACCCACTTATTAAACCAGCGCCCCTACAGTTTTGTCCCATCAGTGAAATGTTTGGGAATCATTTCCCACATTTGAGAAGCAGGTGTCCGCTGCCGGCCGTGAGGAGAGATGCTGTGGTTTACGAGGCTCTATTCACTCACACACACACACACACACACACACACACACACACACACACACACCCTATTATCCTACTGTCTTACACACAAACACACACTCACTAAACTCCGTGGGCCTTCAGGGTATAAGTGCTGCAGCCGTGGCAACATCAGCCTTTTCCCGTGACCCTGTTCTCCTCTGCACGGCCTTTCCCCCATACAGACACACAGACACACACACACACACACACACACACACACACACACACACACACACACACGGGATAAAGGTTTTAGCCCAGTTTGCCCAAAGCTGATTATAAAAGTAACTATTGTCCTTTCACTGAACATCCCGATTCACATTTACGTCCACAGAGTCACTATTCCGTGTTATTTCAGTGTGTTTGTGTTAAAGCCAGTCATTAGTCGTTTTTTTCTTCAGTGTTCAACATTAAAATGACTAAATCAGATTTCCTACATTATATATCCATCCACCCAAAATGACTTCAAGCTGCTTCAACCTTTTACTTTAACTTCCATTGAGAGAAACTCTTCCTTCTCTGTAAATGTGCTGTTTCACAGATACAAGGATTGTGCACGGCAGTGATTTACACGTCTATAGTCAAAAGTACTGGGACACCTGGATATTAAAGAGCTCATCCTGCTTTTGTTGAAATAACTGTCTGCTGTCCAGGGGAGACTTTCTACAACTTTCTACTTCTGCTTCTGCTTTCCTGGAGGATTTGATTGCCTTCAGCAACAAGAACCCAAATTCATCCCAGAAGTACTGGATGGAGCCCCATCATTCCAGAAAACACAGTTGCACTGCCTCACCGCTCAATTCTGGGGGGATTTATACACCCCTGTCCCACTCCTGGTATTAGGCATGGTGTTAATAGGTGTATGCTTGTTTATCTGCTCCATAGAGTCCTATTCTATTGGCAATACTTCTCTACAGGGACTAGACAAGCTGTGTGTGTATTCGCACATCTGTTTGTCAGCAGTAGGTGCAACTTAAAGTATCTGAATGCATTCATTAGCATGTAGTGGTTTGTTGCATTTCTGGGTTACTGTGTCAAACTTTCATGATTGAGCAACAGAAATGCTGCAAACTTAGAACAGAAATACTTCCATTGGATTTTTTTTCCTTCTCTAAAGCTGCTGCTCCATTAATGGCTTGATTCAGGTCCTTCCACAACATTTCTATTAGACTGAGCTCTGGAATTTGACCATTCTTTGGTAGAGCGACTTGTGTGCTTAGGGTCATTGTCTTGTTGCATGACCCACATCTTCAGATTCAGCTCATGGTGTCATTAATCTGTCACGTTGCTCTGGAGTCTTCCTGTCTCTGGTTTTTCCAGCCTGATGTGCATCAATTCTTCTGCTCCTCAGAAATCTCCTTTGTTTGTCTCGTTTGTTTATTTTTAGCATTTGTGCGAAAATCAAGGTTTTAGGTCAAATTTACGCAGAAATACTGACCATTTTCACAAACATTAACGTTCTAATCTCACACCGCAGCAGATTACACACACCTGATCTACCACAGCTGGACACCTGAGGCTGCAGACCATCATACACTAATACCTGCTGATTATGGACCCAGTCTTTCAGGCTGAACTGGACGGAGCTGTGGAGAGCAATTCCCCGTTATTTGCCCAAGTACAGAAGGAGTCTTAACGACCCTGAGGAGGGTTACTGTTTAACCGCTCCGCAGCTGAGCGACTCTGCAGGCATTGTGTTTTGGTAGTCACTGAATGAGTTTAGAAGAAGAGGGGGGGGAATGCCCCCTTCTGGTGGGCTGTAAACAATCACCACTGCAGAGGTCAGAAGGTCACGACAAATGACCAAGAGTGCAAGGAAACTAGGGGACTAAATCAACGCTTCTAACTTATCACTATTTGCACTTTAAATATGAAACGTGGGCTTAAAAAATGTTTACATTTTGATTTGTTTTATAATTAGGGTTTTTAAGACCCCAGAGGTGGTCACATGGTTCGTGGTTCTAAAATATCAGGGTTATATCTGGATATAAACGTCGAGTCTAAACACAACAAAGAAGCACTTAAACCAGATACAAACTGCATCACTTCAGGAGGAGGTCAAAAGCGGTGGTCCCCAACCCCCAGGCTGTGGACTGGTACCGGTCCGTGGAACAATTGGTACCAGGCTGCACAATAAATGATGAAATATTTCCATTTTATGTGTTATGCCCCCGGTTACGTGGTTGAGAGAAGAGGAGTAGAGCTTGTGGGTCCACTGGTCTAAGGTGCATTCAAGCCACATTTTAGCAGTGTACATATCAGTCTCTCTGAGACACAATCCACATCCCAACCCCCTCCCACCACACCAAACTCCTCACGGTACAACTCAACCTCCTGTCAGTACAACCAAAAGTCATCCCTCTACACCCAAAACTCTGTTTCGTACAACTGAAACCCCTTCCACTACAACCCAAACCCCTCCCAGTAAGCAATCTCCTTCCAATGCAACCTAAAATTGTCCCAGTACACCCAAACTGTAACACAATATATTACAGTGTTTTGAAACAGTTCCGTACAGATGTTTTTGGGGGAACATCAGATACCAAACCTCTGATCTCTGAAATCCTCCTTTGACAAACACACACAAACGGACTAAATCATTTTTAATGCTGATTTTGATTTTTAATGTTGTTAATATGCGTTATAGTTTCATGTATATTGGTTTTTTTGAATGGTTCTGGTTAATCTTCTGGCCTGATTAATTAAACTGTTAATCTAATTTAAAAAAGAATGAATCTAAATAAATAGAACCGAAGGCCTCAGATGTGACAGGAGGGCAGTTCAGTCTGGCTTAGTCTGATGCAGTTTAGGTGTCCGACATTAAAGCACAACCATACCAGCAGCTGCCCCTGGCTGAACACACACACACACACACACACACACACACACACACACACAGAGAGAGAGAAAGCACTGACACTTCCTTACCCGCCGCAGGCTGACACACACTCTCCTCCAACTTCAATGAGGGCTGTAGTTTTCATCCTTGCTCTGATTTCTGCACCAGAGTGACGCTTCAGTCTGGAGGGAAGAAACAAAACAGCAAACATCAATGTAACTATAATACAGCAGCACCAAAATAACACCACAGTAACACTATAGTAACATTACAACAGCCCCAGAGTAACAGTACAGTAACATTACAGCAGTACCAGAGTAACACCATAGTAACACTATAGTAACATTACAACAGCCCCTGAGTAACAGTACAGTAACATTACAGCAGTACCAGAGTAACACCATAGTAACACTATAGTAACATTACAATAGCCCCAGAGTAAAAGTACAGTAGCATTACAGCAGCACCAGAGTAACCCCATAGTAACACTATAGTACCACCAGACTAATGCCATAGTAAAATTACAGCAGCACCAGAGTAACACTAACACCTTAGTAACACTGTGCTACAATAACACTACAGTTACACCACAGTAACACCAATGTTATTTTCATACTTTCACAAACACTCAAAGGTACTTAACTGGACTTTGAGTATCTAATAGTACCTTAACTCAGGGTTTCTCAGCCTGTGGGCCGGAGGCCACCAGAGGACCATGAAGCAGTCTGTAGTGGTCCGCAGGCTCATCTTCAGGGGGAGGTCACAGTCAGTGAGCCAGTAATGTCCCTTTAAATCATGAACATGAAAGAAATCTCATTTAGAGCAAGTAAACATCACAACATCAACCATTTTCAAACTGTAAACATTATATGAATGAACGGAAATGCTCAAACGCCGTCATATCACAGAAGAACATAAGGCAGACAATATCAGTTTGAGATAACGCCGCCACGGCAACTGATACAGACAGTGACAGAACCAGAGATTAAGAGCTTTCATAAACAAAGACAGAACGGAGACACTGATCGTCAGAATACGCAAACAATCATCCACAAGTACAGAACATCAGATACCATCTGATAACACGAGTATGTGGACTGTCGACACGGCGTCTGTCGTACAGAAAGCAGAATTGGAGGAGTGCACAGTCTGAGGTTACACTTCACCCTTCCTGAGTGTGAGGGACATTTAGGACAGATGATCATGAAGACGTGACTTCTCAGGCCTCCGTCTCAGCGTCAGCGCTGCAGAAATGAAAGTGTAAATAAAAGTATATGAAATAAGTGTAAATAAAAGTTGTCTTTTTCTTTTAGGCTTTCAGTTATAATCTGCTTTTAGCTGCAAGCTTAGTCTGAACTGAATTTGGAACTGAACTGATTCTAAACAGAGTCTTAACTGATTCTGAAATTAACTGAGTCTGAACTGAACTGGGTCTGAATTGATTCTGAACTGAGTCTGAACTGATTCTGAATGGAGTCTGAACTGAACTGGGTCTGAACTGATTCTTAACTGATCTGAGTCTGAACTGAATCTTTACTCAGTCTGATCTGATTCTTAACTGAGTCTGAACTGGTTCTTAACTGATGCTTAACTGAGTCTGAACTGATTCTTAACTGATGCTTAACTGAGTCTGAACTGATTCTTAACTGATTCTTAACCGAGTCAGAACTGATCTGAGTCTGAACTGAACTGATTCTTAACTGATTCTTAACTGATTCTTAACTGAACTGATTCTGATCGGAGTGTGAATATAATAATTAATTCCTTGTAATTAAAGGATTCGCAGCGCGTACCTTTATGTGAACAGTAGCTGAGGACGCCATTAGCACGTGCACTCACACACAGCTCGCTCGCGCCCCCCAGCGGCACGAGCGCGGATATGCAAATGGATTCAGCGCATATCATTAATGCAGTAAACTAATCCAGCCAACAGGGGGAGCCACACACACACACACACACACACACACACAAAACACTTCCTCCTCACATCCTCACATCCTCCCCCTCCTCCTTACATCCTCCTCCTGCTCCTCCTCACATCCTCCTCTCCATCCTCCTCACAAGCTCCTCCTCACACCCCCTTCGTAACATCCTCCCTCTCTTCCTCACATCTTCCTCTCCCTCCTCCTCACATCCTCCTCACATCCCCTCCTTACATCCTCCCCCTCTTCCTTACATCCCCCTTCTCCTCACATCCTCCTCGCCCTCCTCCTCACATCCTCCTCTCCCTCCTCCTCCTCACACCTTCCTCTC
Source organism: Acestrorhynchus altus (assembly GCA_034509495.1). Classification (NCBI taxonomy): domain Eukaryota; kingdom Metazoa; phylum Chordata; class Actinopteri; order Characiformes; family Acestrorhynchidae; genus Acestrorhynchus; species Acestrorhynchus altus. The sequence goes on from CM067506.1 coordinate 33,821,652, forward strand.
CCTCCTCACACCCTCCTCTCCCTCCTCCTCACACCCTCCTCTTCACATCCTCCTCCTGCTCCTCCTCCTCACATTCTCCTCCTCTTCCTCAAATCCCCCTCCTCCTCACATCCTCCTCACCCTCCTCCTCACATCCTCCTCTCCCTCATCCTCACATCCTCCTCTCACTCATCCTCACATCCTCCTGTCCCACATCCTCCTCCGCCTCCTCTATTTCTCTCCCTCTCTCCTCCGTGTCCCGAGCTGCCCCTGCTGCATGGTTGATGTTGATCCACATCCACTTGTGATGCCTTATCCTGGCGGATCTACTTAGATGCCCACTCATCCCACATCAGAGACTCCACTGCCAGCTCCGAATGCTTAACCTGCACGGACGTCCATTCTAACACTGAGCTTGTATCTGACTCACACCTCCATTCTCAGATAACTCATCACCCATTTATGTTCACATTACATTTACTGCTACACGTCTCTGTTATTCTAAGCTTTTTATGCCTTCTGTCTGTGCTCTGCGCTGTAAAGCAGAGGAGGACGGGTTCCTCTTTTGAGCCTTGGTTCCTCTCAAGGTTTCTTCCTCCTAGACTGAGGGAGTTTTTTCTTTGCCACTGCTGACTGCTCAATCGAGGCTTGGACCCGAATTTCTGTAAAGCTGCAGCCATCCCCATGTCCACCTTCACTACATCCATAAACCTTCTCTGAGGTCTTCCTGTTCTTCTTCTGCCCGGAAGCTCCATCTCCAACATTTCTTTGTCCAATAAATCCACTATTCCTCCCAAACCATCTCAACTCGGCCTCTCTGGCTTCATCTCCAAACGGCTCCACCTTCACTGTCCATCTGATCTGCTCATTTCTAATCCTGTCCATCCTCGTCACTCCCAACAAAAATCGCAGCATCTTCATCTCCGCCACCTCCAGCTCAGCCTCCTGTCTGTTAGACAGAGCCACAGAGTCTCCAAACCAGACATCATAGCAGGTCTCACTACTGTCTTGTAAACCTTCTCTTTCGCTCTTGCTGCTAAATTTGTTCAGAAATGATTCCAATCACTTAAAGCTTCTTCTTTACTAAAGAATTCATAAATGAAACTGTTGACTTCAGTAAACAAAAGGGTTTAATAAATAGTTTGGAAGCTGAAATGCTCTTTTTTCTCAGACTGGTGGAAATCCTTTAGGTGGTTCTAGAGTCTTTCAAACCTGGTTCCAAATAGAACCACAGGGGTTCGTTATGAGTCAAAGAACCCTCCTCAATACACAGTTCATGCTGCTTTTTCCCCTGCGAACAGCCCTTATTTTATAAAGAAGTGTAGAGTGTTTATTTACGGGTCAATTAGGAAGTTCTATAGAGTACTAAGCAAGGGGTTCTTTTTAAAAATAATAGATATTGCTATATGCATTTAAAATACCTCTGTTATAAATGATCTAATTCCAAAACCTAACCGCAGTGTATCCACATCATTCACAGTTAGTTTTTATTTCTTTTCTTTTTTTACATATAAATAAACAACAACAAAAAAGATGAAAAGAAACAAACAAAAAAGATTGATTGATACTGTATGAGTGGGTGCAGCTACAGGCTGAACAGTTGTCTGGCATGTTGCGTTAAACCCGACGTCATACTCAGAGACACGACTTCTGTAAGTGCAGATCAATAAATATTGATCATATCAGTCTACAATTATAATCATTTATTGATCCAGGTGACCTTTATATTCCTTCCCAACAGAGCTGCAATTCCACAGTTCATTGTGCATGAATACATCTGACCACTAGAGGGCAATGTGGCTACTGTGTTCAGAGCCCAGCTGAGGAGAGAAAATACAAAGGGACTGTTAGAGGAGCAGACACACACACACACACACACACACACACATACAGAACAACACACACTCACAAACACAGAACAACGCACACTCACACAGAACAACACACTCTTGCACGGAACAACACACTCACACAGAACACACTCTTGCACAGAACATCACACACACACGCACACACACAGAACAACACGTACACACACAGAACACACTCTCGCACAGAACAACACACACACTCACATAGAACAACACGTACACACACACACTCACATAGAACAACACACATAGAACAACACACACACACACACACTCACATAGAACAACACACACACACACTCACATAGAACAACACACACACATACACACAGGAGACAAAAGTGGGCGAAAAGCAGAAAAGCTTTCTTTAATGGAACCAACCTGATGGCTCTGGCCTACTTAACACCTGCCACGGCCAGCAGTCTGAAATTACACACACACACACACACGCACACACACACACACACACACACACACACACACACACACACACACACACACACACACACACACACACACACACACACATTACACAATACAACACATCTGCTGTTACACAGAAAATAGTTTTCAGACACAAGCAGACTAATACCAGACTGCTCTCCTCACCTGAGTAGACCAGCATTACTGCACTACTGTATCACTGTACAATTGCACTACTGTATCACTGTACAATTGCACTACTGTATCACTGTACAACTGCACTACTGTATCACTGCACAACTGTACTACTGTATCACTGCACTACTGTATCACTGTACAACTGCACTACTGTAATACTGTACAACAGTACTACTGTATCACTGTACAACTGCTCTACTGTACTACTGTATCACTGTACAACTGTACTACTACATCACTGTACTACTGTACTACTGTATCACTGCACTACTGAACAAATGTATCACTGTACAACTGCACTACTGTACTACTGTATCACTGTACTACTGCACTACTGTACTACTGTATCACTGTACTACTGCACTATTGCACTACGGTACTAATGTATCACTATACTACTGTACAACTGTATCACTGTACTACTGTGTCACTGCACAACTGTATCACTATACAACTGCACCACTGTAATACTGTATCACTATAACTGTACTACTATATCACTGTACTACTGTATCACTGCACTACTGTGTCACTGTATTACTGCACTACTGTACTACTGTATCAATGTACAAATGCACTACTGTTATAGTGTACAGCTGCACTACTGTACTACTGTATGACTGTACTACTGTATCACTGTACTGCTGTATCATTGTACCACTGTATTACTATATCACTGTAGGATAGGATAGGATAGGATAGGATAGAACTTTATTGATCCCTTGGGAGGGTTCCCTCAGGGAAATGAAGGTTCCAGCCGCAACATAAGTACAGTACAGAAAGGTAGAACGAGATAATTTAGTAAAGAAACACTATATAAATATAAAGAATATATAATATAAAGACTATATTACAATATACAATATATATAGTGCATGAGGAAAAGTAGAAAAAGAGTCCAGTAGAACGTGGTATTGCACATTATTATTGTTATTGCACTTGAAACTGTGTATTGCATTGTTATTATTGCACTTAAAATGTATATTGACTTAAAATGTATATTGACTTAAAATGTATATTGAAATGTATATTGTACTATTGTACTATTGCACTTTTGCACTACAATACTACTGTATCACTATTCTTCTGTACTACTGTATCGCTGTACTACTGCACCACTGTACTACTGTATCACTGTACTACTGCACTACTGTATCACTGTACTACTGCACCACTGTACTACTGTATCACTGTACTACTACACTACTGTATCACTGTACTATTGTACCACTGTACTACTGTATCACTGTGCTACTGCAGTACTGAACTTCTACACTACTGTAATACTGCACTACTAATCTGCTACACTACTACACTACTGCACTACTGCACTATTGTACAACTGTACTACTGCACTACTATACTACTTTAATACAGCGCTACTGTAATACTGTGCTACTGAACCACTGCACTACTGTAGTACTGCACTACTGAACTACTGTATTACTGTACTACTGTAATACTGCACTACTGTAATACTGCACTACTCAACCACTGCACTGCTATAATACTGCAATACTGAACAACTATATCACTATACTACTGTAATACTGCACTACTGTATTACTGTACTACTGCACCACTGTATTAGTCTACACCTGTATTACTGCACTACTGTACAATAGTATCTCTGTACTACTGCACTACTGTATCACTGTACAACTGTACTACTGTATCAATGTACTACTGTATTACTGCACAACTGTACCAATGTACTACCTTTACTAGCACTACTGTAATACTGTACAAATGTATTACTGCACTACTGTACTACTGAACTACTACACTACTGTAATGCTGTGCTACTGTAATACTGCACTACTGTACTACAAAACACTACTGTATTACTGCATGCCTGTAATACTGTACTACTGTCTTACTGCACTATTGCATTTCTGCACTACTGTAATAGTGAAATACTGCACTACTGTAAGGCTGCAGTACTGTATTACTGTATCACTGCGGTCCTGTACTACTGCACTATTGTAATACTGTACGACTGCACTGCTGTAATACTTCTGTACCACTGTATGACTCTAGTTTAATGTAGAATGTTCTAAATACACTCTATACTGTACACTGTACTAAATACATACACCCACGCACTGCACACAGCTAGTGCAGCACATCAGTGGATCAGATTGTCTCATTTAAACCTCAGACATTAGTTTGGTTTGCTCTTGACTGTCGAAGTCAGTGTGGTCAACATGGCCAGATCCAAAGAGCTACTTGTAGATTCATATGAATTTGGAAAGGAATTTAAGAAACTCTCTTCTATGGAGAGGAGAACGTTTAGAACAGCCGCCAACATGGCCAGATCATGTTCAGCCTAAGAGCACGTGAGTAAAGGACTCTCCAAAAATTCCCGAATGTCATCAGCACACACGTATAGTTCTTGCCGCGGCTGACGCGTGCATCGACCATCACAACGAGACCTGAACAAGTTTGTTTTTTTCGTGGGAGTTGTTCATGATTTAATTCGAGACGTTCCACTGCCACATATGTTATATTCCTCACATTTAACGTGACACATTTCACGCTTTCTTTTCTTTTCGTTTTGATTCTGTTTGATTGGTCATTTAGTTGAAATGAAATAATCTTAAGGTTCTGGATTTCCGACTGTCCTGAGCTATTAGCCAAACACATCAACATAAAAACAAATAAAAAAAAATGAAATATGTCACTTTGCATATCATGAAAATAAAACCTGACACGTTTTCTGCGTGATATCATGAGCACAAATGGACTTTTTCACAATAGTCAGTTTTTTTGAGACAGACTCCGTCTTGATATTAATTGGTATCGGATTGAGTGCAAAACCAGTGGTATCGCCCATCCCTAGATTTTNCACACACACACACACACACACACACACACACACACACACACACACACACACACACACACACACACACACACACACATTACACAATACAACACATCTGCTGTTACACAGAAAATAGTTTTCAGACACAAGCAGACTAATACCAGACTGCTCTCCTCACCTGAGTAGACCAGCATTACTGCACTACTGTATCACTGTACAATTGCACTACTGTATCACTGTACAATTGCACTACTGTATCACTGTACAACTGCACTACTGTATCACTGCACAACTGTACTACTGTATCACTGCACTACTGTATCACTGTACAACTGCACTACTGTAATACTGTACAACAGTACTACTGTATCACTGTACAACTGCTCTACTGTACTACTGTATCACTGTACAACTGTACTACTACATCACTGTACTACTGTACTACTGTATCACTGCACTACTGAACAAATGTATCACTGTACAACTGCACTACTGTACTACTGTATCACTGTACTACTGCACTACTGTACTACTGTATCACTGTACTACTGCACTATTGCACTACGGTACTAATGTATCACTATACTACTGTACAACTGTATCACTGTACTACTGTGTCACTGCACAACTGTATCACTATACAACTGCACCACTGTAATACTGTATCACTATAACTGTACTACTATATCACTGTACTACTGTATCACTGCACTACTGTGTCACTGTATTACTGCACTACTGTACTACTGTATCAATGTACAAATGCACTACTGTTATAGTGTACAGCTGCACTACTGTACTACTGTATGACTGTACTACTGTATCACTGTACTGCTGTATCATTGTACCACTGTATTACTATATCACTGTAGGATAGGATAGGATAGGATAGGATAGAACTTTATTGATCCCTTGGGAGGGTTCCCTCAGGGAAATGAAGGTTCCAGCCGCAACATAAGTACAGTACAGAAAGGTAGAACGAGATAATTTAGTAAAGAAACACTATATAAATATAAAGAATATATAATATAAAGACTATATTACAATATACAATATATATAGTGCATGAGGAAAAGTAGAAAAAGAGTCCAGTAGAACGTGGTATTGCACATTATTATTGTTATTGCACTTGAAACTGTGTATTGCATTGTTATTATTGCACTTAAAATGTATATTGACTTAAAATGTATATTGACTTAAAATGTATATTGAAATGTATATTGTACTATTGTACTATTGCACTTTTGCACTACAATACTACTGTATCACTATTCTTCTGTACTACTGTATCGCTGTACTACTGCACCACTGTACTACTGTATCACTGTACTACTGCACTACTGTATCACTGTACTACTGCACCACTGTACTACTGTATCACTGTACTACTACACTACTGTATCACTGTACTATTGTACCACTGTACTACTGTATCACTGTGCTACTGCAGTACTGAACTTCTACACTACTGTAATACTGCACTACTAATCTGCTACACTACTACACTACTGCACTACTGCACTATTGTACAACTGTACTACTGCACTACTATACTACTTTAATACAGCGCTACTGTAATACTGTGCTACTGAACCACTGCACTACTGTAGTACTGCACTACTGAACTACTGTATTACTGTACTACTGTAATACTGCACTACTGTAATACTGCACTACTCAACCACTGCACTGCTATAATACTGCAATACTGAACAACTATATCACTATACTACTGTAATACTGCACTACTGTATTACTGTACTACTGCACCACTGTATTAGTCTACACCTGTATTACTGCACTACTGTACAATAGTATCTCTGTACTACTGCACTACTGTATCACTGTACAACTGTACTACTGTATCAATGTACTACTGTATTACTGCACAACTGTACCAATGTACTACCTTTACTAGCACTACTGTAATACTGTACAAATGTATTACTGCACTACTGTACTACTGAACTACTACACTACTGTAATGCTGTGCTACTGTAATACTGCACTACTGTACTACAAAACACTACTGTATTACTGCATGCCTGTAATACTGTACTACTGTCTTACTGCACTATTGCATTTCTGCACTACTGTAATAGTGAAATACTGCACTACTGTAAGGCTGCAGTACTGTATTACTGTATCACTGCGGTCCTGTACTACTGCACTATTGTAATACTGTACGACTGCACTGCTGTAATACTTCTGTACCACTGTATGACTCTAGTTTAATGTAGAATGTTCTAAATACACTCTATACTGTACACTGTACTAAATACATACACCCACGCACTGCACACAGCTAGTGCAGCACATCAGTGGATCAGATTGTCTCATTTAAACCTCAGACATTAGTTTGGTTTGCTCTTGACTGTCGAAGTCAGTGTGGTCAACATGGCCAGATCCAAAGAGCTACTTGTAGATTCATATGAATTTGGAAAGGAATTTAAGAAACTCTCTTCTATGGAGAGGAGAACGTTTAGAACAGCCGCCAACATGGCCAGATCATGTTCAGCCTAAGAGCACGTGAGTAAAGGACTCTCCAAAAATTCCCGAATGTCATCAGCACACACGTATAGTTCTTGCCGCGGCTGACGCGTGCATCGACCATCACAACGAGACCTGAACAAGTTTGTTTTTTTCGTGGGAGTTGTTCATGATTTAATTCGAGACGTTCCACTGCCACATATGTTATATTCCTCACATTTAACGTGACACATTTCACGCTTTCTTTTCTTTTCGTTTTGATTCTGTTTGATTGGTCATTTAGTTGAAATGAAATAATCTTAAGGTTCTGGATTTCCGACTGTCCTGAGCTATTAGCCAAACACATCAACATAAAAACAAATAAAAAAAAATGAAATATGTCACTTTGCATATCATGAAAATAAAACCTGACACGTTTTCTGCGTGATATCATGAGCACAAATGGACTTTTTCACAATAGTCAGTTTTTTTGAGACAGACTCCGTCTTGATATTAATTGGTATCGGATTGAGTGCAAAACCAGTGGTATCGCCCATCCCTAGATTTTTCTCTCCTGGTGGTGTAGGTTAAAGCCGCCTCCACCCCCGGTTCCCCCCAGCTGCTGCTCCCTCGCCCTAATAAGCGGCCTGCCGTAATCCCGGCCTATCAGGATATCTGGCACTTGCCGCTCCGAAGATCCCGAATTCCTAATCGCTCCGGAGGGGCTGAGCGGAAGCGCAATTTCCATCCGCTAATTGAAAAGCCGAAACTGTCCTAGTCTCCTCACAAAGAGAGAGAAAGTGTGTGTGTGTGTGTGTGTCTGTGTGTGTGTGTGTGTCTGTGTGTGTGTGCTGGGAGGCTGGGAATAGCTAGCTGTTCCCCTGCGCCCCGCGGCGCTCCTGCAGGAGCTGAGCGGTAATGACCCGCCATCATCGCTCCCGCAATTAATTGCCACTGTGTGGAAAAAAAAAAAGAGGGGGAAAAAAAGAAAAAGGAGAGACTTCTCATTATGTTACAGTACAGCTCTACACACACTGATACACATTTATATACAGTGCAAATACACCGATCAACCAAAACATTATGACCACCCCCTTCTTTCTACATCCACTGTCCATTCTATCGGCTCCTCTGACCACACAGGAGAACTGTGTGGTTCTATAATTCCAGACTGTAGTTCATCTGTTTCTCTGCAGACTTTATTCTCCTCCTTTCACCCTGATCTTCAGTGATCAGGACCCCACAGGACCACCACAGTGCAGCTATTATGTGGGTGGGTGTGTGTGGGGGGGTCATTCTCAGCACTGCAGTCACACTGACGTGGTGGTGTGTTAGTGTGTGTTTGGCTGGCATGAGTGAATCAGATACAGTAGTGCTGCTGGAGTGTTTAAACACGGTGTGCATTTAACAGGGGCGTAGGGCCCTATGGACATGCAGTGCCCATGGGCTACCCCTCCCCCCATCTGTAAGCAAGAGGTTGACAAAACTGAGCGGTCAATTAATCAATCAATCAACCAGTCAATCAACCTTTATTTACACTGTGGGTGGCCCTCATTTACAATGTAGCCGAGCCAATACATAGAATATAGGTTGACAAGCGAAGAAAATAAATAAAATGGCATAAAATAAAAATGATTTTAATAAAATATTAGAAAATAAGATATAAAACAATTTGAATAAAAATGAAAAATAAAATGAATACAATAAAACAATTCATTAAAACAATGCATTAAAATAAAAATGTACAAGTGGAAAAGTAGGAATATAATATAAATATAATAAAATATATAAAAATATAATAAAATATAATAAAAATATACATAAATAAACATAAACTGGTCCATAAAATAACATGAACTTAATGTATAATACAGTAAAATATACATAAACAATAACAAAAAACAATAAAACAAGAATGAAAGACTGATGAAAGAAGGACAAAAATAACAGCTAAAATAAACCAAAAGCTTCAAACATTAAAAAAGACCAAAAACTAAAACTAAAATCCGCAAAATGGAGGTGATTAGAGACGAAGAGTTTAAAATGATTTAATGACACCTGAGAGCTGAGCTTCAGAGTTTCCTTTAGTGAATTATAAAAAAAATAGATAAAAAAAACCCCCAAAAAACAAAACAAAACAATGTGTTCCTCAACCTACAGCAAGAGAAGACCACCAAACCTTTTCATCCAGTAAACAGTGGTGTATGCTGTAGGGGTCAATAGTAATGAATCATAATGCAGAATAAAGCACCATGTTATTTATAATTGTGTGTTGTGCAGTTTTCAGCACTGATAATCACAGTGGAATTGAAGCGTTTTATAACTGCAGGAGTTCATTAAATGTGGGCTCACCTTTCTTGGGAAAGAAGTTTGTTTGCAGTTGCTTTCCCTCGTTTCTTGTTTTGTCTCTCTTTTCTTTTCTGGAAACTGAATTTTGCTGCCTGTCACCGTATGTAGGCTAGGACACACAATTCAGTCCATCAATGAACTGATTTATTTTCCCAAAGCATTACATTTACATTAGTTTGCAACATTTATTGTGATCCATATTTAAAGGAAAATAAAATTCCAGACTCCTCAAGGCCCCTGGCCCCACTTGGGCCCCTGGTTACTCAGTCCCACTTTTCATCCCACTACAATGCCCCTGCCACTCACTGTCCACTCTATTAGACACTCCTACCTGGTTGCTCCACCTTGTAGATGTGAAGTCAGAGACAGAGGCTCATCTGTACAGTTTGTGTTGGTCGTCCTCTCGTCCTTCATCAGTGCTCACTGTCGGCTGGACATTTCTGGTTGGTGGACTGTTCTCAGGTCGGCAGTGACACTGAAGGGTTTAAATACTCCAGCAGCACTGCTGTATCTAACCCAGGCAGTCATAATATTATGGTTGATCTGTGTAGACATGAACAATGTGAACAATGTGACAATGTGTGTTACATGTGTATAAATGCATACACATATCCACAGATTTCCCTGCTGCTGAGTGTGTTGTAACTTCTCTCTGTAGAGTGTGTTTGTGTGTGTGTGTGTGTGTGTGTGTGTGTGTGTGTGTGTGTTTGTGTGTTCCCTCTCTAGATTAGCTTGTCATCCCTCACCACTGACTGACACCTCACTGCTTCAGGCCTAGCCCTTTCTCCCTAACACACACGCACACACACACACACACACACACACACACACACACACACACACACACACACACACACACACACACACACACACACTCGGCTGTGTTGAGGAAGCTGTGATTTGGTCTGAGTTTGGACTTTGGTTGAAGGTGTCTTTATGCTGCATCTTAATCACAGCTGCAGCTCCATTGACCCGACCTGTATTGACCCGACTCCAATATGTTCAACCCTTAACCGCAGTGTTTAACCCTTAATTACAGGCGTGTTTAACCCTTAACTGGAGGAGTGCTTAACCCAAAAATACAGCACTGTTTAACCCTTAATTGCAAGTGTTAATCAATAACATCAAAAGTGTTTAAACCCATTACTGCAGCAGTGTTTAACCCTTTAACTGCAGCAGTGTTTAACCCTTAACAACCCTTAGCTACATGAGTGTTTAACTCTTAAATATGGAAGTCTTTAACCTTTAATTACAAAAGAATTACAACCTTTAACGGTTAAATGCAGGAGTGTTTAACTCTTAATTACAGGTGTTTTGAACCCTTAACTGCAGAAATGTTGATTTATTATGTACAACAGTGTTTAACTCTTAAATACGTGTGTGTTTATTCTGTAACTGTAGGAGTGTTTAACCCTTAACTGCAGCAGTGTTTAATCCTTAAATGCAGCAGTGTTTAATGCTTTACTACAACAGTGTTTAATGCTTTACTGCAACAGTGTTTAACCCATAGATGCAGAAATGTTTAACCCTTAACTGCAGCAGTGTTTAAATCTTACCTAAAGCAGTGTTTAACCCTTAACTACAGACGCGTCTAACCCTTAAATTGCAGGGGTGTTTAACCCTCACATACAGCAGCATTTATCTATTAATTACAGAAGAGTTTAATCCTTACCTACAACATTGTTTAACCCTTTATTGCAAGAGTGTTTAACCCTTAACTGCATGGGAATTTAACCTTTAATACACAACTAAATGATTATTTATCCCATAAACACTTCACATAATCTAGTGTTTTAATTCTGTGGTTATTTGATGCTTGATTGAAAGCGTATTTAATGCTCATACATTTAATGATGAAATATCAAAACAATCAACAACTAAACACCAGAGCATTTAATAATTACACAGCAAAGTATTTACGGGTTAAACCAACATGTTTAAGGGTTAATCACTCATATGGTTTGTGAATAAATATTAATTATTACCTATAAAACCAATTACTTATAAAGGGAAAGGGTTCTAAGCAGTAATAACGCAGCTTTTGAAGGGTTAAACACCAAAGCCTTTAAAGGTTAAACATTAACACGTAAGCCATTAGTCTGAGGGTTAATACCCAGGTTACAGCTCAGACATGCATCCATTTGCATCCCATTTTGCCACGAGGCTCATATTGTACAAGTTGAGTTAATTGCATGATTGACTGAATGTGTGCGGCAAAAACAGAAACATCAGAAATTAGGTTCAATGCCTCAAATGGGTCGACACTTAACTGAGCGGATTAATCAGGTGTTACAGTAATGACTCGGCATAATGGGGGTGAGGGATTTAGAGAGTGTGTTCAGGGTTGGAGTGGTGCTGATGTAACTGAGAATAATGCCATGGCACTGGGACCGTCTGAGGCAAAATGTGCTGAATAAAACCAACACACTGTCACCTTGTCTGCTGACGGGCGGTTCGCCGGATCTCGCTGCCTGTGCTCCAGTTGCTCGACCCCTGGCTCAGAAGCCTGAAATCGGATTGAGAAGAGAATTCAGCTCTAAATGGATGGGTTCTCTATGATATCTGGGCAGATACAGCCAAGCAGTCTCTCACATTGGTCAGGCCTTCAGGAAGTGAACTGGTCCTGAACATCTGGGATAGAACACCTGGAATACAATAAAGCCTTGGAACAGCATATAATCAGCCAAGCAACTACCTAGCAACTGCTTCACAACACCATAAAAACCACCTAGCAACATCATAACGAATCCTATTGGGAACATCCTAGAAAACATTTAACAGCAAATAAATGACTTTTGTAAGTCGCTCTGGATAAGGGCGTCTGATACATTGCCATAAATGTAAATGTAAATGTAAACACCCTAATAACCACCTAGTAAAACCCTAGCAACCTCTAAGCAACAGCATAGCAACCTCATAGCAACCACTTCGATCAGCATAGGAACCACCTAGTAACACCCTAGCAAACACTTAGCTCCCGATAGCAACAATGTGTATCATAATAGCAATCACCTAGCAACGGCTTAAAGTGATAGTCTGAAGTTTAAGGGTTAGAGACCTCTCTAGTGTGAAGTTTGCAGAAGACTCTTGCAGAGTTGTGATGTGGTCTCCTTCTAGAGCACATAAACTTGATGATCTCTTGTTCAGTCAGTCATGGAGAATCTAGACATTTCTGACCTATTCTGACATATTATTTTTCTATTTTAAAGTATTCTATTCTATTCTATTCTATTCTATTCTATTCTATTCTATTCTATTCTATTCTATTCCATGTTCTGAGGAACCTGAAGGCTAGTATGTTAATAATAATAATGATGAATGTTTCTGGCTGTATCTCAGCACCTGAAGGCAGCAGATTCTAAACCCTGGGAGAATTTTAGCTTGAACACCTGGCGGCATCTGGGAGTCTTTCTTTCTGCCTGTGTGTGTGTGTGTGTGTGTGTGTGTGTGTGTGTGTCCGTGTATTCCTCATCCTCCCAGAAACCTTGTTTCGAGTTAAAAGACTGTGTTAAATGTACAGAAAAATTACAAAAACTGTTAAATTACAGAAAAAAATGCTGAATCTGTTAAATGTAGAGAAAATGCACCAACAGTATAAAAAAATCTGTGTTAAAATGATTAGTTAGTTTAGCAAATCTGTTTTAACTTTCTTATCAGAGAGATATTCCGGGGAATTAAGATACGTAGTGGTGTGTGGTAGGCCAGTGGAGGTTCTGAGGGATGGTCAGGCCTCGATAACCCCCCTTTCCCCCACCAGCACTCTGCTTCGCTCAGCTCAGGGCCGCATCCATCTCCATTACTGCCTCTAATTTATCTCCTGCTCACACACACACACACACACACACACACACACATGAACACACACACACACACACACACACGACCACACACAGCCCGCTGACGCAACAGGAGTGTGTGCATGTGTGTGTGTGTGTATGTGTGTGTGTGGTGACAGCAGCAGGGCTGGTAAGCAGTCAGATTGGCAGGAAGTGTGTGTGTGCACTCCAATTAGAGCAGGATAGAAGAAGTAGGGTGTGTGTGTGTGAGACATGATGGTGGAGGGCTAACGGCTAATGCACTAGGTGAGATGGTGTGTGTGTGTGTGTATGTGTGTGTATGTATGTGTGTATGTGTGTGTGTGTGTGTGTGTGTGTGTGTGTGTGTGTGTGTGTGTGTGTGTGTGTGTGTGTGTGTGTGTGTCACAGCTCTAAATAAACAGCCCTGAGGTCTTGGCATTTTACACACACACACACACACACACACACACACACACACACACACACACACACACACCTCACACCATCCTTTTCAAACGTAAATCTGCCTTAAATTCTTTTCCTTCTGGTGTTCCTTTCTTTCCTCATTCACCTCTCTCTCTCTCTCTCTCTCTCTCTCCCCCCCTCTCTCTCTCTCTTCTCTCTCTCTCCCTCTCTCTCTCTCTCAAGGCTCATTCAGAATCCACAACAACCCTTCCTGTCAGTCATCCTGGTATCCTCGTTCCTCTGAGGAACTGTGTGTGTGTGTGTGTGTGTGTGTGTGTGTGTGTGTGTGTAGTGTATGTGTGTGTGTCTACACACTGCTGTAGATTAAGTGAGAATCATCTTTCAGGAAAATAGTTCTTTGAGTTCTACAGAGAACCTGCAACCTACTAGCTTGGCCTCCATGAATTCAGTTGCAAGGTCACAGGTCAGGTTTCCATCTTATGATGTTTGTGTGAACAGAGTTGCCCGGTAGAATGTTGCAACATGACGGAACCGAGTTACCCTTACATTTATTGAGCTTCACATACAGAAGTAGCGTATTTTAATATGGCACTGACATTGCACACCACTGCATGACATCAGGCCTTCTGGACATATGACGTGCAACAACAAACTGTTGATTTTTGCATTGACCAAGGGGCCTCCACACACAGGCTGACTGGTCGTCTCCAGCAAGACAAAAACAGGACTCGTCATCGAGTCTGACTCGATGGCACTACAGATGGTTGATTCGTTCTGGGTGCAACTGTTTTTAATCATGATATTTTAATGATATCACATATAATCACACATATGCATAAATATTCTGTGATCTTAAAGTACTGCTCTCATAATGCTTTTCATTGCTTTTGGGACTTTTATTTAGTTAGAAGGACTTTTAGTAGTATTTTTGTGTGTGTTTATTTTATATTCTAAGAGGTGATTTGATTTGATATTTGGGTGTTTTGTGTAGTTTCATGTAATCACTGTCACGTTAACTAAGCGGAGATTTAGCCTTTTAGAGGGTGTGTTAAAATACTGCCTGCATTGTGGGGTCCATGTGTGAACGCCTTGTTCTTTTCTAAAAGAGCTGTTTGTGCTTTAGCTGCCCATGCAAATCTCCGGCAACTTTACAGAGTTCTATTTAACTAGAACTAGAACTTCTGATGCAGCAGTGGATCCACTGTTGGATTACAACCACAGTGATAATGATCATACAGAACGAGCAGTGTAGTAGGCTCAGTTATTTAGTGGTGGGATTGGTTTAACCTGGCGAGGTACAGTAAGGTATTTTTACTGCAGGACGTGTGTGAAATTTACGACTGATTCACAAGGTATAAGAATTCATGCCATAAAAGAGTGAGACTGGAGTGGATGCTTAATTTACACTGACACCTCCTCCAAAAATGTGCATAATACATTACACGGCTTTACAACTGATAAAATGCACGGGGGCTTTACAACCGCTTATATCAGTGCCTTTAAACCAGCCTCGTGCACAGCTCTCAAAAGCATTGGTTTGTAGTAGGTATGAACATTTGTCACAGACTTGAACGAACCCAGGTATTTCTGCCGTGCATGATGAAACTAATTGCCCCCTCAACCAGCTTTCTACTGAAATTCCACTCCTTCTCCAGATGATATGAGAGAATATTTACACTCATATCGATTCAGATGTTACTAACATAACCTGAGGTTGTTTTTTAACAATACAGCAGGTAAAATAGTCCAGAACTTTCACCAATGCAGGAACACGCGGTTGAGGAACAATTCACAGGACATGGCACAATCGGACAGAATAAATCATTGAGAATTGCCATGAATGACTTTACACCATCTCCATGCTGACCTAATCCCGTCCAAATAGTGCTTTAGAGGTTGTGACCGTAATAGAAAGAAGAGGATTTATCTGAAACACAAAAACGTCTGAGAGCCGTATAACTCTTTTCCATCGCCTTCAAAATGTCCTTGGGACATGCACAGAGCCAAGGCTTATCCAAGGTTATCTTCCAGTTGACGGGGTGGTCCCCATTTGTTTGGGGGGCTTTGTTTTGTCTATTCAATGGGAGGGGGTCTCCCTCATTTCATTACATGGTGCCTAAATCATATAGCTCTGTAATCTGAGACACAGAACTTCATCCTTACCAGATGGTTTGCAGTTCTAAACTCAGCGATTGGTGTTTATTTTATCTTTGTAGAGAATGGTGTGATTATCTTGTATCCATGCAAGTGCGGTATTGTGTTTGCTCTTTTCTTCATTTAAAATAAATTATATATTATTATTATTCAAATGTGTATTATCGTGTGTGCTATTATTGTTATTTGCTATTATTATCAGTTGCCTAACAAACTATCATATGTTTTATTGCTTGGTTTATAACAAATCTGATTGCATGAGTTCTATAAATAACAAACATATTTCTCATGGAAATAGGAAAGCTTTAAATGAATACTGCTACTGTTAATGTATGAAAAAAAATTCATTTCATTTAGTTCATCCATATATTTAAATAAAGAATGGGAACACTTTTCCTGCTATAACGTGCACTAGAGACAAAAAAATTAATTAAATATCTTTGTTAGAAAGAATATGAATCTCATTTGGTAATAATATCAAATAAAATAATATCAATGGTCAAAGAGTCATCATCAGGCAAAAGACAAGTGTGCAGGGCATCATAGCAACAGGAATTCACTACTCTGTATAAGGAACCAACACGTCCTCCTATTCTGTGCATGTCAAAAAATGAATATCGTTAAAAAGTTTGTGATCCTATTTCATTCAAAAAGTTAAACTGTCATATTTTATATTCATTACGTCGTTTTTTCTTTTACCTTTGATCAGTTTGGCTTATAGATCATGAAAACAATCCACAATCTCAAAATATTTGAATATTTTAATTGAAATTTGAACAGATTACTACTCATAGTATCAACTAAAACAAAAGCTCGAAATATATCCATGGATCAACGTAATGGATATGAATATGTATTTATATTCACAGTATTCTGGTCTAGCCAGAGATGCACTGAGTATATGTATTATGCAGATTTCTGTCTTTTACGTATGTACCTGCTCCCGAATTATAAATTTGTCAGTGATGGTCACTGTTTGGCGAAACACATAAAACCCAAGCCTGATTTCACTGTTATAGAGCTTATAAAAATGAATAAATGAAGAGACACTCTATCTATCTATCTATCTATCTATCTATCTATCTATCTATCTATCTATCTATCTATCTATCCATCCATCCATCCATCCATCCATTCACCCTTCCTTCCCTTCCTTCCTTCACCTTTGACCTCACTCTCAAACTGGGTCCTGGCTCTGTTCTAGAGAAAGTAAACACAAAGCAAGCTGATTGTCTCTTGTTGTTGAGAAGGGCACGAGAGGCAATTGTTTATTAGTACAGCATATACTTTCCATGGTTTCAAAATTTATATATATATATATATATATATATATATATATATATATATATATATATATAACTACTCTCTCATCTATCTCTGTCACACTCTATCTGTACATCTTCTCTCTCTCTCTCTCTCTCTCTCTCTCTCTCTCTCTCTCTCTCTCTCTCTCTCCCCTCCTCCTCCTCCTCTCTCCATCTCTCCAGTCATTTCCAGCCAATGATCGGTAGGTGTGCGCATCCCAGCGTCCCCAGCGCAGCGCCAATCAGCCACACACAGCGCTGCGTTTTTGCACACACACACACACGCATATACACACGCGCCTGGACCGAAGACAGCAGCTCGCCCTGCGTCCGTGTCCGCGCACCTTTCTGCCTGCTGCCGCTGCTGCTATTTGTGTTGTTTGTTTGTTTGTTTGTTTGTTTTCAGTGAAAATGCAGCTGTGAGCTGAAGGTCTGGACTCTCAGAGGGAATCAGGGAAGGTGGGTGATGCTCTTCTGCTTCTTTTTTGCAGCTGGAAGTTGGTTCTCATCACAGTTACCCGTTCCACCTTAAATGGTGCGGCGGGTGCACAGCGGCGCCCGAGGCTCCAGCACGGACCTGCCGCACCATTTAAGGTGGAACGGAGGAATTCCGAAAAGACGTGAACTTCGGCACCACTTAATCTCCTCCCATTGCCATCTTTTCCCCCTCATCTTTGCGCGAACACTGCATCCTCCCTGCCCATCTCCCTCTATCCCTTTATACCTATCTTTTTCACTTTTTACCCCCCTGCCCACCTTTTCCAGGCGCGTGCACTTAGTCCCAGACCTCCCCATGCCTGTGGGCACTAACAGCCGACACCTCCCTGCTCTTGACCTTTTGCTCTTGTGTCTAATTGGACCCGTTTTTTTTGCAAGTTGGGAGGTAAGGAGGGGTGTGTGTATGTTTGTGTGTGTGTGTGTGTGTGTGTGTGTGTGTGGTAGGGGTTCTTCTTACACCTCAACCCCACCTTGTTGCTCTAAAACTTTACAGGACCTTAATCAATAGAGCTGGAACTGCCTGCATTAATAAAGTCCTATAAAGTACTTGTTTGGTGCAGTTGAACTTGTACCGCATATTGTAGTGTTAGTCAGAAATGTAATGTGCATGGGTGTAAATAACAGAAAATTATAATTATTTTATTTTTATTTATTAAAAGATCACTGTAGCTCACCGATGATTGGTACAGTTGAACTTGCATGCATGCATATTGTAGAGTATAGGCAGACACTATATGCATTACTTGGAAATAATAGTAATTAAAATGGTATTTAATGTCACCATAGTCATTTATAAGAAGTATCTCTCAGCTGATTGGTGACATTGAACATGCATACATGCATTCGTTTCATAAATTGAATGTGCACGGATGTTGAAAATGCTTTAAATATGAGTTTAAAAATGAGTTGTCCGTTAAAAAAGGTATTTTGTCATGAATTATTTTCATTTAATATCATTTTCCATATTATTTCAACCCCCCTGTCTGGATCCTTCCACACTGATTCTTTAATTCTAAATGATTTTACTGATTTTAGTTCTGTTCTAGTTTTATTGTAAACAGACAGCTTTTGGGGGTAATTAAACAGAAGAGAGAGGCCAGAGGAAAGGTAATGTAAGGAGCGCGGGGGGGATGTGTCTAATGGGCTTTGTCTGTGGAAACAGGAAACCCCAGACAGAGTGAGTGAGAGAGAGAGAGAGAGAGAGAGAGAGAGAGAGAGAGAAAGAACGAGGAAATGGACACCCCCACCCACCCTCCAGGCAGCTGACACTACAGTTGTCAAGGTCTAAGACTTGGCTTGCGTTTGGCTGTCTTTGTGTCATCGGGTGAATGTGAAGCAGCAGACAATGAATAATCAGAACACTACTCACACTTCTCCATCTGCACGCCTTTATTTTACTCTAAAAGCTACTTTTAGTGCCTATTTTTTTTGCTGGATGTGCTTTATTGCTGTTTATATATGTGGACTGTCCTGTAGCTCTGTGTGCTAGTGTTGTTTTTATAATAATGCATTAAAGGGCTCATATCCTTTATTCCCCACCATCTGAATTTAATATAACCCTACAAGGTTCAGTCATCTGTCATCTGTTTGTGTTTATATACAATTTTAAAAACAGGATTTAAGGGTTGTTTTTTTAAGGGCAGGGTATATATGGAACCAGATCTGCTATTCCATTGCACTGAAAAGGTTTTCCCAGCCTATACTATACAGGATCCATTTTTTTGTTCACAATTAATTTTAAGACAACTGTTTCACTTCGTTAAATTCCACTCTGTACTCTGATTGGCTGCCCTGCATTGTGCCTATTTACCACATTCTGACAGCAGCCCAGGCTAGAAATCCCTTCAGTTCAGTGACCTTTGGGGTGCTGGCCACCATCAGGGGGTTCACAAATATTTATGTACCACCCATGATCGTACTAATTTAAGTACCAACTACAAGTCATTTGCTGGATCTTATACAGAGTAAGTTAGATATGCTGCACATTATACCTGTCATCTCTTGCCAGTCTGGAATCTGCAACCTAGTATGTCTACATGGCATCCTGTTTACCCCTTGGTTAATTCAGCTATTAATCCTAATGCAGAAACTTTGTGAATGACTTGGTACAGGTTGGTTTTCGTATAGGTAGTGGATTTCCACAGGGTTCTATTGTAGGCCCTTTGAAACTGAACTTAATAATTATAGTACTGTAGTTCTGAGAGTGAGCTGAGTCATGGTCTTATGTACAGGTTCTAACAAAGTTAGGAAGTCCTTGGTGTTTAGTGCGTGCAGCAGATTTACTGTTGTCATCTTTGCGGACCACCTTGGAAAGTGTGCTGTGAGTGTGCTGTGGCCCTTTAACATTCACACCAAGCAGTGTGTGTGATGTGTGTGTGTGTGTGTGTGTTTTGTGTTTGCTGTGCTATTATCCTGTATTTGTGTTTTGAGAGCTATTTAACATCTGGCCAGATGAAACTGAATGTTTAGAGGTCGTTTACAGTAGCTGTGGACTACATGTCACAGTGAACTGCTTCTCTTTCCAGTGAAAAACATCTATCTGCAAAGCAGTGACTTATCAGGGTTCCAATAATGGGGAAAAGTAAAAACATACAAAATGGACATAATTCAGTGTGTATATTTCAGTGTGTTTCTCTATATTGTTTTGATTTATATGCACTAATATAGCAATACTCTCTTATTATTATTGTTGTTAGTATATTATTATTATTATTATTATTATTGTGTGTGTGATGATGTAGTGGTTACATGTGTGCATAGAAGTGTATTTGATGTGTTGTGCACTTGGTCAGGTGAATGTGACCATGCTGTGTGTTTTTTAAACACACACACACACACACACACACACACACACACACACACACACACACACACACACCATAATGTTAGAGGGCAGCCATGGCCTGGTGGTTTGGGAACCAGCCTTGTGACTGGAAGGTGGCCAGTTCAAATCCCTGAACTGGCAGGACATGACTAAAGTGCCCTTGAGCAAGGCACTGAACTCCCAGCTGCTCCCTACGCTGAGGATAGGGCTGCCCACCGCTCCGGGCACTGTGCTCACTGCCCCCTGGTGTGTGAATTCATTAATGTGTATGTGTGTATCACTGTGTGTGGATGGATAAAATGTGGAGGTCTAATTGTGTGCATAACACAGAGGGTCAAATGAGTTTAACTACTTACTTACTTGGTTCTATCCTCATTGTCCAGGTCCTCTTACCACACAGGAGCACGTTGTAGTTCTATAATTGCAAACTGTAGTCCATCGGTTTCCCTGCATACTTTGTTAACCTACTTACACCCTGATCTTCAATGATCAGGACCCCACAGGACCACCACAGAGCAGCTATTATGTGGGTGGTGGGTCATTCTCAGCACTGCAGTCACACTGACATGATGGTGGTGTGTTAGTGTGTGTTGTGCTGGTACAAGTGGATCAGATACGGCAGTGCTGCTGGAGAGTTTACACTCCTACACTTCCTGAGAACAGTCCAGCAACCAGAAATATCCAGCCGACAGCGTCCTGTGGGCACTGATGAAGGACTAGAGGGTGACCAACACAAACTGTGCTGAAACTGATGAGCTTCTGTCTCTGACTTTACATGTATGAATGTCTAACAGAGTGGACATTGAGTGGACACAATGTTTAACCTCTCCAGCAGCATTACTGGCCGATTCACTCCTACCAGCATACCACACACTAACACGCCACCACCATGTCAGTGTCACTACAGTGCTGAGAATGACCCACCACCCACTTAATAGCTGCTCTGTGATGGTTGTGAGGGGTCCTAACCATTAATGTATATGTAGACACGTATATACTGTATATATGTGTGTGCATTACATTATATATATTTTTTATATTACATTATATTTATGTTAATATAAGTTATATTTGGTGTATTTAGTGGCCTGGTGATAGATACTGGGTTGATTATGTAAGTTATGATGTAACATTTTTGGTAGATTCACCTTCACGTTGTATGACATCACACTCACCTCCACCCCATCTCCTACCTTGTCTTCACCTGCCCGACTACAAGCCACACTGATCTGCAGCACAATACTTCAGTTCACCTCCCTCTAAAGGATGCTCAGTAAATACATGTGAAAAGTGAGGGACGTGTAGCGCAGGCTGTTTTGAGGTCTTCTGTCTGGATAATCGTGTGGAAAGCTGCTGATTTCAGGGTTTGGTTTGTTTATAATATTGGGTTGTGAGCTGTGAGTGTGACATTTCCCTTCCATTGGTTCTGGAGGTTTGATCAAACTGGGAGTCGCTGAAAGTCTGTCTGTGTTCGGTTCTGAGCTCATTCGATGTTGTTTGTGGTTTAATAACGATGGTTTTGGAGCAAGAGGATCCATTAAAGGTGCAGTCAGGGCGAATGAATGGAGTGAAACAGCACCAGCTGAAGGTGGAGGTGGTGGAGGGCGCAATTGTAATAGTTTTTTTCTCGTTTCAGAACCAGAACCAGGATGGTAACTTGTTGTCACTGAGCAGCTCCGTGTTGACGAAGGCCTACCTCCAGAAGAAACTGCAGACCTCCAGACGTCTGTTTCTGTGAAAAGGGAAGAACGCTGAGCTCTAGTCATGTCCAACATAAACACTGCACTTTGCATTGAGAGCGGACAGAATGCGGATGTTTCACTCTTACAGAAGGACAGTCTGCAGGACGGTGGATTAAACCAGCTTTTGGATTACAATGCGGAATTGGAGCGGTACCGGTCTTTTGCAAACTTTTACAAAACTAATGGTGCATTCCCACAGACTGCCAAAATCGCCCGCATCACAACGCCCATCTTCCCCAGTGCCCGGATTGGCGTGTCCCCCTGGAACTGTGACAATGCTATGCTCTGGGGGAGGAAAACGACCGCAATAAACCCGAACAGGACCGGCGTGCACAGGAACGAATCCCCAAGGCCGGGGAAGCCGGAGACGCTGCAAATGGCAAATAATAATTTCCTCTCTACCTTATCCCCGGAACACTGCCGGCCTTTAGCCGGGGAATGCATGAACAAGCTGAAATGCGGTGCCGCCGAAGCAGAGATAATGAATCTCCCTGAACGCGTTGGGACTTTTTCTGCCATCCCGGCTCTAGGGGGCATCTCATTACCTCCCGGGGTCATCGTCATGACAGCCCTTCACTCCCCCGCTGCCTCCGCCGCCGTTACAGACAGTGCGTTTCAAATTGCCAATCTGGCAGACTGCCCACAGAATAATTCCTCCTCCTCTGCGTCCGTCGGGAACCCAGCCAAGAAGAAGAGGAAAAGGTGCGGGGTGTGCGCCCCCTGCAGGAGGCTCATCAACTGCGGCGTCTGCAGCAGCTGTCGGAACCGCAAGACCGGACACCAAATCTGCAAATTCCGCAAATGTGAGGAGCTCAAGAAAAAGCCTGGATCATCACTGGAGGTAAAACCAGCCCCCCTCGCCCTCCTTCCTTTCCTGTATTAGGGGTGTCCTGATCTGATGTTTCAGTATTTGATCCAATAACACTGGAATAATGTGGAGGAATACTGATATTATAATGTTAATATCGTAAATAATATTTTGTTTTTGAAGACCTTGTGAACTGATGTATCACACATCTCTAAACGGTATGACTGTATAAAATCCAAACCATTTGTTATGAATGATATATTTACTCTGATGCCAAAGAGATAAATTTTAATAATAGAGATATAATGGATGCGTTATGTACAAAAGTACAAAAGTCATGATGAATGCATTATGGACAGAAATGCCAATATCGTAATGGATGTGTAATGTATGAAAGTGTCATATCAGATTTGTGTAATTTACAAAATGCAAATATAATATATGTATAATCTCCAAAAAAGCAAATAAACATTGATTTGAGTTTGATAAGTACGTAAAATACAAATAAAGCGTTGGATATGTTATTTGTGTAAATACAAATTTTGTATCAGACACATTATTTACAAAAATGTAAATATCCTTTCAGAGGTAATAAGCACAAAAATGAAATGATCATCTTGGATCCCCTATAAAAATCAGGGGTCACCAACCTCTCCTGGAGAGATGCCTTCCTGCAAACCCTAATCCACCCTATCTGATCTAACTAACTACTGCCTTCCTGATTGGCTGAATGGATTTGGGTTGATATTAAAACCTGCAGGAAGGTAGCTCTCCAGGAGCAAGGTTCATGACCTTTGGTCTAAATAAAGCAATTATTACATAACACACAAATAGTCTATGAAAATACAAATATCATATTGTTTGTTATGTATGAAAATACGATTATATTAAATCTTTGATCTATGAAAAGCAAATATTATGTTAAATAACAAAGATTGTATTACATTTGGATTCACGATCTACAAAACTGAATATATTGTTTATGAACTTGTGAATAACGGGATAAATGTGTTTTTTATTAACACAAATGCCAAATTGCACATATTAGCTATGAAACTACAAATATTGTATTAAATATGTATGAAAACACTGATTCAGATGCATTATCAGTCAAAATATTGGACATTGGATATGATATCAACTATTAAATGGCATTGGATGTGCTAGCTACAAAAATCCAAACATCAGATTGGATGTGTTGTCCATTGTATCGTTTGCATTACGGGGCTAAGCATTATTAATAAAAAGACAAACATATATACTGCTATGTCTTCAAAAAGCATAAGCAACAGAAATACAATTATCATATTTGATGGACTATCTACAAACGTGTTATCTATGAAAATACAGTTATTATGTGTGAATCACTAACTATGAAAAACATTATTTATGAAAATACAGATATTGTATATGATGTGCTGTATACGAAAGTGTTACGTATGAAAATACAGATATCAGAAATGCTATTTACAAAGTGTTATCTTTGAAAATACAGATATTGTATTAGATGCATCAACTATTGTTATGTATGAAAAAACAATCATCGTATTTGATGCACTATGAAGATACAAATATTGTATGTAATGCAGTGTCTACAAACAATATTACCTATAAAATATTGTATGAAATTCATTATCATTATTAAGTGTTATCTACGAAAATACAAATATTGTTTATATTTACAAAAAGCATTATCTATGGAAAGCTTTATCTTTGGACTCGAGAGGAGGATCAGATGTATTACCTATGAAAATACATATATGTTATCTGATATCTAGAAAAATATAAATATGATAGGAGATGGGATATCTCTGAAAATACAAACATTGGATGAAATGTGTGATTTTTAAGTATATAAATAAGTATATCAGATATTTTATCCAAAAACCTTGTCATAAATAATATGTTACTTACAAATGTATAAACACTGGATGTACTAATGTATTCTTAAGTACTGGATCGGGTCTCAGTATTAAATGGATCAGGAGCTGAAAAACTTGATCTGGACACCCCTAACCTTTCTTACACCTCCTTACACACACACACACATACAAAGAGTGAGACACACACACTCCAGAGCATTAACCTTTCCTTCCAGTCACGTTTCTAAGCCCTTGAAAATTGTTTCCATGCCCACCCATGCCTGAACATCCCCCCGGCTTCTCCAATCTGCCTACCCGCCTAGCCTAATTGGCAGTAATTAGGGGTGTTTGTGTGGAGCGCAAGCTGAGCTTGGCTCAGACACCCCTAATTGCTGCCAGTCAGGCTGCGGCTGGAACGCATCCGAACAAACCTCGGGCCTGGCTCTCGTCCAACCTGAGCTGGGAAATGGTTTTCAGCAGAGAGAGAGAGAGAGAGAGAGTCCCTCTCTGCACTTGGTCATTTTAACCAATTATGGAAACCGTCTCTGGACAGAGCCAATCGATATCCCACGAGCCCCTGCTGCAGCAAAGACGAGGAGAGAGAGTCGAAGAGATCAGTGAGGCCAGCCACAAAGACATAGACACACACACAGACAGACACACACACACACACATACACACGAGAAGATTCTTCTGTATGTTTTGCTGTATAATGTGAATTATATATTGGAGAATTACAGATAATGAATTAGCCTTTGGTAATTAGTCTAGAAAATAATTCTGTATTAAAATGTGTTTTTTTTTATCACAGTTGTCAACAAATAAGCTTTACAGCACATAAAATATCCTTAATAACACAAAGCCTTATATGAACTTGAGCATAAAGGATTATACACTGTGCTGAATTATGCATAATTTGGCCATTCATCATCTTTTTCCCAGACGTGTCCTCTTTTTGGGATGTGAAAATGTGTCCGGTCAGGATGTATAATGTTGGGATTTTACACTGATTTCATGTCAACGTTCTGTGTGTGGATTTGTATTGCTTTGCACGTCTGCTATTGGTCTACATGTACCTGCATCTAGGTCAGGAATTGGTTTGCCACCCCAGCTGATTGGCCACAATCAAAAAAATACCTTAATGGGGCTCAGAGTGGCTCAGTGCAGTAAGGTGCAAGAGAGCACCATTAGACATGCTCTTTCTGGGTGGGTAGGTGGCGCTCTCCTCCCTCACTCTTACAATAATGCTGGCTGATACAGGTGTTTGTTGGCTGATGGATCCAAACCTTGGCTGCCCAGTGATGCTGCATTGGTTGCCTTTGTCCCTAACATGTGATGTCAGTCCTCATGTCAATGAACATTTATATACACTATATGGACAAAAGTATTGGGACACCTACACATTACACCTGTAGGAGATTTCATGACATTTTGATTTAAAATGTTGGTCCCCTTTTTTCAACTATAACAGCTTCCATTCTTGTGAGACGTTTTGTCTGTTCATTCAGAAGAGCACTTGCACAGGGCCTGGTTCACAACCTCTGTTCTACTTCATCTCTAAGGTGATTGATGGGGTTAAGAACATGGCTCAGTGCAGACAATGATCTGTCTTTGTGCAATGAGGCACAGTCATGCTGGAACAGAAAAGGGCTTTCCCCAAACTAGTCCAACAAAGTTGTAAGCTACAATTGTCCAAAATGTCTTGGTCTAAAGCATTAAAAATGTCCTTCACGGGAACTAAGGATAACCCCTGAAATACAAACCCATCGCATTATCCCTCCTCCGCCAAATTTCATCGCTGGCTCAGTGCAGTCAAGCAGGTAACCTTCTCCTGGCATTCCCTAAACCCACTTTAGTTTCCACTGCTCTAGGGGTCTTGTGCTTTATCCGACTTCATCCCATGCTTGGCTTTGTCTTTAGCGATGTAAGTCTTGTGTGCAGCTACTCACAGTCTCTATTCTAGTTCATCCCAAAGGTGATTGATGAGGTTAAGATCATGCCATGAAGCTTCTGGCTGGTGCACAGTTTCTGTGTTTGAAGTTTTCTGCTCTATGATCCTCAGCACTGGTCAACCTTGTTCTGTAAAGTGAGTTCATAGGCACTTCCACTTTTCAATAAGAACGCTCAAAATATCTCGGAGGGAAGTGTTGCAGAAGTGGGGCACCACGCTGGATCTCAACGAGCTCTTTAGATCCACCCATTCTTTCACTAGTGTGTGTAAAGGCAGACTGCATGAGCTTGATTTTATACACCTCTGCCAACTGGATGAAATAAACACCTGATTTCAGTTATTAAGAGGTGTGTCTCAAAAGCCAGTATGGGCTGATATGGTGTAAATGTTGGCATGGTGTTAAGGGCAGTTGTTGTAACAGTGTGCATGTAGTCCTGCGTCATTCAGCCGTCTGCCAGTGGTGCTGGCACTAACAGGGTGACTCACGAAGGGCATCACTAACACACAGCTTATATATATATATATATATATATATATATACACACACTGATCAACCATAACATTATAACCATCTCCTTGTCTCTACACTTCTATACACACTACCTATTTGATCAGCTCCTCTGTCCACACAGAGCACTTTGTAGTTCTACAGTTACAGACTGTAGTTCATCTGTTTCTCTGCATACTTTGTGAACCATCACAGAGCAGGGATCATGTGGGTGGTGGGTAGTGACATTGACATTGTGGTGTGTTTGTGTGTGTTGCGCTGGTATGAGTAGATCATCCACAACAGCGATGCTGGAGTGTTTAAACTTCTCAGTGCCACAGCCAAAAGTGTCCCGTGGGCAGCGTCCTGTGAGCACTGGTGAAGGACGTGAGGATGACCAACACAAACTGTGCAGACACAGATGAGCTTCTGTCTCTGACTTTACATCTACAAGGTGGAGCAACTCGGTAGGAGTGTCTGATAGAGTGGCCAGTGAGTGGACACAGCGTTTAAACACTCCAGCAGCACTGCTGTGTCTGATCCACTCGTACCAGTGCGACACACAATGACACACCACCACCACGTCAGTGTCACTGCAGTGCTGAGAATGACCCACCACCCACAAAATAGATGCTCTGTGGTGGTCCTGTGGGGTCCTGACCATTGAAGATCAGGGTGAAAGGAGGTGAATAAAGTATGTAGAGAAACGGACTACAGTCTGCAATTATAGAACTACAAAGTGTTCCTGTGTATATATAAAAATGTGTGTGTGTGTGTGTGTGTGTGTGTGTGTGTGTGTGTGTGTGTGTGTGTGTGTGTGTGTTTATTCATGTATTAATAAGGGATGTTTTTAATGAGCTGATGTTCTGCTGCATTGCTCTCCTGGCTGGATGAAAAGCAGCTGATAATGAAAAATGATGATTGTGCCTGAAATGCTGTGTATGTAAATGAGCACCAAGGCTGTTTTACAGATTGGTGTGCAGATTAAAGGTGGTCTGAGTGCAGATTAGGTTTAATCTGAGTGACAGACAGTGTGTGTGTGTGTGTGTGTGTGTGTGTGTGTGTGTGTGTGTGTGTGCCGAAACAAAGAACACACTCTCAGTGCTGTTCTGGATGTGCTGAATATGGGTAACAGTATGAGTGTTAGGTTTGCTCCGTGTTGGCTGTATGAGTGTGTTTTTGTTTTTTCATATTTTGCGGCTCATTCTGATTAACATGCCTTTTATTTTCTTTATTAAAAGTCCACTTAACACATTAAACTGCCCAGTCATTACAGTCTACTGCCTCGTTCACTGTGGCTTTTTCCTGTCTATGAACAATTCAGCTGAAAGCAGAGCGAGAGGAAACCCTACAACTTCCCCCAAAGGCCTTAGATTAACTCTACTAGACTGAGGAGGTGCTGTAACAGTCACTATAGTCTTGTAAATCTATACAGACATTATTAATTCAGTACAGTCGTATACAGTTTGAAACAGAAACTACCCCCACCATGTTTGGAAGCTTAGTTTAGTGAATATCCCTCACTGTGTGTTGTGAAAGCGTGTGGATTAGAGCTCTCCCGTTGTTTTCTTTGAGGCTCTTAGTTGCAGTAACAGAGCGTGAAACTACCTGCATCATGTATGGAAGCTGCACTTTAGCCTGGCTAGTCTTCTCTGTGAGCTGTTGACCTGCTGCAGAATGGTGCTCTGTTATGCCACCAAGAGTAGATTCAAATAATATAGGAGGGAATTCTGCACAAAACTCATGAAACACACTGTTATGGTACAGAAACAACATTCAGGGGGACATATCCCAGCCAACATACTCATGTCGGGCTCACATGGGGGCTCGGAATGAGTGTGCACATTGTTACTGGGATCCAGTTGGGCTTCCCAACATTGAGGTTCACCTTAATATCACATGTGCAATCCAGATGGAGTCCATGATTAACTCATCTTGATCTCTTCAGGGACCCTGGTGGGCATCCATATGTGGGGCCAACCTGGAACCTGTGGACAACACGTTCTGGTTCCCAGTTGGGATAACCATAGATGCCCCACATGGGTGTTTTATATGGGATTTGTCTGATTAGAGGGAAACAGATGATATGGAAGACAAAAATGATATGGAAATATGGGAATATGCAAGCACATTCTACTGGAACCAGTTTAACTACAGCACATGTCAATGTTACAGTTTACAAACCAATATTAGGCAGGTGGATTTAATGTTATGGCTGATAAATGTGGATGCTCAGCATCTGCACAGTGAATGCGTTTGAGACTGAAGGTCTGGTTGAAAATGCTGCAATTTTGCTTTAAGGGCTGCAGTTGGAAAAACAGCCAAGAGCGTTTTATCTGGGAAGCATTTAAGGCGGAATTACTTCCAGGGAGGATCTTTGGTGGATGTTTACTCCATATATCATGTACCAACAGGTGTTTGGAACAGGTGTCCAGGAAGACTCAGGAAAACATCTAGTTCTGTAAGTAAGCTGAGCAGGGGTGTGGTGGAGGAACAGCAGGGACAGACGTGGGTTTGAAGTGGAGCTCGGGAGCTGTGTATGATTGGTGTGTCGGCTCCGGCTGTAAGGATTATTCCTGCGTTGGCTCTGTAATTATGATCCGGAGGGAGGAGGGTGAGGAGGAGGACGTTTACCTGCTCTGGAGCAGTGAGGAGAACTTTCAGACATCAGGCCTCCACCTTCTGACTCAAACCTCTTTGTGTGTGTGTCTGTGTGTCTGTGTGTCTGTGTGTGTGTGTGCTACGGATTAGGACCGTAGATCCGTACGTACGTTTTCTGCAAGGCTGATTTGCATCTGCCTCCCACACACAGCTTAGAAACACAGACACTAACACACAAACACACACACACACACACACACACACACACACACACACACACACACACACACACACACACACACACTCAAAGTGAAAGATTCCATTTTGATCAGCTCCTTCAATGTCTTAGAGGTCCACACCCATAGCAGCCCACCAGGCCTTTTCCTGGTTCCGATTTCCATCCCATCAGAGAAGAGATGTTTAACCAGGTGAACTTAATTTAAACATTCAACCATAGCTTTTTCCCAGATTTTCCATCACAGAGAAGAACCATGTAGTTGTTTCTTAGGGTTCTTAGTAGTCATTGCGTTTTGTATAGAATCCTTGAACAACCCAGTGTAAAAGCTAGTAGGAGTAGATCAGACACAGAAGTGCTGCTGGAGTGTTTAAACCCCTCAGTGTCACTGTTGGACTGAGAACAGTCCACCAATCAGACATATGCAGCCGACAGCGTCCTGTGGGCAGCGTCCTGTGAGCACTGATGAAGGACGAGAGGATGACCAACACAAACTGTGCAGAAACAGATGAGCTTCTGTCTCTGACTTTACATCTACAGGGTGGAGACACTCGGTAGGAGTGTCTGATAGAGTGGACAGTGAGTGGACACAGCGTTTAAACACTGCAGCAGCACTGCTGATCCACTTGTACCAGCACAACACACACTAACACACCACCACCACCACATCAGTCACTGCAGTGCTGAGAACGACCCACCACCCACATAATATCTTCTCATAATGTTATGCTTGATTGTTGTAAATATAAAATGCATACATTTATCATTTAACCTTAACCTTTTAACATAAAAAGGGTTCTAGATCTTTTTATTAAAGACCTTTTTGGGGGTCTAGAACCATGTTTTTCATCACAGAAGAACTGGTGAAGAACTATGATATGGGCTATATTCATTGATCTACACATACAGAAGTCGTGTCTCTCAGTTTGGCGTCGGGTTTAACTCAACATGCCAGACGTCTCTGCATGGAGGTGTAGAGGTTCCTAATGGTGTCCTGTGATGATCCATCCCATGCAACTTGAAGGTTGTCACTCAGTTCTGCAGATGGTGCGGTAAGGGTGGAGTGTTGATAGAGCGTCCAATAGCATCCCACACATTTTCAATTAGGGATATGTCTGGAGATGAGACTGACCACGGTATAGTTTTGTCAAGACGAGATCTTGTGACGGCAGCAATATGTGGACAAGCGTTGTCCTGTTGGAATAGATCACCAGAGTGTGTGTTCAGAAAAGGTAGAACCACTGGTTGTAGGGACTCATTGACTTTGGGTTGTATAAAAAAAGTGGTTGTAATGAAGACCAAAGGTGTTCTGGCATTGTATGAAATTGCACCCAACACCATGACACCAGGCCTTCTGGACGCGTGATCTTGGAGCTGAACATGGATTCGCTGGCCATTTCCACTAAGACAAAACTGGAATCCGTTACTGAAGATGACCTTCTGCCATTCTGAGCCTTTGAAGAACACGTTCTGATGAAGAGTCGTGTTAATTAGAACCACAGATCAGTCACAGTGGAATATCTAACTTCTGAGTTCTAGCTAAGTTCCAGGTAAGATGTATTCACAGGTGTGAATCTCTGATTTGATTCAGCTGCACCATGAATTTGTGATTCAGTGAAAGTTTGTTCTGTTATGACTCCGTCCAGTTCTGTAAGTGGAGGATCTGTTTACACTGCAGTGGGATAAAGTCTTATTTTGGATATAATTACATTTAACATATAATTGAGTTTTATTCTGGTGAGTCGGCAGGTGATTAACTTATTGATCATTACTGTAATCAATCAGAACACTGAAGTCAATACAGGCTGATTTTCAGATGCAGTTTTACAACACTAGACCAGCAGCACTGAACACATGTATACACACAGACACACACACACGCACACACACACACTAGCAGACTGTGTGTGTGTTGGGGGCGGGGTCTGGGCTGTCAATGTTCCACAGGGGGATCTCCTGCACTAATTATATCTTAAGCAGTGAGGAAATGCAAATCACACTTTTACTCACAGCCTGAAATCGGAGAGCCAATTTAATCTAATACCCCTTTAATTTAGCGCACTAATGCAGCCCCCTGGAGGATTACCCACCCCACCCCAGCCCACCCCCATCCCCATCACACTGCTCCAGCACTCACCACCTCTCTCTCTCTTACCCTCTGTAACTTTCTCTATCTCTAACTTTACTGTCTCTCTTTCTCTCTCTCTCTCTCTCTCTCTCTCTCTCTCTCTCTCTCTCTCTCCCTCTCTCTCTCTCTCTCTCTGTGGAATGGATTAGTCTAGCTGAGGCGTCTGATCTAAGCTAACGTTTCCTGAGCTCTTACCTTTGTCTGCCTGAGGTTAGTCTCTGCTCAGAATGCACGGCTGTGTGTGTGTGTATGAGAGAGAGAGAGAGAGAGAGAGAGAGAGAATGAATGAGAGAGGGGGAAAGGGAGAGTCTGTCATGTTTGGGGGTATTCAGGGCTGTGTGCAGATGTGATGGTTCAGATGTGTGTGTGGGTTCTCAGGTCTTTAGAACACTGTGGGATCAGGGGATCAGTTCCCCACTGGGTGATTACCTCAAACACCCAGTTTAGCGCAGAATTAGACCTAATCAGACGGAACCCTGAGCTCCAAACACTCAGCAGAACACAGCTGATTCCAAACCAACACCACTCAGTTTTCCGAGGGTTCTGTAATGAAGGCAACAGTTCTGTGTACAGGAACCGACAACAACAATGCACATGTAAACCATCTGGATGTTTAAATGGATGAAGAGTAATTGCACAGTTGAGCTCCATCCAGTACTTTTGAGAAGATGTGGGGTGGTGATCATCCCATGTCCTGACTTCACTGACACTAGTTCTTGTTGCTGAATGAGGTCAAATCGTCACAGCATTGCTGCAAACATCTATTAGGAAGTCGATTTGAAACACAGTTACTCCAACAAAAGCAGAATAAACACATTTTTAGTACCTTTGAGAACATTTCAGAAGAAGCAATGAATGTGATGGTGTCTCAGTACTTTTGCCTGCTGTGTATCTGCTGATATGTGATTCGAATATCCTCAAACATCCCTACACTTCATGCAAATGTCCCAGTTCCACTGACAGCAGACAGCCCCAAAAGCATGGTGCCTCCACCACCATGCGTAACAGTTGGTTCCTTATTTTTGAGGGTGAATGCATCATCTGTACTCATCCAAACAAACTTCTGGTCACAAAGAACTTAATATACGCCTCATTGACCTCATAGAACTATAAAACCTTTCACCCCAAGACTTCTTTGTCCATGTGGTTCAGTTACGAACATTAGTTGATCTTGAAGATCTGGCTGGTGGAGGTGGTGTAATGGCTGGCAACCTCTCAGTCCATGGGGATGTAAAAATTACTTGTCTATAGATAGTAACACTGGTGTTCCAGCAGCTTCTTGTTCATGTCAACCATGTGTCGTGATGTATATGTTTATATATTGCAAATAAGCCATCCAATATGAAGGTCATAGAGATTTAGAATAGAATAGAATAGAATAGAATAGAATAGACATAGAACAGAGCCCTGGGGTGCACCAACTTTAAGGCATTAAAAGTCCTTTGCGTTTATGTTTTGGGGTGAATCTGAAGCTTTATGTGGTGCAATACTGAGAGAACCCATTATTGAGTGCACTTACCTATGTAGTATTTGCACTGGTAGAACCATTGTGTTATATAGAACTGTTTCTAATTTTATAAAAAAATAAAAAAACAAGAAGTTTCCTTGTTTTTAAAGAATGATTGAAGTAGGCAGTGAACCATTTAAGCCTTCAAAATGTTCTTTAAATGTATTTTTTTTCTAAAGAACCATAAAAGAACCTCCTTTTGAAGAGGTGTCCTAACAGGCATTATTAATTAAGCTGGAAGATGCCAAAGATGTTAAAAAAGATGAATTTGGATCGTAATGCTCAGTGCATCACTGAGTAAAGTGTAAAAACAGTCTTTCAGTATGCAACTGTTGGTTGTGGTTTAGTTTAAAAACAGACAGCTTTAGATACAGACCAGGAATAATAGCTGTGAGTGATTTATTACAGATATAAAACATGCTAAACAATCAACAGCATCATACGTAGTGTATCTTTTACTATAGAAGTGTATCACTGACACAAAACCAGTTTAGAAGGGTTAGAGGTTTAAGGTGTCTAAAACAGTCTGGCCAGCCATCAATGAGCATTAAAAATGCATGCCGGACCATTTAGCCTGCTGAGATATGGGTTCGATGACCTTTGCTGTAAATTAGAGTTGCTCTTTAGGGTCTGTATATCTCTCAGTTCATCCTCTGATGTCTGTATCTACTCCATCTCCAGACTCTGGTCCATCAGGACCACCATAGTTGAGAGTATGCAAGTGTTGTGCGATTAACGGTAAAGTTTGTATCTGCAGTTCTGCCTAGAGGTGACCGATATGTAATTGGACATGGTTGAATAAAAATGTACTTAAGGCTTTCTTTGTTTTCCACAACCTTTTAAGGATGTTATCATTTGTATATGTACATTATATAATAAAAGTAAAACAAGTGCCCTATTTTGAAGATGAGAAGTGGACCAGGCCTATTCTGCTGTAAGTCAGAAGGCAACGTTTATCCTCTCTTGTGCTGCAGGGTGCTCATATGTACTATATCGCAATGTCTGAATCCTAAAATTTGATTTTGATTTACAGTAAATCACTGTTTTAAAGAAATAAACTTGTTGACTCGTAGCTTTTCAACAGATTTTCAAGTAATTACTGACAAGTAATTACTGACAAGTTTGGTTGTAGTTACTAGGTGGTTGCCATTGATTTGCAAGGTGATTACTATGGTATCACAGGTGGTTGCTATGCTGTTGTTATAGTGTTGCTAGGTAGTCACTATGTTCTTGCTCAGATGACTCTATAGAATTCCAGGTGGTTGCTATAGTTTAACTGAGGGATTTCTAGGTGGATGCTGTGGCGTTGCTGAATGGTTACTAGGTGGGTGCTAGATTGTTGCAAGGTGATTGCAATAGTGTTGCAAGGTGGTTGCCATGGTAACACAGGTTTTTGTTATGCTGTTGTCAGGATGTTGATAGGTAGTCACTATGGTTTTGCTCAGTTAATGTTATACTATTCGGTTGTTAGATGGGTAGTATACTGTTGCAAGGTGGTTGCTATGGTATTCCATGTGGTTGCTTAGGTGGTTACTATGGTGTGGCAAGGTGCTTGCCTAGGTATTACAGGGGGTAGCTATGCTGTTATTCTAATGTTGTTAGGTAGTCACTGTGGTCTTGATGAGCTGATACTACAGTATTCCATGTGGTTGCCGAGTACCCCATGTGATATGGTGTTCACAGTGAATTTATATTATTGAGATGAGGGGTGCAAGAACCATTTGGACTGAATCCAGGCTCAGTGATCAGTCACGCTCATCTGATTGTTCATGACTCTGACGCTCGGTATCAGATTCAGTCAGAATGCTCCTCCTAGACTGTGTTGTCCGTGAGTATGGTGGTCTAATATTTGAGACGTATTGTACACCCTCAGTTCTACCCCACTGTAATCTCGGTTCTTCTCTAGCGCCTGCAGGCGTGCGGCGTTGAGGCGCTCGGCTCTCCTGCTGTCAGATGTTGACAGAACGGAAATCTGCTCAAGCTTTGCTGTCATTCGTCCGAGAGACAATGAGGCGCCTATGCGAGATCGCTGTTCAGGTTGGCGGAGTGTGTGTGTGTGTGTGTGAGTGAGAGTGTGTGGGGGTGGTGATTGTAGTGCTGCATTTAACCGGGCACACAATAGCCTCAGAGGATGCAGCGCCTTGGCCTTGACAGGCCACTGTTGAGGTGGGGGGCGGGGATCTGTGATTTGATTGACGGAGAAGCAGGAATAGAAACCGTCCTGGGTGATATGGGCGTGAAAAGTGTCTGACTGGGGTTAGAATTAAAATAAGGTTTAATCAAGAATGTTAAAATAAAGATCTCTCAGGGTGTTTTCACACAGTCCCCAAACTGAGCCAAATGATGATTGGGATATTTAATCATGTGCTCAATACTTGGTTGAAATAAAAACAAATCGCACAATAAGAACAACAACAACAAACAACAATAATAATAAATATTATATAAAGATAACCAGGTTTTTTTAACTGACATATTTTTGTCTTATTTTATCATTTAAAATATGATAAACAATAACAATTTGAGGTAATAAAACAAACTCCAGTGACGTCATGAACACTGACTTTTTTGATGATGCATTTTTATGTTATTTGATTGTATCATTTTTTGATTGTATCACTTAATTTCGTGCACTATGATAAATAAAAATAGTGGCTGTGTTTTCTGTAATAATAGCAGACAGTTAATAAAATATGATGCACAGATTTGTTCAGAGTTTTGTTTAGTTAATGTTCGTAGTGAGTTTGTAACGGTACTGTTGGATCAGTGATGTCATTAATCTGCGGTAAACGATGGCTGTGTTGTAGCTGTAAAAATGAATAGGTGGGTTAGTGCTAATTCTGGTGGTCTGAAAGGAAGGTCCTGTAAAAGGCTGCACAATTAGTGGTGTCGGTGGGCTGCGGGCGGGTGTCGGGGGGGAAGA
Source organism: Acestrorhynchus altus (assembly GCA_034509495.1). NCBI lineage: Eukaryota > Metazoa > Chordata > Actinopteri > Characiformes > Acestrorhynchidae > Acestrorhynchus > Acestrorhynchus altus. Next base: position 33,859,015 of record CM067506.1, read on the forward strand.
AAGGCGAGAGCTGGAGGAGACGTGGGAGATGCTCTTTGCTTTTGTCCTCACGCCGGTCCTCGGTTAGCAGCACTGTAATGAAAAGGTCGCTCAGCCATTGTACCACTCTCTCTCCCAGCGCTGAGCTTTAAAGAACCCCCCACTGCAAAATGGTTGGTGGCAAGACCTTGAAGAGCGGGCAGGAGCCTCGGCTTAATGAGAGTGAGGGGCCGAATCGGCGGCAGTGGCGGCGGCGGGCAGCGCTAATTTGTTTTAGGTGTGCTCAGAATAGATAAGGACCAATGTGTGGTCTTCCTCCCGCCCCCACCCCCCAACACAACCTTTGCTTCCCTGGAGATAACACCACCCCGTCACAGCCAATCTCAGCGGGGGGGAAAGGGGGTCTGCGGGAGGAGGGGGACAGGGGAGGAGGGAGAAAGGGAAGAAAGGGCCTAAGGGACAGAGCTCCCTCAGATGTGCCGATCTCCTTCATCGGACTGCATTTATACAGCTTCATACTGCAGAGAGAGAGAGAGAGAGAGAGAGAGAGAGAGAGAAAGAGAGAGAGAGATGGAGGGATGAGAGTGGAAAGAAAGTCTGAGAACAAGACAGAGAATGAAAGAAGGGAAGAGGAAGAAATAGGGAATGGAATGAGAGAGAATGGGCGTAAAGAGAGAGTGGAAAGGGTATAAAGAGAGTAAAGAGAATAAAGAGAAGGATAGAGTGGGATCAGGAGTGCAACTGGCAGAAGGCAGGGAAAGAAAGAGGGAGAAAAAAGAGGGATGGAGAGAGGGGGGAAAAGGGACGGGGAGAAAAAAAAGAGGAATGGAGAGGTAGAAAAGGGACAGAGAGAGAAAGGGAGAAAAGATGGATGAGGAGAGGGAGAAAAGAGAGGAATGGAGAAGGAGAAAAGAGGGAGGCAGAGAGGGAGAACATGGATAGGAATGGAGAGAGGGAGAAAAGAGACAGGAAAAGAAAGAGGGAGAAAAGAGGAATGGAGACCCTGTCCTTAACCATAACCTAAACTTAACCTAAACGTTACACTAACCTTAACCATACGTGTGATTTAGTCTTACCTAAACCAAACCTAAACCTTACCTCGTCTCTAACCCGAAACCTAACTATAACCATCCGTAAGTTAAACGTAACCTAACCTTAACCATAACAGTACTCTTAACTGAATCTAACTTAACCTAAACCTAACCTTAACATAACCTTAACATAACCATCCATAATGTAAATTTAACCTAACCCTTAATCTAACCCTAACCATATCTCTAATCGGAACTTAATCTAACCTGACCTACATTTTAACATTAACAACTAAACAAAAATCTGACCAAATCTGTGCATAATATTTGGTCAGCTGATCATTCTGAATTGTAACATGTACTGAATGAGTATTTATTAACCATACAATGTTACAAATTTATTGGGCTAAATTTGAATAATGTACACATTTAATAATTCTACTCACCGTGACTCAATGCAATTCACATCTTCAGTGGTGTTGTGCCAGACTGTAGGGTCCTACTTTTGTCTTGGCGGAGACGACCAACACATCCATTTACCAAGACACTGTAGTCAGAGCAAAGGTTTGTTGTCAAGGATCATACACCCAGAAGTTCTGGTGTCGTGGTGTGGGGTGTACTCATGTACAATGCCAGATCACCTTTGGTCTTCATTACAGGTACTTTGACAGCAAACTGAAAATGTGTGGGATGCTATTGGACGCTCTATCAGCCCCCCACCCCTACCGCACAATCTGCAGAACTGAGTGAGAACATTTAAGCTGCATGGCATGGATCATCACAGGACACCATTAGGAACCTCTACACCTTCATGCAGAGACATCTGGCATGTTGAGTTAAACCCGACGCCGTACTGATCACCAGTCAACATTTATAATCATTTATTATTCCGGGTGACCTTTGTGTTTCTTCCCAGTGGCACTGCCGTCTCACACCTCCTTCTGGGTGCAACTGTTTATTTGATGATGAATGTAAATGCAAAGTTTTTAGATGCTGCTGAGAGAGAACAGATGAGAGAAGGTCTGGGAAATAGATGATGAGGACAGAAAGACAGGATGGAGGGAGAGAGAAAAGTGCATGGAGAGAGGGAAGAGACAGCAAAAAGAGGAAATGCAGAAAGAAAAATGGAAAGAGAACAGAGGAGGGAGGGAGGGAGAAAATGGAAATACAGGGTGAAAAGAGGTAGTGGGACAATAGAGAGAGAGAGAGAGAGAGAGAGAGGAGGGTGAGATGAAACAGGGTAAGTCAGAAACATAAATAAGAGAGAGAGAGAGATAATTAAGACAAATTAGGTGTAGAAAGAGAGAATGGGAAGGAAAGAGAGAAAAGAAAGAGAGGCAGTAAGAGACCTGGGAGAGAGAGATGAAGAAAGAGGTGAAGAAAGAAAGATCACATAGGCAGTAATCTGAGGGTTGTGGTGTGCTGCGCTGAGGACGGTGGGGTTCGCACTGTGAAGCAGATCACTTAATTACGGTCGTTTCCCAGCATGCCGCTGAGAGCAGGTCTCCCTCCGCTGGTTGTGTGGCTGGTTTCTGGTGGGCTCCATTTGTGGAGATATAATACCCCCCCCCCCCTTCATGTCTCCCGTCCCCGTCCCAGTGGTGAAGCATGGTGGCTGCGGTGCTGTTAAAGAATTTATCGCTTTAGCTGCTGCACCAATTAAGGCCGGGGTGTAATCGGAGGCGGGTGACCTTTGACCTTACAGGCCGCCGGCTGTCGCCTCCTCGGCCTCGGTCTGATTTAACATCTCCGGTTCACGCACGAGAGCCCGCTGGCCGCTGTGTGTGTATGTGTGTGTGTGTGTGCAAGAGAGGGGGTGGACAGTGTGAAAGTGCAGGTGCGGCGCGCTCTAATGTGTGGCGCTTTAAATTTTAAACAGACGGCTGTGAATAATTGATGGCGTCTCTGGCTGAGAAGTTAAAAGGTATCTCGTCATTACAGAGAACCCGTTAAAAAAACCCGTCGAGCTCCGAGCGTCTGCTCACCTCGCCCTCGAAACACCCTCTCGCGCAGTTTAATCGCAGCGTACTTTATTAAATTACAGATTACTCCCCCTGCTTGGTGCACTGCTGACTGAGTGCTGTATTGTTTGCAGTGATATTTCCATTTTACCCATGCTTCTCTGCTTCTCTCCTATCTGCTTCAACCGCCGCCCAAAACACACCAGTGACCTAGATAGCCAGAACTCGCCAGATTCACTAGAACACATCCTCCAGAGTCACATGGTTGATTAGTTTTCAGTATAATGGTTAATATTCCATTCTCATTGCCTCCTGTAAATGCAAACTAAAGCAATGTTTACAACTGAGGTTTTCAGTCTAATCAATGTATCTGATATTGACATGTTCTTTCGAAAACTGAGCTAAAATGTGCATTATTTTTAAAAACAAAAATCCACAATCCAACAGAAAATCTTTGCATTGTTTCTAAAACGAGCAAAACTTTGCATTTTATCTAAAAACAGGCAACATTTTTTGCATTGTTTCTAAAAACATATAAAAAATTGTGCATTGTTTCTAAAAAGGTGCAAAAAGTTGTACTTTGTTTTTGGAATAAGCAAAATTTTGTGCATTCATTTTTTTAAAAAAGTGTGTGCTTTGTTTCTAAAAATGAACAGAAATGTGTCCATTTTTGCATGAATTCTAACATCTAAAATTATTTGTAAAATAATATAAAATGATCTGATTTCTAAATTTATTTTGAAATAAATTTCTAAATTTCTAAATTTAAGCATGAAGCATAAATATCTGCATTGCTCTAAATCAAGTAAAAAATATGTGCATAAAATCAGGGGGAAAGTCAGGATATATTCTAAAAACAGTCCAAATTATCTGCATTTTTATTATGCATGCTCAGCTGGGACGGCACCCACAAGCTCCAGTCCTTCCACAGGCAGTGAAATGGCTTGTGAGCCATTAAAAGAGACAAAAATCACGGCAAACCACGTTAAACAGAGTTGTTTCACAAACACATGTTTGATCACAATCAGGAAATAACATGGTTAGAGTGGTGATCCTGTTTAGGCTGTAATGCAAACCTTATGTAATAACGTTCACTGTAAATGTGATGAATTACAGTCAGTTTCTTATGTATCCTGATTACATCACTACATGTTTTCCAGTTTCACCCAACCCTGTTTATTTATGTATATATAAATGATGCCATAACATTAATACCACCAGCCTAATATTGTGAGTCCCTAGTCTAACAGTGTAGGTCCCTAAAACTATAGGTCCGTATCTGCCTTGCTTTGACTCTTTGAGGTATGGACTCCTCGAGACCTGTGGTATCTGGCACCAGGAGTCGCTGGAACCCAATCATATTACAGTGTATTCAGCTGCTGGCCTCTGACACACCAATGCAAATGTGGTACCATGTAGTTCATTATCTGGAGTGTTTGGACTAAAAAATGTTTTCCCTCAGTATTATATGAACAATCGTTTATAATGAAGATATCTTCAGTCCTGAAAGGGCAGTGATGTTGCGTACGGTAATGATCAGGCCTGCAGGACATTTCACAAACTGCTGCAATACACAGTAATTCTACAGCGTGCTGCATCAGGCTGCATACGTGGATTCAAACCTCGAGAACTTCTAGTGCATGTCTAAATCATCTCACACTCCTGTACACAAGCAAATTCAGCTGATCTGACAACACCGTCTGCAAAAAAGTGGTTCTTAAAGGGTTCTTTAGCCAGTGGTTATATGTAGAACCATATCAACTTAAAGAATCAGAATGCACAAAGGATTCCCTGGTATGATGTTCCTGTAACAGAAAACATTTGGTACTATAAAAAGCCTTTGGTCCTGTATGGCAAAAAACATAGGTTCCACTGTTGCCCTGATTCAAAGAACCCATTTTTTGACAGACAGGCAGAGAGATGTACGGATAAGCAGACAGAAAGACAAACCGACAGACAGACAGGCGAGATCGGCTATTCTAAACCCGATCTTTTTCCGATTATTTGTTTTTGCCGCTGTGTTCTAGCAGAGCACCCTCCTCTATGAAACAATAGTCCTTTCAGAAGGTAACAGAACAGTTTTGAGTCTGCAGTGTGGAACTATTTTATGGTGGAACATGAGTGGTTCTAATACTCATAGATGTTGTAGATAGACAGGCAGTTTAACAGTTTATTATCCATCCATCCATCCATCCATTTTCTGAACCGCTTATTCCTGAATAGGGTCACGGGTGAGCCGGTGCGTAACTCCGGCAACTCCGAGCGCAAGGGCGGGAAACAACCCTAATCCATCGTAGGGCGCACACACACATCCACACACTAAGGGCCACTTTAGAGTCACCAATTCACCTATCATGCATGTCTTTGGACTGTGGGGGGAAACCGGAGTACCCGGAGGAAACCCACGCGAACACAGGGACAACGTGCAAACTCCACACAGAAACTTCCCAGGTCGCTACCCACTGCGCCACCGTGCCGCCCACAGTTTATTATATTTAAGCTATATGATGTACAGAATCAACGAGGATCACAACAGACATAACTTACAGAGTACTTAAATAACAGTGAATAATCACGCTGTAAACACTGTAATGCAAAATTGCACCCCTTTCAAGTGTAACTGTAGGAATTCTGGGATTATTAGTATGACTGAGTGGCTGTTCTGATTTCTGTGTGTGCGTATGTGTGTGTTCAGGTATGAATATTTAATGTGCAGTGCGTGTGATGGTGCTGTGAGCTGCAGTGCGGGTGGTGTGTTGAGGCTGGAGTCATGGGGTTAGCGGAATTCTGCCTCCAGGTGCAACACGGGTCAGAAAAACCTGTGGCTACTGGGAGTCAGCAGCCAGGGAGAGGGGTTAACAGCTTTTCCCAAATCAAATAAAGAGTGTGTTCAACCTGGTGGGATTCCTGCTGACATTAACAGGAGACAGAGCTTAATATCATTATTTTATTGTTACACAATACTGAGATTATGTTGCTGCACTCTGTGGAGACTATACTGCTGTATAGTTGTGAAATTATAGTGCTATATAATGTTGAGATTATATTGCTGCACACTACTGAGATTATGTTACTGCGTAATATTGTGTTACATAAGATTGTATTACTATGTTCCTGAGATTATATTGTTGCATACTGTCAAAATTGTATTCCTGCATTGTACTGCGATTCTATTGCTGCATGCTTTTGAGATTATACTGCTGTATACTACTGAGATTATATAGTTAGATACTACTGAGATTATATAGTTAGATACTACTGAGATTATATAGGTTAGATACTACTGAGATTATATAGTTAGATACTACTGAGATTTATTGCTGCATACTACTGAGATTTATTGCTGCATACAGAGATTTATTGCTACATACTACTGAGATTATTGCTGCATACTTCTGAGATTTGTGCTACGTGCTACTGAGATTTATTGCTGCATATACAAGGATTTGTTGCTGCGTATTCTAGTTGTTGCTGCATACTACTGAAGATTTATTACTGTACTACCAAGTTTATTGCTGCATGCTTCTGAAGTTGTTATGGCATTTTCTGCAGAGTTATTGCTGCATACTTCTAGATTTATTGCTGCATACTTCTGAGATTGTTAACAGTACTACTGAAGTTTGTGCTGCATACTTCTGAGGGATTTATTATGGTACTTCACAGAGTTTATTTGCTGCATGCTGCTGGTTGTTGCTGCGTTGCTATGGGATTTATTATAGCGTGCTACAGGATTATTGCTGCATACTACTGAAATTTATTGCTGCATACTACTGGGATTTATTGCTGCATACTTCTGAGATTTATTGCTGCATACTACTGAGGGTTGTTAACTGCATACTACTGGGATTTGTTGCTGCATATGCAGGATTTGTGCTGCATGCTACTGGATTTATTGCCATGCTTCTAGGATTTAATTTGCTGCATAATTTCTGGTTGTTGCTGCATACTGCGAGGATGTATTCGCACACATGTATACAAGTTTGTGCTGCATACTTCTGAAGTTTGCTAGCATGCTACAGGATTTATTGCTGCATGCTACTGAGATTTATTGCTGCATGCTGCAGTTGTGCTGCGCCCACTGCGAGTTTGTTGCTGCATGCTACTGAGATTTATTGCTGCATATACAGATTTGTGCTGCATACTTCTGAGTTTATTGCTGCATACTACTGAAATTTATTGCTGCATACCTGAGGTTATTGCCACCATACTTCTAGAATTTATTGCTGCTATACTAAGTTATTGCACTACTTCTGAGATTTATTGCTGCATACTACTGAGATTTATTGCTGCATACTTCTGATTTGTGCTGCATACTACTAGTATTGCTGCATACTACTAGAGATTTATTGCTGCATGCTTCTGAATTTATTGCTTGCATACTACAAGTTTGCTGCATACTTCTGAGATTTGTGCTGCATATTTCTGAGATTTATTGCTGCATACTACTGAGATTTATTGCTGCATATACAAGTTGTGCTGCATATTTCTGGTTATTGCTGCATACTACTGAGATTTATTGCACCCATACTTTAAGTTTATTACATACTACGAATTTATTGCCACATATACTGAAATTTATTATATACTTCTAGAATTTATTATACTACTGAAATTTATTGCTGCATACTACTGAGATTTATTGCTGCATACTTCTGAGATGTATTGCTGCATACTACTGAAATTTATTGCTGCATACTACTGAGATTTATTGCTGCATACTACTGAGATTTGTGCATACTGCAAATTTGTACCATACTACTGGAATTTGTGCTGCATACTACTGAGATTTGCTGCATACTAGAATTTGTGCTGCATACTACCAAATTTATTGCTGCATACTACTGGGATTTATTGCTGCATACTACTGAAATTTGTGCTGCATACTATTTGAGATTTATTGCTGCATACTACTGGTGTACTGCATACTAAATTTGTTACTGCATACTACTGAGATTTATTGCATACTTCAGGGTGTGCTGCATACTATTGAGATTTTGTTACTGCGTACTACTGAAATTCATTCCTACTAGTGAATTTGTGTATTTTCTGAAATTTATTACTGCATACTACTGAAAATTTATTGCTTTCTATACTACTGAGATAACATTGCATACTTCTGAATTTATTGCTGCATACTACTGAGGTGTGCTGCACATACTACTGAGATTCCCAATGCTGCATACTTCTGAGATTTATTGCTGCATACTACTGAAGATTTATTGCTACATACTACTGAGATTATTGCACCATACTACTGGAATTTATTGCTGCATACTGCAGGATTTATTTCTGCATACTTCTGAGATTTGTTGCTTATACTACTGATTTATTTGCCATACTACTGAGATTTATTGCTGCATACTACTTTTCAAAGTTGTTGCTGCATACTTCTGAGACTATTGCTGCATGCTTCAGAGATTTATTGCTGCATGCTTCATAAGTTTATTGCTGCTGTACTTCTCCAGTTGTTGTACACATAATACTGAGTTTGTGCTGCATGCTATACATTTATTGCTGCATGCTACTGAAGTTGTTAACATACTACAGAGATGTGTTGCTGCATACTACTGAAGTATTGCACCATCTACTGAGGATGTGTTGCCTGAGTTATTGCTGCATACTTCTCATTTATTGCTGCCTTTACTAGGATTTGTTGCTGCATACTAGAATATGTGCGCTACTGAAATTTATTGCTGCATACTACTGAGATGTATTGCTGCATACTACTGAGATTTATTGCTGCGTACTATTGAGATTTTGTTACTGCATTACTACTAGATTCTTGCTGCATACTACAGATTTATTGCTGCATACTACTAAATGTGTTGCTGCATACTACACAAGACTATTGCTATACTTCTGAGATTTATTGCTGCATACTACAAGAAATTGTGCTGCATACTGGGATTTATTGCTGCATACTACTGAGATTGTGCTCATACTTCTGAGATTTATTGCTGCACATACTACTGGTGTATTGCATACTACTGGGATTTATTGCCATACTTCTCAGATTTATTGCTGCATACTACTGAGATTTATTGCATACTAAATTGTGCTGCATACTACTGGGATTTATTGCTGCATACTACTAAGTTGTGCTGCATACTTCTGAAATTTATTGCACATACTACTGAAATTGTGCTGCATACTTCTCAGTTATTGCTGCATACTACTAGAATTTATTGCTGCATACTTCTCAGATTTATTGCTGCACTACTAAATTTATTGCATACTTCACAGAGATTTATTGCTGCATACTAAGTTGTGCTGCATACTACTGAGATTTATTGCTGCATACTACTGAATGTATTGCCTTCACAATTTGTTGCTGCATACTACTGAGATTTAGTGCTGCGTACTATTGAGATTTTGTTACTGCGTACTACTGAATTTTCTTGCTGCATACTACTGAGATTTATTGCTGCATACTACTGAAATTTATTGCTGCATACTACTGAAATTTGTGCTGCATACTTCTGAAGTTGTGCTGCATACTACTGAGATTTATTGCTGCATACTTCTGAAGTTTATTGCTGCATACTACTGAGATTGTGCTAACCTACTCAGATTTATTGTACATACTACCAATTTATTGCTGCATGCTACTAAATTGTGCTGCATATGAGATTTATTGCTGCATACTACTACAAGTTTATTGCTGCATACTTCTCAGATTTATTGCTCATACTTCAGATTTTGACTTGCTGCATACTTTACAGGGTTGTGCTGCATACTGCCAAAAATTTATTGCTGCATGCTTCTGAAGTTTATTGCTGCATCTTCTAGTTGTGCTGCATACTTCTGAAGTTGTGCTGCATACTTCAGAAATTTATTGCTGCTACTACTGGAAATTTATTGCTGCATACTACTGGGATTCTTGCATACTTCAAAGTTTATTGCTGCATACTTCTGAGTTTGTGCCATGCTTCAGGAGATTTGTGCTGCATACTACTGCTAAGTTTATTGCTGCATGCTACTGGGATTTATTGCTGCATACTACTGAGTTGTGCTGCACATGCTTCTAAGTTTGTGCTGCACTTCAAATTTGTTGCTGCATACTACTGGGATTTATTGCTGCATGCTACTGGGATTTATTGCTGCATCACTTCACAGGATTTATTGCTGCATACTTCTGAAGTTTGTTGCTGCATACTTCTGAAGGTTTGTTACTACTTCTGAGATTTATTGTATAACTACAAGATTTATTGCTGCATACTTCTGAGATTTTGTTACTACATACTACTGAGATTCCTTACTCTTTACTACTGGGATTATATTACTGCATACTGTGGAGATTATATTGCAGTATATTTGCATAGTACTGATATTATAGTTAGGTACTACTGAGATTATATGCTACATACTGCTACATGTGATTGAGGTTATATATTGCTACTACTGAAATTTATTGCTGCATACTACTGGGATTATATTACTGTATACTGTGGAGATTATATTGCAGTATACTGCTATATATACACAATAGTGTTATTACCTCAAAAATAGTTGCACCAGAATCAGCGGCAATGAAAGCTGGTGGATAAGTCTCACATTGTGAGACATGCTGTCAAACATTGGACACCTCTGAGAAAAGTTTTAAAACAATTAGAGCTGATGGAAGAGTTATAGAGGGGTTGCATTGTAGGGCTTTGGGAAGTGTGATGAATCTTGATGGCAGCATATGTTGTGTAGCATACCAGTTGTGCAAATATTACTATAACATGCTGTTGGTGGCGGTGGATCAGAAGGCGCATGCATCAGCGACCGCGAAGGGTCTGGGAAAGCAACAATAAACCGCGGAAAGGATAACTGGCAGATTGTCCGCGATGCGCAGAAATGATCCAAAAGCCACGATTGTGCTCATTCCCTGAGCAGTGATACCCTCCATAAGTCATCTCGTTAGTGCCAGCACTGTTTGGCAGAAAAGTGCAAGACACAGAGATACTGCCTTTAACATCCATTTCCAGCATCACCAAAGACTGCAGGTGGTGTCATGGGTCACTCAGAACGCAGTGGGTCATCCTTAGAGATGCATTTGACTGGACTCTATCAACACTCACCCAATCTGCAGAACTGGTGAAACATTAAGCTGCATGGGATGGACCATCACGGGACACCGTGGAACCTCTACAACTCCATGCAGAGACGTCTGGCATGTTGCGTTGAAACCTGTATTACTGAGAGACACCACTTCTGTGTGTGTAGATCAATAAATATTGATCATATCAGTCTACATTTATATCAGTTATTGATTCTGGTCACCTTTTCTGCCATCCCTATAACACTGAAATTCCACTTCCTTCTGGGTAAAAGTATGTTTTGGAGTGTAGATGCAAAATACTGTGGACATCACACAACAATAACATCACATTATACAAACAGTCCAGACAATTGTGTGTGTATGTATTATTAATGTGACAATGTGTGTGTCTTTGATACACTCTGTATGAACTCCAGATGCTGCTATCTGGTATTCAACTGCAGTTGATGTTCTGTGTTGCATGGTGGTCTGAAGCAGACAGTGCAGTGTGGATCAGGGCTTGCGAGCAGGGAGATGGGCAACGCTCTTTGCCTGCTAAATATCCAAGCGCTCTAATTTGAGCAGGCCGAGAGCGAGCAGCTTACTTTATATGCTGGAGAATCTGTCGAGCAGGCAGGCAGCCCGCTCTTTACTTTGGTACGATTTAACATTTCAGAGAGAGCAAGCAATCTGCTCCTCTGCCAGCGTGTGGTGTGTTGGTGCTCACTACCCACGGCACTTGCGCCACGCCTCAAAGCCACAACACTGGCACAGGAAGAGGCTTTCCCAGAGAGAGAGGCTGGTGGGTGGGGGAGAGAGACAAACAGACAGACAGATAGGGACAGACTGAGAAACCGAAAATGAAAATATGTAAGGAGTGGGGTTCTTTACAGAGACATTTTTGATGTTGATGGTGGTAGCTTTGATGAAGATTAATCCTGTGAATTTGAATGTTTATTAACTGGTTTTGCTGATGATCAGTTTTAAACTGGTTGGCGCTGTGATATTGATCCAGTTTTAAATTGGTTTTGCTGTGATGATAATCAGGCTTTAAACTGTTTTGCTGTGATGATGATCCGGTTTAAAGCTGGTTTTGCTATTGATGATAATCAGGTGTTAAACTGTTTTGCTGTGATGATGATCCAGTTTTAAACTGGTTTGCTGTGATGATAATCAGGTGTTAAACTGTTTTGCTGTGATGATGATGATCAGGTTTTAAACTGGTTTGCTGTGATGATGATCAGGCTTTTAGCTGTTTGCTGTGATGATGATGATCAGGTTTTAAGCGCTGGTTTTGCTGTGATGTGATCGGGTTTCAAACTGAGTATGCTGTGATGATGATCAGGTTTTAAACTGGTTTGATGTGATGATCAGGTTTTAAACTGGTTGACTGTGATGATGATCAGGTTTTAAACTGGTTGGCTGTGATGATGATCAGGTTTTAAACTGGTCTGCTGTGATGATGATCCAGTTTTAAACTGGTTGGCTGTGATGATGATCTGGGTTTAAACTGGTTTGCTGTGATGATGATCCGTTTTAAACTGGTTTGCTGTGATGATGATCTGGTTTCCAAACAGTTTGCCTGTGATAATCTGGTTTCTTGGTTTGCTATGATGATAATCAGGTTTGAACTGGTTTTGCTAACTTGATGATCGAGATTTTATTTGGTTGGCCTGTGTGATGATCAGGTTTTAAAGCTGGTTTGCTGTATTGATCTGGTTTCAAGCCCGGTTGCCTGTGATAATCTGGTTTTAAGCTGGTTTGCCAGATGATCAGGTTTTGAACTGGGTTTATGGCATTGATCCAGTTTTAAACTGGTTGGCTGTGATGATGATCAGGTTTTAAACTGGTTTGATTTGATGATCAGGTTTTAAACTGGTCTGCTGTGATGATGATGAGGTTCTAAACTGGTCTACTGTGATGATGATCAGGTTTTAAACTGGTCTGCTGTGATGATGATGAGGTTCTAAACTGGATTGCTGTGATGATCAGGTTTTAAAGCACTGGATTGCTGTGATGATGATCGGGTTTTTAAACTGGTTTGTTCTGATGATGATCAGGTTTTAAACTGGTTTGCTGTGATGATCAGGTTTAAGCTGGCTATGCACTGGGGTTTAAACTAGTTGGCTGTGGTGTGATCCAGTTTCAAACTGGTTACTGTGATGAACGAGTTTTTAAACTGATCTGCTGTGATGATGATCGAATTTAAACTGGTTTGATGCCAATGATCAGGATTTCAAGCTGGGAGGTAATGATGAAAGAAATTTGTAATGTGTTGGCATGTGAGCTGGTGGTGAAAATTAATAAACTTGTAGGCCTGTTCAGAATTTAAAACACTCTAGGAGCCTTCATGAGTTAATTAAATGTAGGGCTGTAATGGGTTTATGACCTTTTGGGCTTTTAATGATGAGAGTTAATAAATTGAAGGTCTGTATGATGATGATCGTCTATGTCATTTGGATTGTGATGATGATCATCAGGTTTTAAACTGAGTGGGCTGTGTTGAAAGAGTTTGTAATGTGTTTGGCTGATGGTGAAAGGTTTGTAATGTGAGCTGTAATGGTGAAAAGGTTTACAATGTGTTGGGTGTAATGATGAAGGGTTTGTAATGTGTTGGGCTGTAATGATGAAGGCATTGTAATGTGTTGGGCTGTAATGATGAAGAGTTTGTAATGTGTTGGGCTGTGATGAAGAGTTTGTAATGTGTTGAGCTGTGATGAAGAGTTTGTAATGTGTTGGGCTGTAATGGTGAAGGGTTTGTAATGTGTGGGACTGTGATGGTGAAGGGTTTGTAATGTGTTGGGCTGTAATGATGAAGGCTTTGTAATGTGTTGGGCTGTAATGATGAAGGGTTTGTAATGTGTTGGGCTGTAATGATGAAGGGTTTGTAATGTGTTGGGCTGTGATTGCGAAGGGTTTGTAATGTGTTGGGCTGTAATGATGAAGGGTTTGTAATGTGTTGGGCTGTAATGATGAAGGCATTGTAATGTGTTGGGCTGTAATGATGAAGAGTTTGTAATGTGTTGGGCTGTGATGAAGAGTTTGTAATGTGTTGAGCTGTGATGAAGAGTTTGTAATGTGTTGGGCTGTAATGGTGAAGGGTTTGTAATGTGTGGGACTGTGATGGTGAAGGGTTTGTAATGTGTTGGGCTGTAATGATGAAGGCTTTGTAATGTGTTGGGCTGTAATGATGAAGGGTTTGTAATGTGTTGGGCTGTAATGATGAAGGGTTTGTAATGTGTTGGGCTGTGATGAAGAGTTTGTAATGTGATGGGCTGTGATGGTGAAGGGTTTGAAATGTGTTGGGTTGGGATGATGAAGAATTAATAAACTGTAGGCCTGTTCAGAATTTAAAACCTCTAGGAGCCTTGATGAGTTAATTAAATGTAGGGATGTAATGGGTTTATGAGCTTTTGGGCTTTAATGATGAAGAGTTAATAAATTGAAGGGCTGTGATGATGATGAGTCTATAACCATTTGGGTTATGATGATGATGATCAGGCTTGAAACTGGTGGGCTGTGATAAAAAGGTTCTTAACTGGTGGGCTGTGATATGATCAGGATTTAAACTGGTGGGCTGTGATAAAAAGGTTCTTAACTGGTGGGCTGTGATATGATCAGGATTTAAACTGGTGGGCTGTGATGATGATCAGCTTTTAAACTGGTGGGCTGTGATGATGATCAGGATTTAAACTGGTGGGCTGTGATGATGATCAGGATTTAAACTGGTGGGCTGTGATGATGATCAGGATTTAAACTGGTGGGCTGTGATGATGATCAGGATTTAAACTGGTGGGCTGTGATGATGATCAGGATTTAAACTGGTGGGCTGTGATGATGATCAGGATTTAAACTGGTGGGCTGTGATGATGATCAGGATTTAAACTGGTGGGCTGTGATGATGATCAGGATTTAAACTGGTGGGCTGTGATGATGATCAGGATTTAAACTGGTGGGCTGTGATGATGATCAGGATTTAAACTGGTGGGCTGTGATGATGATCAGGATTTAAACTGGTGGGCTGTGATGATGATCAGGATTTAAACTGGTGGGCTGTGATGATGATCAGGATTTAAACTGGTGGGCTGTGATGATGATCAGGATTTAAACTGGTGGGCTGTGATGATGATCAGGATTTAAACTGGTGGGCTGTGATGATGATCAGGATTTAAACTGGTGGGCTGTGATGATGATCAGGATTTAAACTGGTGGGCTGTGATGATGATCAGGATTTAAACTGGTGGGCTGTGATGATGATCAGGTTTTAACCTGGTGGCATGTGATGATGTAGAGTGTATAAACTCTAAGGGTGTGGTGTTTTAAGTCTAATGCTCCGATGATGAGTTTATAGAACTGTAGGGCCGTGATGAAGAGTTTGAAATCTATTGTGCTGTGCTGACAACAAGATTATAATCTGTTGTGTTGATGATCAAATTTCCAAGTTGATCGGCTGTGATGAGCAGGTATTAAACTGGTGGGATGTAATGATGATCAGGCTTGAAACTGGTGGGCAGTGATGACGAGTTTATAAACTGCTGGGTTGTAATGACAAAGAGTTTCTAACGTTTTAGTTTGTGATGATGAAGCGTCGAGGAGCTGTTGGGTTGTGATGATGAAGCTTTTATAAACTGATGGGATGTGATGAAGAGTTTATAAATTCTATGACTGTGGTGGTGAAGTGTTTATAAACTGTAGGGTTGTGGTGACAAAGATTTAATAAACTGTACGGCTGTGATGAAGAATTCATAAACGTCTGGGTTGTGATTATGTTTTTTTTTAACTGCTGGGTTTTGATGATGTGTTTATAAAGTGGTGGTCTGTGATGTTGAATTTATAAAGTGTAGGGCTGTGGTGATGAAGAGTTTATAAACTTATTGGATGTGATGATGATGATGAGCCTACAAATTGTTGAGCTGTTATGTTTAGTATATAAACTCCAGGGGTAGGATGATGTGTTTAGAAATTGTTGTGTTGGGATGTTGAGTTTATGAACTGTAGGGCTGTGGTGATGAAGAGTCTAGAAACTGCTGGACTCTGATGATGATGATGATGATGATGATGATGATGATGATGATGATGATGATAGGACTGTAGTGATCATGAGTTTATAAAGTGTTGTGTTGTGATGTACCTCTAATAAACTGAAGGGCTTTGATGATGAAGAGTTTATAAACTAGGGCTGTAATGATGAAGTTTACTAACTGTTGGGAAGAATTTATAAACTGTAGGACTGTGGTGATAAAGAGCTCATAAACTGTAGGAGCCCTGTTGGCCTATAATGAGTTTATGACCTTTCGGGCTTTAATGGTGAAGAGTTTATACATTTTTTGACTGTGATGATAAGTTGAGTTTATAAACTGTCAGGCTGTTCTCATGAAGAGTTAATAAACTGTAGGGTAGAGACGTTGGATTTATCAATTGTAATGCTTTTAATATAGTGTATGGCTATAATGAGTTTATGACCATTTTGGCTTTGATGATGAAGAATTAATAACCTGAAGGGCTGAGATGATGAAGAGTATAAAATCTTGGGTTGTGATGCATTTTTCGAGTTTGTAAACTCTAGGTCTGTTGTGGGGGAGAGTTCATAACCTATATGGCTGTGGCAAAGATGAGTTAATAAACTATAGGCCTGTGACGATATAGAGTTCATAACATCTAGGTCTGTGATGATGATGAAGAGTTCATTCACTGTTGGTCTGTGTTGATGAAGAGTTTATATACTGTAGGGATGTGATATTGAGTTAATAAAGTGTTGGGGTGTGATATTGAGTTAATAAAGTGTTGGGGTGTGATGATGAGTTTATAAAGTGTTGGGGTGTGATGATGAGTTTATAAAGTGTTGGGGTGTGATGATGAGTTTATAAAATGTTGGGGTGTGATGATGAGTTTATAAAGTGTTGGGGTGTGATGATGAGTTTATAAAAGTTTGATTTCTCATGATGAGTTTATAAACTATGGCTGTGATGATGAGTATATAAACTGTAGGGATTATAAAGGATTTATATACTGTATTACTGTAAAGATACTGTAAAGATACTGTAAAGATACTGTAAAGAGTTTATAAATGGTTGAGCTGTGATGAAATGTTTATAACTGTTACACTGTGATGATGAAAAGTGATAATGAAGATTTGATTACGTTTTGGGCTGTGATTGAGTTTATAAACTGTAGGATTGTTGTGCTGTGATGATGATGATGATGATGATGATGATGATGAGTTTATAAAATGTTAGGCTTTCATGATGAGATTGTAAAATATAGGGTTTTATTGATGAGTTTTGCAACTGTAGGTGTGTAATGATGATAAGTTTATAAACTAGTGCTGTGATGATGAAGACTGTATACACTGTATGGCTGTGATAAAGGGTTTATATGCTGTATAATTGTAAAGATAATGGTTCATAAATGGTTGGGCTGTGATGAAGAGTTAATATACTTTTGGGCTATAATGAAGATGGTGAGTTTAAAAAAATAAGGCTGTGATGACTGTTTATAAACTGTACGGCTGTAATGATGAAGGGCTGTGATGAAGAGATCATAAACTTTCAGCCTGTGATGATGAGTTTATGAACTTTTGGGATGTGATGATGATGTGTTTATGAACTGTAGGGTTTGTTAATGAGTTTATAAACTTTTGGGCTGTAATGATGGGTGTTAACTGGATGGCTGTGATGACGTAGAGTTTATAAACTATAGGGCTCTGATGATGAAAAGTTTATTAACTGCAGGGATGTGTTGATTAATTTATAAACTGTAGGGATGTGATGATGGGTTTAAACAATGTTGAGCTGTGATGATGATTTTATAAACTGTAGGGATATTACAGATTTTTTAATCTGCAGGTATTTGATGAGTTTGATGAGGTTGGTCTGTGATGAGTTTATAAATTGTAGGGCTATGATTATGAGTTTTTAACATGTTTGTCTCTGATAATGATTTTATAAACTGTAGGGATGTGATGATTAGTTTCTAAACTTTTGGGCTGTGTTGATGATGGGTTTATAAACTGTATAATATATTTAGTTAAAATAAATTTAAAGATAATTGGGCTGTGATGCTGAAGTGTTAATTGGTGATTAAATATTCACAAGCTATAGGGACGTGATGATGAAGAGTTTATTAAGTGTAGGGCTGTGATGAAGAGTTTATAGACTGTAGTGCTGTGATGATCTGGAGTTTATAAACTGTTTGGTTGAGATGATGGAGAATTTATAATCTTTCAGGCAGTGATTATGTTCATAAAAGGTTGGACTGTGACGAAGAGTTTAGAAATGGCAGCCCTGTGATGATGAGTTTTTAAACTTTAGGGATGTTTATAAATTGTAGGCCTGTAATGATGATTTTATAAACTGTTGGTCTGAAAGTTTATCAACTCATCATCATCATCACACCCATCATCACTGTTGGGTTATGATGAGGTTATAAACTGCATGGTTGTGATGATGATGACTGTTTAAGTTGTAGGGCTGTGATGACAAGGAGTTTATACATGTTAGGCCTGTGATGATGAAATGTTTATACACTATAGTGATGTGATTGTGAAGAGTTTATACACTGTATGGCTGTGATGATGAGTTTATAAACCTTCTGGCTGTGATAACAATGGGTTTATGAACTGTAGGGATGTGATGATAAGATTAAAAACTGTATGGATGTAATTATAATGAGTTCATAAATTGTTGGGATGTGATGAACAGTTTATAAACTGTATGGCTGTAATGATGAGCTTATAAACTCTAGGGATGTGATAATGAGCTTATAAACTATAGGTATTTAATTATGACAGATTTATACATTTTAAAGATGTGATGTTGAGATTTTAAACTGTATGACTGTGATTATTGCAAGTTTATAAACTGTTGGGATGTGATGAAGAGTTCATAAGCTGTAGGGATGCAATTATGACAAGTGTATATATTTTAGGGATGTGGTGGTGATGAGTTTTTAAACTGTATGGCTGTGATGATGAATATTTTTTGAAGATAAACTGCAGAAATGTGATAAGTGACAAGTTTATGAACAGAGGTTTTGTGATGATATGAAGTATGCACTGTGATGATGTTTATAAACTGTACTGATGTGATGATGACTAGTTTTTAAACTTTAGAGATGTGATTTTGAAAAGTTTATAAACTCTACAAATTTAATTATGATGAGTTCATAAACTGATGATGAGTGTATAAAATATTTCAGTGTGGTGAAGAGTTTATAAACTGTACAGCTGTGATAATGACGAGTAGGGATGTGATTATGACAAATTTATAAAATGTTGGCTGTGATAATGAATGAGTTTATACACTGTAGGGCCATGATTTGTGATTATGGAAAAATGTATGCACTCTAGGCCTGTGATGAGGATGGGTTTCTAAAATGTTTATAAGATGATGGTGATGATGATGATGATGACTATAAACTCTTGGGGTGTGATTTTCATAACTTGGCTATGATGATGATGAATTTATGAATTGTTGGGCAAACTACCGCTGTGATGACGAGTTTATTTACTGTGATAATGACTTTATAACTGATGGTGACTTCATAAACTCTTTGGCAGTGATGAATTTTTTGTAAATTGTGGGCTATGATCAATTACAAAATGTTGGGCTGGGATTATAATTATACCAATTTGGGCTTTGATAATGAATTTATAATCAGCTGGGTTGTGATGATTAGTTTATGAATTGTTGGGGTGTGATGTTTATGAACTATATGGCTGTTGTAATGATGTTGTGGTGATGATGAGGTTATAAATTCTTTTGCTATAGTGGTGAATGAGGTTATAAACTTTATGGCTGTGGTGATGATGAGGTTATAAACTGTATGGTTGTGGTGATGATGAGGTTATAAACTGTATGGTTGTGGTGATGAGGTTATAAACAGTATGACTGTGGTGATGATGAGGTTATAAACTGTATGGCTGTGGTAATGATGAGGTTATAAACTGTATAGCTGTGGTGATGATGAGGTTATAAACTGTATGACTGTGGTGATGATGAGGTTTTGAACTATATGGCTGTGGTGATGATGAGGTTATGAACTGTATGACTCTGGTGATGATGAGGTTATAAACTGTATTGCTTTGGTGATGATGAGTTTATAAACATTATGGCTGTGGTGATGATGATGTTATAAACTGTGTGGCTGTGGTGATGATGAGTTTATAAACTGTATGTCTGTGGTGATGATGAGGTTATAAACTGTATGACTGTGGTGATGATGAGGTTTTGAACTGTATGACTGTGGTGATGATGAGGTTATAAACTGTATGACTCTGGTGATGATGAGGTTATAAACTGTATGACTGTGGTTATGATGAGGTTTTGAACTATATGGCTGTGGTGATGATGAGGTTATAAACTGTATGACTCTGGTGATGATGAGGTTATAAACTGTATTGCTTTGGTGATGATGAGTTTATAAACATTATGGCTGTGGTGATGATGATGTTATAAACTGTGTGGCTGTGGTGATGATGAGTTTATAAACTGTATGTCTGTGGTGATGATGAGGTTATAAACTGTATGACTGTGGTGATGATGAGGTTTTGAACTGTATGACTGTGGTGATGATGAGGTTATAAACTGTATGACTCTGGTGATGATGAGGTTATAAACTGTATGACTGTGGTTATGATGAGGTTTTGAACTATATGGCTGTGGTGATGATGAGGTTATAAACTGTATGACTCTGGTGATGATGAGGTTATAAACTGTATTGCTTTGGTGATGATGAGTTTATAAACATTATGGCTGTGGTGATGATGATGTTATAAACTGTGTGGCTGTGGTGATGATGAGTTTATAAACTGTATGTCTGTGGTGATGATGAGGTTATAAACTGTATGACTGTGGTGATGATGAGGTTTTGAACTGTATGACTGTGGTGATGATGAGGTTATAAACTGTATGACTCTGGTGATGATGAGGTTATAAACTGTATGACTGTGGTTATGATGAGGTTTTGAACTATATGGCTGTGGTGATGATGAGGTTATAAACTGTATGACTCTGGTGATGATGAGGTTATAAACTGTATTGCTTTGGTGATGATGAGTTTATAAACATTATGGCTGTGGTGATGATGATGTTATAAACTGTGTGGCTGTGGTGATGATGAGTTTATAAACTGTATGTCTGTGGTGATGATGAGGTTATAAACTGTATGACTGTGGTGATGATGAGGTTTTGAACTGTATGACTGTGGTGATGATGAGGTTATAAACTGTATGACTCTGGTGATGATGAGGTTATAAACTGTATGACTGTGGTTATGATGAGGTTTTGAACTATATGGCTGTGGTGATGATGAGGTTATAAACTGTATGACTCTGGTGATGATGAGGTTATAAACTGTATTGCTTTGGTGATGATGAGTTTATAAACATTATGGCTGTGGTGATGATGATGTTATAAACTGTGTGGCTGTGGTGATGATGAGTTTATAAACTGTATGTCTGTGGTGATGATGAGGTTATAAACTGTATGACTGTGGTGATGATGAGGTTATAAACTGTATGACTGTGGTGATGATGACTTTATAAACTGTGTGGCTGTGGTGATGATGAAGTTATAAACTGTATGACTGTGGTGATGATGACTTTATAAACTGTGTGGCTGTGGTGATGAGTTTACAGACAGTATGACTGTGGTGATGATGAGGTTATAAACTCTATGGTTGTGGTGATGATGAGGTTATAAACTGAATGGCTGTGGTGATGATGATGTTATAAACTGTATGGTTATGGTGATGATGACGTTATAAACTGCATGGCTGTGTTGATGATGAGGTTATAAACTGTATGGTTGTGGTGATGAGTTTACAGACAGTATTGATGTGGTGATGATGAGGTAATAAACTGTGTGGCTGTGGTGATGAGTTTATAGACAGTATGCATGTGGTGATGATGAGTTTATAAACTTTATGGTTATGGTGATGATGAATTAGCTACAGCAGGGTTCAGCAGCGCTGGTCCTTGACTTCCAGACTCTTGCACTGTTTTGTGCTGCTGCTACTCAAGCACATCTGATTCAGCTCACCTGTGACTGTTAGTGCAGAGTTTATCATCTTCAAGATGCATTAACTCCGTTCTCAGTTCTGGGTTCATGTGTGTTCCTCACTGTATGGGTTTTGAGAGCAAATTTGATATTATTATCGCGCCATGAGTTTATCGTTACTGGAAGTAGATCAGAATCAGGACTCGATCTTCCCGGATGCGAGTTTAGCGTTCTGATGACGTCAAATGTTTGTCACAGTTAGTTGTTTGCAGTTTTGATGAACGTTCATGTTGCGAAATGTCAGTGGAAGGAATGTATGGTGTTTCACACGAGCCCAGCTGTTCTTTCTCATCCAGCGATCAGACTGGCAGCAAAGAGTGTCGTTACACTGCAGAATATCTGAATGGAACACAGTGAATCATCCAAGGCTGTCTGTGGTTCACTGACAGAGATGTGCAGCTCGCAGTGTACAGAGCAGATCAGGATAATCATGATCACTGAGGGTCTGTAAGGGCCGTCGTGTTCTTTAAGGTGCTCTAGTGTCCTTATTGGGTGGAGTGGGATTTGTACCATCCTCAAAACTGCAGCTGTGTAAGGAGAACCTGTGTTCACGTTTAGTTGTTGAAGACCAGAACAAAACACGGGAACGTAGGGGTTCTTAATTCCCAGCCGTCTGACTTCCTCCACCACCGATGCT
>CM067506.1:33886702-34034202 GCA_034509495.1 Acestrorhynchus altus
GACCCACCCATTCAGCCTACAGCAGTTTAGACCCACCCATTCAGCCTACAGCAGTTTAGACCACCCATTCAGCCTACAGCAGTTTAAAGACCACCCATTCAGCCTACAGCGGTTTAAAGACACCATTTAGCCTGCAGTTTAGACCCACCCATTCAGGCTACAGCGGTTTAAAGACCACCCAGTCGGCCTACATGGTTTAAAGATCAGCCTATTCAATCTGGCTGTTACCTCAGCAGTCTTCACAACCAGGTTACCCATTGAGGTCGAGGAAAAAAAAAAACATTTTCACAAAATCTCTAACTGCTCACCAGGAAGAGAAGGAAGTGGTTTCGATAGAAGAGTGACCGTGTGGGTGTGTGTGTGTGTGTGTGTGTGTGTGTGTGTGTGTGTGTGTGTGTGTGTGTGTGTGTGTGTGTGCTGATCCAGCACTAGTCTGTCTGCTTGTAGCGATCCTCAAGCGTGGACATGAATTGTGTTCACCAGGGTGTTTACATTTGTCATTTATTTGTTTATATATATATATATATATATATATATATATATATATATATATATATATATATATATATATATATATGTGTGTGTGTGTGTGTGTGTGTGTGTGTGTGTGTGTGTGTGTGTGTGTGTGTGTGTGTGTGTGTCTGTGTGTGTATGCATGCAAGATGTGAGGCTAAAGCAATTGCGTCCGTGAGCAGATAGATGAGTGGAGTGTCTGGGTTCTGGCCTTGGCCATGTTATTCAGGGGGATATTGGCTGGCGGCTATGTGATGAGATCCCCCCCAGCATGCGTTTGGTGATGGATTGCTTTACCTTCCAGGTTTGAGCTCGGCAACGCCCCAATATTCCTGCAGAATGGAGTGACAGGCAATATATAACCCATCAGTTAGAGCCCACTGCACACCATTGGCAAACCTTTCTGCAACCCCCCCCCCCCCAACATGCAGAGCTGCAGAACTGAACTGGGGGGTTTTATACCACCTGAGGCTGTATTCACTGAGTTCACTTCAGTGTGAATGACCAAACTGTGAGTTTAAATCAGTGTTTAGAACATAAGTAATAAGGAGCAATTGTTCTGGAAAATCCTGGAATACGATATGAGAGGGAACCCTGTTTATTTTGCTAGAAAGGAAGCCAACCAAAAGTGGACCTCCGGAAATCTTAGTGTTAAAGCAGCATTATGTGGGAAATGATATTTCTCCCCATACAGTTGAGAAGTATGATTTGGAATTTGCAGCAATTCCGATATGTTAGATAGCAGATGCCCACCCTGAGTGATCAGGCAGAAAGAGAATTGCTCCTCCCCTAATACATATCACATACAGTCAGTGGTTAAGCTCCTCCCCCAATGATTGTATAGATCATATATAGAATCAATGGTTCAGCTCTTCCTCTAATGGCTATATAGATCATATATGTTATAGTATACACAGTCAGCGCTTCAGCACCGGACTCAATGACTGTATTGATCATGTAATATATCTAGCCACCTCTTCAGCACCGTCCCCAATAACTATATAGATCATATATATCATATACAGCCAGTGGTTCAGCTTCTCCCTCAATAACTGTATAGATGATGTATATCATATGTACAGCTTTTCCCCAAAAGATCATATGGATCATGTACAGGGGTTGGACAATGAAACTGAAACACCTGGTTTTACACCACAAGAATTGATTAGTATGGTGTACTAGGGCCTCCTTTTGCGGCCAATACAGCATCAATTCGTCTTGGGAAGGACATATTTTGGATACACTCCGGGTTAGCACCCCAACATCCCTTTCAGACAGCTTCCTCTTGCGTCCACAGTTAATCCTGTTGGATGTGGTTGGTCCTTCTTGGTGGTGCTGACGTTACCCTGGATACCGTGGCTCTTGATACATCACAAAGACTTGCTGTCTTGGTCACAGATGCACCAGCAAGACGTGCACCAACAATTTGTCCTCTTTTGAACTCTGTTATGTCCCCCATAATGTTGTGTGTATTGCAGTGTTTTGAGCAAAACTGTGCCCTTACATGCTAATTGAACCTTCACACTCTGCTCTTACTGGTGCAATTAATGAAGATTAAGAGGCTGCTCCCACACTGACAGGTGTTTCAGTTTCATTGTCCAACCCCTGTATATATCATATACAGTCAGCTGTTCAGCTCCTCCCTAATGATGGTAGGTATATATATCATAGATACAGTTATGAGTTCAACTTCTTCTCCAGTCTCTGAATGTTTCTTTGAATCTTGTCTTCAGAGAGGTAGTTGTCATTGACTGTGAAAAGGAGTGTACAGTAACTCCTCTGGAGAGACTCCTGACCCGCTCAGCTTCGGCTCTGTTCTCTTTCTTTCTCCAGCACCTGGGAGGTGAGGACTCTCCTCTCCTTTCAGGATGTTTTAATCTGAAACAGGGTGGTCTTTGTAGAAGCTCAGCAGACGAAATGTTGAGATTGTGTCAGCAGAGTGTGTCGAGGAGGGGTGACGGAACTGGATTGGCTGACCTTACGGTGTTCTTGAGTGTTTCAGGGGTTTTTTGGTGGGTCTGCGGCCGAGCAGGAGTGTGAAATGTGTTTGCAATTACGGCGCGAGAGGAGGAGGAGGAAGAGCCAGGGAGAGAGGGAATAGAAGGGGAGGGGGAAAATGTGTGAGAGAGACACAGAGAAGGACAAAGAGGGTGAGAGAGAGAGAGAGAGAGGGGGGGGATTATTTATTTATTTCTGAAAAGACCTGTCAGAATTTGCTCCAAAGCGATGTGGTTGTGGAAGGTGGCCTGGATCCACGTCCACACGTTAATAATTAATGCCCATGTGTCAGAGGAACGTATGGGCCGAGCACTATAGTAAGCGAATGTTGCGGGAGAAGCGAGTTTGAAATGGTATCTTTTTTTTGTTTTGTTTGGTGTTTAGTTATAAAAAGCCAAAAAAATCAATCATCATTCATATCAATCAATACCAAATATTTAGGTAGTAAATTTGAAACATAAATATAAACAAATCAAAACATTAATCAAGGCTCTGTATGTAAAACAGTTAACAAATAAAAAAAAACATAATTGAAAGTAAGAAAATGAAAATAGAATTACAACAGAAAGAGCACACCGAATTCCATCAAGAGATTTTTGGTTAGAAGAACGTTTTGTAGATGAAACATTCTTAGAACGTTTGATCTATGCAGTTTTCCGGAAGTATGTTTATGTTTATTCTCACAGTTGAAAATAGGCTTTTCGTATTTGGTAAGCATATTTCAAAAGGTAAAGCATGTAATGGATGGCCTTTATTGTATTTTAACGTTGGGAAAGTTACAGCAGATGTTTCCATAATGTTAGGCTGTGACCAAACTGGACCCCAGTTTACGTTTAAGGGCAGTAATGAGTCCACTGTTTTCCTCCGGATCGTAAAGTGGAAATCGGATGTGATTTTGAACGCAATATAATTTCCCACAACATCTTACGATGTTTGCTCATTTAACCAATGATAGTTAGGAACCACTGGACACTGTGAAGGTCAGATGTTTCCCGTAACATTAGTTCATTAATGGGAGGCTTATATTTATTAGCAACATAATCAAAGATTATTCCATGAACAACACAGAGCACAAAACGTTCTAATAACATTGGAATGAGAACCAGTATTACATCACATATTTTCAGAACATTATTTCTGTAACATTACAGGCATACCTTCCTGGAACCTTCTGAAACATTGCTGAAAGCTTTTTAATGTTCTCTGCTAGCTGGAATGGTTCCACAACTGAAGTGGTTCCCACTTCTAAGCAGTCACAGATTGCTATGGTGTTGAAGATGGTTTCTATGGTGTTTCTATGGTTTTGGGTGTTACCGTGTTGTTGCTGTGGTACCTTGTGTTTGACTGAGTGTTAACAGTGTATTTGTATCATCGTGACATAAGAAGGCGATACAAATGTGAGCACGCCATCCGTTCTGTGTCACCCCATCCTGTGTGAAAAAAACAAGTTCTGTGGTTTTGGGGAAATCGTACATCTGACCAACAGGCTGCATACAAGCCTGAATCACAGTTATCAGAAGTTATCAGAACAATAAAGATACCTAAAACAGTCTAGAACTGCCTGATTATCAGCATCAGACAGGTGATTAGATGCCTGTATGTGTGTGATATCAGAAGCTGATATGTGCTGTATTGATCAGACAGGTGAATAAATGTGTGTGATATCTGAAGCAAATATGTGATGTATTGAGCAGACATGTGATTTGATGTGTGTCATATGTGAAGCTGATATGATGCATTAATCAGATATGTGTGATATCTGAAGCTATGTGATGGTGTATTGATCAGACAGGTGATTAGATGTGTGTGATATCTGAAGCTGATATGTGATGGTGTATTGATCAGACAGGTGATTAGATTTGTGTAATATCTGAAGCTATGTGATGGTGTATTGATCAGACAGGTGATTAGATGTGTGTGAAATCCAGATGATATGTGATGATGTATTGATCAGACAGGTGATTAGATGTGTGTAATATCTGAAGCTGATATGTGATAATGTATTGATCACAGGTGATTAGATGTGGGATATCTGTAGCTATGTGATGGTGATCAGACAATTGTAATACTGATCAATACTGGTTGGTTTAGGCCCAGTTTCTACAGTGTAGAAATACTGATGTATTACAAACTGCATATTTGCACTGATATCAGCAAAATCATGTATTGGTGGATTTCTCCATCTGTTTCTTGTTGGTTTGACTGTTTCAACAACAATGTTTCCAAAGCAGAAAACATCAAAGTTGATAACATTTTTGGAACAATAGCTATTATACAACAAATTAATAATATTCCTTAAACTATATAATAATAATTATAATAATAATACATTTCACATTCTTATTTCTGTGTCTATTTAAATGCGCTCTCTCGCTCTTTTTCTCTCTGCTGTGTGTGGTAGAGGTTCCTGAGTGTTCTCCACTAGAGGAACAGCCCAGTTCCCCGGCGGCTGGCAAGCGTGATGAGGACAGATTAGAGCCTGATTGTGGGGGGCAGGGGGGGGGGGGGGGTGAGGGAGGCTGATAGAGGGATAGATAGAGCAAGAGAGAGAGCGTAGCTGCAGATGAGTCTCCAGCGCTGTGGCCTGTCAGCACCGAGTTCAGAGGGCTAATTTATTCTCCGGCTGTGGGGGTCTTCAGCCCGCTCTGTGCTGGGATTTCACAGCAAGCCTTTTTATTCCTGTTTTTTTCCCCTCCTCACTCCTCACTTGTTTTCTATCTTTATTTATTTATTTTCTAAAGCTTGTTGTTGTGCATCTTTCACTCTCTCTCTCTCTCTCTCTCTCTCTCTCTCTCTCTCGTGCAGAGAGGGCATTGTTTTATTCTCATAACCATTATTCCCCTTCCCGTATATATATCAGTAGCTGCATATATATGATCCATATAGTCCCCAAAAATTGGCTATACACAGTACATCCAGAAAGTGTTCACAGCGCTTCACTTTATGCATTTTATTGTTACATAAAACGGATTAAAATTATTTTCCCCTTACGATTCTACACACGATATCCCCACAATGACAAAGTGAGTTTGTTTGAAATCTTTGCAAATTTATATTAAAAAAAACAAGAGCAAAAATATAACATGTTCATAAGTATTCACAGCCTTGACCATGACACTCGATATTGAGCTGCATCTTTTTTCCACTGATTATCCTTCAGATGTTTCTACAGCTTGATTGGACAGGTGTGGTAAATTCAGTTGATTGGACATGATTCGGAAAATCACACACCTGTTTATATAAGGTCCCGTAGTAGACAGTGCAGGTCACAGCACAAACCAAGCCATGAAGTCTAAGGAATTGGCTGTAGACCTCAGAGACTGGACTGTATCCAGACACAGATCTGGGGAAAGGTATAGAAACATGTCTTCTGCATTGAAGGTCCCAGTGAGCACAGTGGACTCCATCATCTGTAAAGAGAAGAAGTTTGGAACCACCAGGACTCTACATAGAGCTAGCCAAACTGAGTGATTGCAGTAGGAGGGCCTTAGTCATGGAAATGACCAAGAACCCAATGGTCACTCTGACAGAGCTCCAAAGTTTCTCTGTGGAGAGAGGAGAATCTTCCAGAAGATTCCAAACCATTTCTGCAGCATTCCGCCAATCAGGCCTTGATAAAAGGCACATGACAGTATATCTGGAGTTTGCCAAAAGGCATCTAAAAGGACCATGAGAAACAAACATTTTTATTTTCTGGACTGAATCCTAACCATCATGTCTGGAAGAATCCAGGTACTGCTCATCAGTGAAGCCTGGTGGTGGCAGCATCATGCTGTGGGGATGCTTTTGTGCAGCAGGAACTGGGAGAGTAATCAGGATTTAGGGGAAGATGACTACAGTGAAGTACAGAGACATCCTTGATGCACACTGGACCTCAGACTAGGACAAGGGTTTATCTTCCAGCAGGACAGCACACAGCCAAGATAACAAAGGTGTGGCTTCAGGACAACTCTGTGAATGTCCTTGAGTGGCCCAGACTGAGCCCAGACTCGAACCTGATTGAACATCTCTGGAGATATCTGAAATTGGCTGTGCACCGACACTTCCCATCTAATCTGATGGGGCTTGAGAGGTTCTGCAAAGAAGAATGGGAGAAACCTCCCCAGAACAGGTGTGTCAAGCTTGTAGCATCAAACTCAAAAAGACTTGAGGCTTTAATTGTTATTTTTGAATTTTATTTTTAATACATTTGGAAAGATATATGTAGACTTTTGAGGGGAAAAATGAATTTAATCAATTTTGGAATAAGGCTGTAACATAACAACATGTGGAAAAAGTGAAACAGTGAAGAATTGTTTGACGCTCATTGTCAAACAATGGTTGCACCCAGAAAGAATCAGTTGACAGGAATGAAACTTGGTGGGTAGGTTTGACATTGTGAGACACCAAATTTCATGCTTGATCATGCATGTGATGTAAGCAAGAGTCAACATTTTTGCTGTTCCTGACTGACTATATAAGGTCGTCCTATTGTGCATGTGTTCCATACTGACTCATTCTGTTGTGTTGGGAGAATCGTTTACAAGCATAGTAGTGTAGCCTAAGACAAGATTTTGAAAGACAGTTGGATGAGATTGAGAGGGTTGCATCATAGGGCTCTTGGAAGCAGGATGGTCTTATTGTAGTACTGTCATAGCGGTCATGCAGACATTACCATAGCACGCTGTTGGTAGCGCTGCATAGAAGAAGGCACTACCAGCAACATGAAGGACCTGGGATAGTGATGCTGTTTTATGTGCTGTTTTTTTCTGTCTAGTTTGCAATGTCACAAGCACAGGTGATGTGCTGTGTCCGGTGTCGTGGTGTTAAGAGAGGCACTCTGATGGGTCTTCTGCTCCTATGTCCCATGGAACGAAAGAAAGATATCCGAGTGGTTCTCCTGCATTGAATGTTGATGTGATTTCTGACAGTCACTGTCATCAACCCCCCGTGCATGGCCACTGTACTGTCCACTGTGGGTAGTAATGCCTTCTGTGACATATTCCCAGTATGCAATTAACACTGTGGATTGAGGAACCTTTGGAAATGGAATGTCCCATCCATCTGGCACCCAATATCATGCCTCGCTCAAACTTATTTCATGTCACCTTGCAATGAGCACCCCTCTTCATAATTACTTTAGATACTGCTCTCCCCTGACTTTTAGCATGTCAGCGTATATATTTTATGCATGTATATAATATAAATCCTCAATGACCTCATAGATCATATATATCATTACACAGGCAGTGGTTCAACCACACAAATTCAGAAATTCAGTGCTTATATATTAAACATTATAATGATACAATGAAGTAAAAATCAGTAAACTATTCAACTAAATAGAATTAAATTCAAATTCATATAGAACTGCTCTGATACAGTATCCAACTCTGTATGCGATGCTGCTGTTGGGTGTGATAGACGCTGGGATTAAGGCTTGATTATGAGTCAGCAGCATCTGTCCACGCACACACACACACACTCACACACGCCTCAATCAGCACGGGACACGCAAGGCCTCGCCATTAAGTGCACCTGCCACCCCCAATCAGTGTCAATGGCTGACAGGACCCTAGAACTCCTCCCACACACACACTCACGCTCTCACACACACACACACACACACATTGCTTGATTTCATTGCTGCTGAGTGTGTCTTTGCAGTCTGGGACTACTTGTGGCTCTCAATCAGACGGACTGATTTGCAGTTCCAGTGTGGTGCTGCCGAGCTGATAGAGGGATAGCTGTGGTCAGCAGTGGTGGGCAATACACAGTTGTTATTGTTATCATGATTGATCATTAGAGATACTGTATCTGAAGCTGATGCATGATGTATTTATTAAACTCTGGCAGAGCATAGTGTTTTGGTGATGCTGGATTACTGCACTAAAATTGTCTGTATATTATTAATGTTACTACATTTATAATTCTCTACTCATAAATCATCAGTCACGCAAAAAACTCCTGTGTCTAAACAATAACTTTACGGGAGAAGGAAACACCTTCTTAACTGTCATTGGAAGACAGTGTAAAAAGATTATATTCCAAGTCACTTTGGAGTATTTCTATTGGCCCATTCATCATAACCTTTTGAGACAATATAAATGACTACTGTAAAAATCATAGTCATGCTGTAACTGTAGTCATAGTCAGACTGTTCACGGTACTTATGCAGTAACCGTGTGCTTATTATTATTATTATTATTATTATTATTATTATTATTATTATTATTGCTATTATTATTGTTATTAATTGTATTGAGGCTGTGTGTTAATGCAGTAACAGTGTTTATACTGTAACTGTGGTTATGCTGTATCTGGTTTGAAGCTGTGACTGTGTTCATGCAGTAACAGTGTTTATGCTGTAACTGTATTGAGGCTGTGCCTGTGTTTAGTCAGTAACTATGGTCATGCTGTAACTATTCAGGCTATGAGTGTGTTTATGTTGTAACTAAGGAGACTATAGCTGCATGGTTTATATAGTAACTGTCTAAACAGTTACTGTGTTACTGTTTATATAGTAACTGCATTGAACTAGTAACTGTGTTTATGCACTAACTGTATTGAGGTTGTAACTGTGTTTGTGTAGTAACTATTGAGGTTGTGATTGTGTACCTGTTTCGTTCAGTTTGTGATTGTATTGAAGCAGTAATTGGTCATATTACAATGGTATTGAGGTTGTGGGTGTTTCTTTATGAAGTACCTGCTTTCATGCTGTAACTACAATGAGGCTGTTACTGTGTTTATCTATTAACTGCGGTCAATCTGTGTCTGTTTTGTGGTTGTGTTTTTATGGAGTAACTGTGGTAATGCTGTAACTGTTTTGAGACTGTTACTGTATTGAGGCTGTAGCTGTTGTCAGGCTGTAATTGTGGTCTTCCTATAACTGTGACCTTTCTCTTACTGTGGTCAGCCTGTAACTGTCAGGCTGTATCTGTGGTCATGCAGCAACTGTGGTCATGCTGTAATTGCTATATTCCTGTAACTGTGGTTAGGCTGTACTTGCAATCTTCCTATAATTGCAGTCATCCACATCTGTGGTCAGGCAGTAACTGTGACCTTGTTGTAACTGGGGTCAGATTGTTATTATGGTCTTCCTGAAACTGTGGTCAGGCTTTAACTAGGATCTTCTTGTAACTGTGCTCAGCCTGTTATTATGGTTTTCCTGTAACTGTGGTTGGGCTGTAACTGTGATTTTGTTGTAACTGTGGTCAGGCTGTAATTGTGATCTTCCTGAAACTGTGGTCAAGGTTTAACTGGGATCTTCCTGTAACTGTTGTCATGCTGTAACTGTATTGAAGCGGTGACTGTTTATGCTGCAACTGCAGTTATACCATAGCTGACTATGTAACTGACAACAACTGTGTTCATGCTGTAAATGTGGTCAAGGTGTTATTGTGGTCATAGTGTAACTGTATTGAGGCTGTAGATGTGGTCACGCTGCAATCTTGCTATAACTTCAGTCTTGTGTAATTGTGCTCTGGCTTTAACTGATCTTCCTGTAACCGTGGTCAGGCTGTAACTGGGATCATGATCTTCTGTAACTGTGGTTGTTGGGACAGCTGGCTCTAACTGTGTTAGGGCTATAACTGTTCTCAGGCTGTAACTGTCATTTACATTTACATCTATTTATTTATTACTTTTGCTTGAAACTCATATCAAGAACACAGGTCAGGTTGTACCTTTTGTCAGGCTGTAGCTATGGTCAGACTGTAGTTAGAGTTATACTGTCTGGCCTGTAGCTATAGTAAGTATTGCTGTGGTAAAGCTGCTACTGTGGTCAGGTTGTAACAGTGACCTTCCTGTAACTTTGGTCAGGCTGTAGCTCTGAGCAGACCCCTCTCGCTCTCTTTCTCTCTCTCTCTCTCGCTGTTTCTCTCTCTCTCTCTCTCTCTCTCTCTCTCTCTCTCTCTCTCTCAGGATTTTATCTTTTTCTTTAGCCCCTCTGCATCTTTTTTCTTGCTTGCTTTCTTCCATGGCTGATGGAGTGATTGTGATGCATACAGTGTGTGTGTGTGTGTGTGCGCGTGTGTGCGTGTGTGCGTGCATGTGCGTGTGTAGCTGGCAGAGAGCCGTGCTAATTGAGCCTTCTTTGTGCTGGTCACTGCAGCGAGGAGAGCGAAGAGGAAGAGAGATAGAATAAAGCAGAGGAAGAGGAGAAAGGGAGGAAGAGTGAATGTCAGCAGCAGCTTCTTAGGAAGCCTCAATCTGATCAATACTGCAGCCTTTAACACAACACCTAAACACTGGCTGCAAGCACCCTGCTCATTACCCTCCTGCCCCCACCCATTACCACCCCAAATGATCAATAACCAAACATAACCACATCCACAAGCACTGATCAATAACCAAACATATATTTACACGCACTGATCAATAACCATATACCTCCATCTATACACTCTACCTGTTTAAGTGCTGCTCTGGAGGGTTTAAGCCTGTAGCCTTCACTAAAAATGAATGAATGGAAGAACGTGTAACAGCAGCACTGTGGTGGGCACCGTGGTGGGCACCGTGGTGGGCATGGTTTAGATATTGTTGTTTCAGGGGACTTTAGCTCTCTTGCCTACTTGTTATATACGGTATTATAATAGTACTAATGGCTACAGAGGAGTATCTACGGGTATGGGTATGGTAATTTTATGGGTATAAATGTTAAGGGTCTGGATCAGTATGGATAGGTGGGGTATGGAATGGACAGGTTTGGGTATGGATTTGTATGGGTATGGTTGAATAAAGGGAATGTATGGCTGTAGGTAGGTATGGGTACAAGTATGGATGAGTATGAATACGAATGGGTATTGAATAATATGAATAACATTGTTAAGGATATGGGTATGAGTTTGTATGGGTATAGATTGGTAAGGATATGGGTATGAGTTTGTATGGGTATAGATTGGTAAGGATATGGGTATGAGTTTGTATGGGTATAGATTGGTAAGGATGCGCATGGAGTTTCAGGGCGGGTGATTGGTATGGGTATGAGCTGTATGGGCATAGGATTGGTAAGGGTATGAGTTTGTATGGGTACATTGGTATGGGTATGAGTTTATGGGTATAGATTGGTAAGGGTATGGTATGAGTTTGGTATGGGTATAGATTGGAAGTGATATGAGTATGGTTTGTATGGCATAGATTGGTAAGGATATGGGCATGAGTTTGTATGGGTATAGATTGCAAGGATATGGGCATGAGCTTGTATGGGTATAGATTGGTAAGGATATGGGTATGAGTTTGTATGTAGATTGGTAGTGATATGGGTATGAGTTTGTATGGGTATAGATTGGTAAGTGCAAGGGTATGAGTTTGTATGGGTATAGATTGGTATGGTATGAGCTTGTAGGTATAGATTGGTATGGGTATGAGTTTGTATGGGTATAGATTGGTAAGGGTATGGGTATGAGTTTTTATGGGTATAGATTGGTATGATATGAGTATGAGTTTAAGTGGGTATAGATTGGTAAGGATATGGGTATGAGCTGAAAGGTATAGATTGGCAGTGATATGGGTACAGTTTGTATGGGCATAGATTGGTATGATATGGGTATGAGTTTGTAAAGGGTATAGATTGTATGACATGGGTACAGTTTGTATGGGTATAGATTGCAAATGTGTGTATGGATGGATGTGAGTACACTGTGTAAGTGTTATTTTTAAAAAATGTTTTGCACTTTAAGGTGCATTTTTATAGCCCTTGTATTCAGGATTAATCCTGTGGTCTGTAGAGTGTGCTGCACGCTCACCGTCATGCACAAACCAAGCATTTAAACACACAAACAAAGCACTCTACACAAACAGGGTATAACGAAAAACCCATTAATGAAGTGAAAGAACAAATAAGCAGTTGTAACGTAATCCGTCGTGGGTAATTGAATAATGATTCCCATTAGCGCTTAGGCCGCTTAAGTAATAATTTTGCGCCTTACAGTTGTTAGTGTGGGGGCGGCTCAAACTTCCAATCTGAACTCCAAGCTTTGCAGCCGGCAGACAGAAATACACTGAACACATTCGGCCTGGTCAACAACACTTCTAGAGTGTAGACCGTGAGATTCCTGTAACTCCAAATACGTTGCCTTTGATTTTAGCACGTTGCATAAGACCAAATAACATCATGTACTCTCTAGAAACAATGTAGATACCTGTCTCATAGTGTTACATACATCAAACACAGCTCTCACAGGTCCATCTATACCTATACCAGTTTATACCCAACCATACTCATATCCATCTATAACCATACCGATCCATACCCAACTGTACTCATATCCATCTATAACCATACCAATCCATACCCAACCATACTCATATTCATCTATAACCATACCGATCCATACCCAACCATACTCATATCCATCTATAACCATACCGATCCATACCCAACCATACTCATATCCATCTATAACCATACCAACTTACACCCAAACTTCATACTCATATCCATCTATAACCATACCGATCCATACCCAACCATACTCATATCCATCTATAACCACATTCGATCCATACCCAACCATACTCATATCCATCTATAACCTTACTGATCCATACCCAACCATACTCATATCCATCTATAACCATACCAATCCATACCCAACCATACTCATATCCATCTATAACCATACCATCCATCCCTGACCATACATATCCATCTATGACCATACCAATCCATACCCAACCATACCATATCCATCTATAACCCACATCCATACCAACCATACCTTCATATCCATCTATAACCATACCAATCCATACCCAACCATACTCATATCCATCTATAACCATACCAATCCATACCCAACCATACTCATATCCATCTATAACCATACCGATCCATACCCAACCATACTCATATCCATCTATAACCTTACTGATCCATACCCAACCATACTCATATCCATCTATAACATACCGATCCATACCCAACCATACTCATATCCATCTATAACCATACCAATCCATACCCAACCATACTCATATCCATCTACATAACCATACCAATCCATACCCAACCATACTAAGCATATCCATCTATAACCATACCAATCCATACCCAACCATACTCATATTCATCTATAACCTACCGATCCATACCCAAACCTTACCATATCCAGCTATAAACATACCGATCCATACCCAACTGTACACATATCCATCTATCCACCCTCATTCCAACAGACTATATTACACTACAGGTGTATGGGATGCTATAACGTTGTGTATTTTTTGTTTAATCTGTATGATAAAAGATAGCTTCTCATTAGCATTTTCACTACTGTCTTTTTAATACTGCAGTTATGTTAAGATAGGTGATGGTTAAAAAGCCCTTTGCTATACTGTTATCTGCCCATTTAAAGTCCCATCAGGTAGAGGAGTGAGGGAGAGAGAGACGTTAGCATGTTGGTAAGCAGGTTGGAGTGATTTCAGTTCTGATCAGCGTACAGTAATTCCCTCCGACGCACAAATAATCCCCCGGTGCGCTAATTGGTCACGGAGATTGCCAGGAACCTCAGTATTTTATGTGCTGACTGCCAAATGAGTTTGGAGAGCGAGGCAGGCGGTGGGGTTGGTGTGTTTGGGGGGTGTCCAGCCGATGGCACGCGTTGTTCCCTCCGCCGCAGATGGAGACGCCGTAATTAAATGCCTCATTGTCGCTCTTTGGGAATTGACGGCGAGTCGCTGCCGTGCGGTAATTATTATTTTGGTATGTCTGCAAAGTCCGCTCCCAGGTCTACAGCAGTGGAATTAACCGCCTCTGTTTGACTCTCAGCAGAAAAAATGTTTCACAAAGTTTTTGTAAACCAGGCTTATAAGGAGTCCTTTAGCATCATAATCACTTTTATTTAGATACTTCTTTAAGTTTATATCACAACACCTACAATTTGGGGCCTATTAACATTCACCCTCTAATGAGAGATCAGCCTTCATCTTCAGTGTATATCAAAATACCTACATTTAGTGTTATTGAGATTCACCGTAATGAGAGACTATATCACAATACCTACATTTAGTGTTATTAACATTCACCCTAATGAGAGACTGTAGCTCCTCTTCCTCAGTGTATATCACAATACCTACATTTAGTGTTATTAACATTCACCCTAATGAGAGACTGTAGCTCCCCCTCAGTGTATATCATAATACCTACATTTAGAGTGTTATTAATATTCACCCTAATGAGAGACTGTAGCTCCTTCTCAGTGTATATCACAGTACCTACGTTTAGAGTGTTATTAATATTCATCCTAAGTTGTATGAAAAAATCTACAATATAATACAGCTTGCATCAGTAGCTATGGTATCATAGCTGAGGCCACTTTTGTGTGCTGGATTTTATGACATTGTCCATGTTGTCATGGTATATACTCCCATTTTTGAAGGTTATTGTTGGTATGTAAACTATGTCTGTTTGTTCAGGGTTAATTTTCCTGTAAGTAATCCTTTGTTGTCTCTTTTCTTCCTCTAGAGGACGCCGGTGAGCAACGGAGAAGCGTTCCGATGGTTCTTTTAGGCCCAAACCCAGGAAACACCAGCCCTTCTTCTGACTCTCTGCTAAAAGCTCCCGTGGGGCTCCCAGAACCTGAACCAAACCCAAACAGTGGGCAAGAGAGACAGAGAGAGCACGAGAGACATGGGGAAATGACATGGTGTTGGTTTAACTCTGTAATTTCTTTTCCTGTGTAATTATTGTACCTTTCGACAGTATCATAATGTATATTTTTCAGTGTCTATGAACGTGTTTCAGTGTTGTGGCTGTGCCAGTTGCAGCCGTTCTTATGTAACGGACTCAGTAGACAATCATCTCCACCTGGGATTAATAAACAATACTGACGGATGCCACCGGGGCGGAGCCCTAACCCAGCCCCAACAACCACCACCAGGAGCTTTTAGACCCGCAGCAATAATTGGGAAGGTGATTATCCGTATTTTTTGGGTGAAGTTTCTTGGGTGAAGTGATTTTATTTGACCTTAACGTCCCCAAAGGCCATTTTCGAATGGATGCAGTATAAACCCACAGTCGTCGCCACATGTCTGGAGTGTTCAGCGTTTTTTACAGACTCTCTGAATCGAAACCCAAAAACCTGGAATTTTTCAGATTTATTTTGGATTTTTAAGGCAGAACATTGTCTTATATGTCTCCTCACACATCTTGACCCCCTCTCCTGTGCCCCCCACTGGCCACTGAGTGGCTGGCCCTTTTTTAATTTGTTTTGAAATGTTTTTAACAAAAGCTGTCTTAAGGTGAACAGAACTACCAGTGAAGAAATTATAGTTACCAGTAAAACATCCAAATTCAGCATTTAAAAGTGCAGAGTGTCTGAGGAGTGTCCCAGAAATGGGACAAAGGGGAAGTGTAATGAGTACTAGAGTAAATCTGCATTAGTCTATTAGAGAAGAGCAGATTTGACACATTCCAACCTGGAGAACCCAATAACTACTCAGACTCCTCACCCTCATTACAGCCCTGATGTTGCATGTGTAAATGTGTTTTTGGTTTTAAAGATTACTCTGAGAATTTGTATATTGTTGTTGTGATGCTTTTATGTGTTCAAATAGAAAAAAGACAAAAAAGTGTAAAAAAAATAATAATAATTTGATGTCAACGAATAACGGAATAATTTTTATTATTCTCACTTGTAAAATTAAACATTATGATCACCTGCCTGAGTGTATCAGCCTTGATTCCTCACAACCAAAATCAATGTAAAATCAGCTTGACTCTAGCCAGTATATCTAATCATTTTCATAATAAAAGCCTCAGGTCTGTTTTTTTTTGTTTATTATTAAAGATGATGTTGTATATTAACAGTTTCAATACTATTACCTGTGATACCTTTCCCACCACCTAACAACAACCTAGCAACCTCCGGAGATACCATAGTAAATATTTAAACCAGTGTCTTACCCTGAGCCAGTATTTCACCTTAATATTCCTTATTAAACCTTTTCTTTAAGAATTGTAATGAATATTTAAACTGGTTTTAGACCTTCATGTCCACAGCATGAAAAACACAATATTTTTGTTTTTGTTTACTATTGAAGAGATTGGTTTATTATATAAACATTTAAGTTAAAAAAATCTTTGAAAAACCTCACATTTACATACAGTTCATAAAAATGTCTGTTCCTCGCACGCCCAGGTGTTCTGATGCACAGGTGGGTAGAACTGCCAATAACTGGATTCAAGTAAAAGTACAGTTACTTTAAAATAAACGTTACTCAGGTAGAAGTAAAAGTCATTAAGTATGTAGTATAAAGTAACTAGTAAAAGACTCAAGTAGTGAGTCATCAGATCTTATTCAATAATCAACAGAGCTGCAGAATGTTTAGGCAGTAGCATTGTAGCTCATGCACACACCAAATCAGATATATCCATCACCTCATACACACACCCAATCAGATATGTCCATCAGCTCATACACCCAGATATGTCCATCAGCTCATACACACACCCAGATATATCCATCAGCTCATATACATACCAAATCAGATATATCCATCACCTCATACACACACCCAGAAATATCTATCAGGTCACACACACACCAAGTCAGATATATCCATCAGCTCATGCACACACCAAATCAGATATATCCATCAGCTCATACACACACCCAGACATATCCATCACCTCATACACACACCAAGTCAGATATATCCATCAGCTCATACACACACCAAATCAGATATATCCATCAGCTCATACACACACACCCAGATATATCCATTAGCTCATACACATACCAAATCAGATATATCCATCACCTCATACACACACCATGTCAGATATCTCCATCAGCTTATACACACACCAAATCAGATATATCCATCAGCTTATACACAAACCAAATTAGATACATCCATCAGAACATACACACACCCAGATATATATATCAGCTCTCATACACACCCAGATATATCCATCAGCTCATACTTACACACCAAATCAGATATATCCAAAACATCATTTAAATACAAATATCAACAACATGTAAAAGTCACTTACAAACCTCCTACAGAGCCCCTAAGGTGACCTTCCACATAAATAAAAAATGATTCATGACCACGACTCATTCCCTCACTCCCAGAGGGTTGAAACCTGTTCGGTTTTCACCTGGACAGTTCCAGTTACTCTTTGTATCCCGTTGTGAATATAATTTGCCAGGTTATTGTAACAAAAAAACATGGGGGATCAGATCTAGTCGAACGTACAGCATCCAGTTTTGGCTTGCTGAAAAGCCAAGGTTGCTGGCAACCTTTTCTAAGTTGTAATGAGGTCTTTTACCTCACTGTCCCACCCCTGAAAACCCATTTCCGTTCTACTTTAAGCACATTTATGAAGTTGGAGTTGGATTTACTGTTATGTT
Source organism: Acestrorhynchus altus (assembly GCA_034509495.1). Classification (NCBI taxonomy): domain Eukaryota; kingdom Metazoa; phylum Chordata; class Actinopteri; order Characiformes; family Acestrorhynchidae; genus Acestrorhynchus; species Acestrorhynchus altus. The sequence goes on from CM067506.1 coordinate 33,904,561, forward strand.
GCATGAATTCTAATCTGGCTGTTCAGACAGAGACATTGCCATAAATCTGTTTCAAATTTCAGTACAATATATGAAAGTAGCCCAAATCAGAACCGAAAATATCAGATTCAGCATGTTTTTGCCATTCACACTGCCACACAAATAACACATCTGGGTCACATATGACAATAAAGATTGGATTTGGGCCAATTTTACCTGCAATGTGAATGTAGACAGAGATGCATTGCTGCAAATCTGATATGAATTGGACTGTAATACCACATATAAAAGTGGCCCAAATCAGAATTAATTTAATATAATTAAATAAACATTGTTGTTGTTCATTATGGCACACAAATGATACATATGATGGGCAGAAAAATGTTTTTGGGCCACTTACCTGCTATGTGAATATAGCCGAAGATGCATTTAAATGAAGCAAACAAAATGTGGCTAGAATTTAGCATTATTTAAAAATAATTTTGGGAGGAACACAGGCAAATATATATTTGACTAAGAGTAGAACAACTCTTAAAAGTATAATTTGTTCAAAACAGTAAGTAAAGTAAATATAACAGAGTAAATGTAGCATGTTACCACCCACCTCTACTCTGAAGTTATAAGGAGTGTTTACTGGACAAATGATTTCCACATTGCAACTATTTTTCTGTCTTATTTGTTTTCGGTTTATGCACACCATTTCACCATGATACATATACACTAACAACCCCCTATCACACCGATGTCATACCATAGCAACCTTGTAGCAACCATCTACACCTCTGAAACCACCTTTGAACCTTCAGTGAATCAGCTGGGATGCAACTACATAACTACACCACTGCAACCACCAGCAATACCACAGCAACCAGTTAAACATGATCACCTGCACAAGCATCTCAGTTCTCATGCACATCCCAAACTAGTATCGTACCTTTACTTAATAAATCAGATCAATACATTTAATATTTCCCCTTCTTCTGCAAAAAGTATATTTCAGTTTCTAGATATAGATTTAAACAGTTTACATTTAAAATTATAGGAAGTGGTTTTAAGCCGTGCTATTTTTGACTGAGGTGCAGCCAATTAGAACAGAGCTCTTTTACATATTTCACCTTTTAGAGAGAGTGATGTGCACATCTGTTGGTATGTAAACATTATCCCAAAATGTACCTGATGTCTCTAATCTGCCGAAACAGCTGGGGTTTCAATTTTCATGCTCCAAAACCCAGTTACTCTGAAGAATCAGGCCCAGCCAATCAGAACACAGCTCATTTGCATACATCAGTCTTAAGGTTAGACTCTGTTCAGCTCTAAGAGACAAAGAGACGGAATCTGATGGTATAAAATTGATCATTGTATTTGGCTCATTAACCTTCATATAAATTTTGGGTATGGGCTCTTTGATTAATCTGATCATCTGAAATTGTTTTTGTTTCTTTCATATTTTGCTACTCTATGATTTTTGAATGAAAAACTATCTGCTGATGGAATAATTTCATTTGTGACTGAAAACCTGTGAGAGTAGACTGGTGTTGAGGGTAATGGTAGAGTGTGGTAATGAGTGTGTGCGGAGAGGTGGGCTAGATTTAAGGTGATTTGATTGCAGTGGGGTTTTTTTCAGTGATGAAGGTGGTGATGGGGGAGGAAATGAGTGTGTGTCTGTGTGTGTGTGTGTGTGTGTGTGTGTATGTGTGTGTGTGTGTGTGTGAGAGAGAGAGAGAGAGAGAGAGAGAGAGAGGGAGAGAGTAAAGGCAGTGCAGGCATGTGTCGTCCTCAGCCTGGTTTTCCTGTGGAATACTAAAGCACAGGCTGGAGACGCCAGCGGCTCCCACAGGCAAACGCCTTTAAAGAGAGAAACTCAAATCCCCCCGCGGTTCGTCACGCCGGAATAAACGAGGTGGGGGGAGGTGGGGGGTTAACTGAGCTGAGCTGGATGCTCCCAGGATGGAGGAGGAGGAGGAGGAGGAGGAGGGAAGAGAGGAGAGAAAAGAAGGAGACAGAGATAGGGAGAGGGGGAAAGAGAGAGGGAGGAGAGAACATAAGGAAAGGGGGAGAAAAAGAAGGGGAAGCTGAGTGGAAGGGAGAGAGATGTGGAAAGGAAGAGTATTACGAAAATGAGAGATGGAGAGAGAGAAAGAGAGAGAGGTTGTTTTTTGAATGGTGTGAGGGGGAAGGGGACAAAGAGGCTAGGAAAGTGTCTGTGCGTGCAAACCATGTGACAGGGTATTTAGTGTGTGTGTGTGTGTGTGTGTGTGTGTGCGCGCGTATTTACTGTTCTCTCTTTATCTCTAGTTTCTCTTTGTCAGTGCCTAATTAACCTGCCCAAAAGGCCTCGGTGTCCGTCAACACCATAACAACCACCTAGAATGCCACAGCAACTGGTGAGCCACACCATAACAACCACATAATCTACTTCAGTACCAACATGATCATTTCATAACCACCTCGGATACCACTGAAACCAACAAACAACACCCGAGCAGCCACCTGGAATAGGTGTCCATGGAAACTGGTCCCTATGGTTACTAGTTCCATAGGAACTGGTAACCATCATCTTAATGACTACCTAAATTACTTTAGTGTCAGGCAACAGCATAGCAACCACTTGGAACTGATCATACAATGCACCCCCTAGATTTGCATTGCAACCAACTAGCAACACTCAAGCAACCAACTTAAAGGCCACAGCAACTAGTTAGCAACACCTTAACACCTATTCAACATATCTCTGTATCTGGCAACAGCATAGAAAAGATGTGGAATTAATAAGCAGTGCAACCACCTCACACTGTTGCAACACTCAGACAACCACCTGTAATACCATAGCAATTGGTTGGTGTCATGTCTGTCTCTTGCCAGCTAGGTCTCCCCTGTCAGTTTCCCTTAGCACATGGTTTGTGTTTGTTTTGGTTCTGTCTCCTCCCTTGCTCTGCCCATTCCCACCTGTGTCTCATTTGTAACCCTGCCCCTTTGTAATCAGAAGTTTCAGGTGTGTCCAGTGTTTAGTATTTAAGACCCTTTGTTTCAGTCTGTCTTGGTCAGTCCACTGTTGTGACACCTGTGTATGTTGTCAGTGTTTCTTTGTTTTTGTTTGATCCTGTTTTACTGTTAGTTTCTGTTCTGTTCTAGTGAGCTCTGTTGTTTGTATTGTTTAGTGTATTTAGTTTGTCTTGTGCTTTTTCTTATTTAACCATCAACCCCAGCGTTTGCTTCCGCACCCTTCGTCATCCCTTCTGCCCATCCGATCCTGACAGTTGGCAACATCTTTCCAACCACCTAAATTACTTCATTAAGAATCTGACAATACCACAGGAACCACCTAAGCAGTGCAACCATTTCAGTACTGCAACCTTCAGTCAACACTTCATCAACCACCTGGAATGCTACACAAACTGAACAAACACGTAAACTATGTGAGCAAGTATCACCATAGCAATCACTTAAATCCTATAGCAACTGCTTAAAAACATTGTAACAACCAATTTTTACTTAAAGTATCTGAAAACCCCATAGCAACCAGTTGGAAGTGCATAAGCCATGCATCCACCTAGCAACAGCCAAGCAACCTAAAATACAATAGCAATGGGTTTGCAACACCTTAACAATCCCATCACACATCACAGCAAATATCTGGGAATGCCACAGGATTTGGAATTGCTTGAACAGTGCTTGAACAAGCGTCCACCTGGAATGCCACAGTATCTATTTAGCAACACCCTATTGACCATGTCAATTACTTCAGTAATATGGGCAACACCATAAGAACCACTTGGAACTGCTTAAGCAGTGCAACCACCTCAGATAGTATTGCAACCATCTGAACCACCATACCATCTGGTTAGTAGAACCTAACTATAAACATAAAGTCCCTGAGTAAGTATCTAGAAACACATTTTAAAAGGTAGCACATAGTTTTGATGATAATGAGCTCTTCAGAACAGTCTTACCACTAAGGCGTCTTTGAGTTGATCTGCTATGTAAAGGAGCTCTGGATTCACAACTTATTTTGTCCTAACATGACATTCTCATTTACTGTTCAGAAATAAGACCAGAAAGAAGAAAAGAAGAAGGAAACTGTGGAAGAAAAAGGGAAGGGAGGATGAGGAGATGAGGAAGAGGAGGATTTGAAGGCAAGTTCAGTGTTAGAGGCTGTGTTTGGGTCTGATCAGCCCAGTGGCCGATGGCGAGGTGATAAAAGCATCAGGAACGTACTGGACACTCGGATTAGAGAACATCAGAGACACCATAATCCTCCACACACACACACACACACACACACACACACACACACACACACACTGATATATAAAGTGACAGTTGGTTGAAAAATCAAATGTAAGCATTTGCTTCCAGTCACATTCGCTTCCAAGCCAAAATAGTCTAAGATATATTTGGTATCTGACTTTTGTGAGGTTTATACTGGAATGGGTAAACATCACAGTCAACCTTAATGAAAGACTGAAGCTCCACCAGTGTATATCACAATACCTAATTTTAGAGCATTCACCTTAATAAGAGACAAGCTTCATCTCAATGTATATCACAATACCTACATTTAGAGTGTTATTAATGTTCTTTAACGAGAGACTGTAGCTCTGTCTCAGTGTATATCACAATACCTACATTTAGAGTGTTATTAATGTTCTTTAATGAGAGACTGTAGCTCTGTCTCAGTGTATATCACAATACCTACATTTAGAGTGTTATTAATATTCACCCTAATGAGAGACTGTAGCTCTGTCTCAGTGTATATCACAGTACCTACATTTAGAACTTTATTAACCTTCATCCTAATGAGTGACTAGCTCCATATGTAGTTTATATCACAATACTGGATGTGAATATGAAGCTGTTCAATGAGGTAGAGGTGACAGAGGTGAAGCTCTAAGGTAAGATGAAGATGAGGTTATAAAGGTAAGAGTGAGGTTGTAAGGTGAGGCAGAGTTGAGGATGTAAAGATAAGGGTAAGGTAAAGGTGAGGCTCTAAAATGAGGTAGAGGTAAGGCTGTAAAGATGAGGATGTAAGGTGAGGTACTGGTGAGGCTGCAAAAGGTAAAGGTGAAGTGAAGGTGAGACTGTAAAAGATAAAGGTAAAGGTGAGGTAGAGGTGAGGTTGTTAAGGTGAAGTAAATACGAGACCAGTATGATGAGGCTTTAAAGTGCAGGTGAAGTAAAGGTTAGGTGGTAAACATGAGGCTGTAAGGTGAGGTAGAGGTGAGGCTGTAAAGGTAAAGGTGAGGTAGAGGTAAGGCTGTGAGGTGAATCCCCTTGCAGTTACATGCTGATCTCTCACTAATCCCTTCAGGGAGGGAGCTCACATTGCTGGAACTGGAACAGAGCCATGGCATTGTCACACACACACACACACACACACACACACACACACACACCTCTAGGGACGTTTTGGACTGAAACAAAGAAAGAAGAAAAAAAAAGAGAGAGAGAGAGAGAGACAGAGAGAGAGTGTGTGTGTGTGTGTGTTGTGATTCTACAGGAGTGTGTGTTGGACTGTGGTATTGTCTGTGTACGGATTATCAGATTTAGTAAATCAGTTTAATTAATTCACAGCACTTTTCATTATCATAATATTGTGGTGTTATTGTGAGAAACAGGCAGAACAGCAGCAGTGTTTATATATGTCCTGAGGCAGAACCAGGGTTCTCAGGGTTCTCATGTTCTCTACAATATATTTTCTTCAGTGAATGAAATTAAGCATACTCTTGACTTACCTGACTCCTGACTCATTCACCTGGCTCAAAGAGAGAGAGAGAGAGGGAGAGAGAGAGAGAGAGAGAGAGAGAGAGAGAGAGAGAGAATAGATGACAATGTGAAGTAGAAATGAAGTACATGAAAGGCTTTAAGTTGAGGTAGAAATAAAGTAATGGCTAAGCTGTAAGGTGAGGTAGATATTAAGTAGAAGTGGAATTGTAAGGTGGGGCTCTGAGGCAAAGCAGAAATAAGGTAAATATGAGGCTTTAAAGTGAGGTAGAGATTCAATAAAAATGAAGCTGTAAGGTGAGGTAGATGTTAAGTAAAATGAGGCTGTAAGGTGAGGTAGATGTTAAGTAAAACGAGGCTGTAAGGTGAGGTAGAAGTTAAGTAAAGATGAAGCTGTAAGGTGAGGTAGATGTTAAGTAAAACGAGGCTGTAAGGTGAGGTAGAAGTTAAGTAAAGATGAAGCTGTAAGGTCAGGTAGATGTTAAGTAAAACGAGGCTGTAAGGTGAGGTAGATGTTAAGTAAAACGAGACTGTAAGGTCTGTCAGACAGAATGGAAGAAATGAGAAAGGTAGAAATGTGACTGAATTGAGGCTGTGAGGCAGTGTAGAAATGAAGTAGACACAAGGCTCATAGGCAAGGTAGAAATTATGTAGAAATGAGACAGTGGGTGGGTAGGTAGGTAGGTTGAGGTAAACCCTTTGAGCCAGGCAGAAATGAGGTAACAAGGAAGCTGCAAAGCAAGGTAGAAGTGAGGTTGAGATTAGGCTGTAAGATGAGATAAAGCTTAAGGGTGATGCAAAAATAAGGTAGAGATGATGTCCCTCACCCCTGAGACTACAGACCTGAAGGGCCAGGCCTAAGGTGAGGTAGAAATTGAGGCTGTAAGGTGAGGTATTACTCTTTTGAATAAAGTACTACTAAGCCTGTACAGAGAGAGAGAGAGAGAGAGAGAGAGACTAAAGTGTTGAGAGAGAGAAAGACAGAGAATGAAGTGTTGAGAGGGAGAGAGAGAAAGAGGTCGATATTAAGATGACTGTAGAAAGAGACAGGGAAATGTGTGTGTGTGTGTGTGTGTGTGTGTGTGTGTGTGTGTGAGAGAGAGAGAGAGAGAGAGAACGAGAGAGATGTAGCTCGCCCTCCTTTTTCATTATTTATTTCCTGTCTGGCGTTTTTCCTCGGTGCGCATATTGATGTGGGGAGAGCCGGGTGTGAGTGTGTGTCAGAATCATTTCCTGACGAAGGAGACGAGCTGGAAGTAATCAGCAGAGCGCTGATGCAGTGTGACAGGCTGAGCAGCGCTCACACACACACACACACACACACACACACACACACACACACACACACACACAGGCAGGTAGCACAGAACGAAGAGAGGACATGGCCTCACTCAGACACTCTCTCACACACACACACTCTTGCACGACATCTGGCTGAGAAACAGGCCACACCAGCTCAGATTTGGTCAGAAAGGAGAGAGAGAGGGAGAGAGAGAGAGAGAGAGAGAGAGAGAGAGAGAGAGAGAGAGAGAGAGAGAGATAGTTGATCAATTTGAACTGAACTCAAATCATCTGAATTCAGCTCAGATCAACTCATGTAAACTCATTCTGACTGTAATTATGAAAGGTGGAGGTCAAGCTGAAGTCTGGAAGAGCAATAAAACCTGCTGAGAGAACATATAGAATTGCTTTAAAGTCAAAACCAAATCAAAGACTCAAAGCATCATCAGATACCAAATATATATATATATATATATATATATATATATATATATATATATATACACTCATCGCCAAAAAATCATTTCACCCAGAAAGAATCAACTGACTGCAATGCATGACTGCACTGGCGTTGCTCCAGACTGTCATGGATTCGCTCCGAATGTCCTCGCCAAGATCAACGATTTGTTATCATGTGTCACATGTCTAGCAGGCCTGGTGTCATGGTATGAGGTGCCGTTTCATACGATGCTAGATCACCTTTGGTCTTCATTACTGGCATTTTGACAGCCCAACGTTACATTAATAAAGTCCTGCATCGTGCACACACACACTCGCTATTCCAACAGGACAATGCTCGTCTGCATACTGCTGCTGTCTCAAGACCTCAAGACATCTCGCATTTCTTATATACATATACGTGTTTATATAAGATATAATGTAGGATACTACTGTTATACCATTATATATAATACATTAAGGACAAATTATTACATGTAGGGCCATAATTGACACAATTTTGTATAAAATTGCTGCCCTATATAAAGCCTCTCAGAGGATGCTTTTGGGTAGTGTACCTCTTAGTGTTGACTGCTAGGCATACCCTATACAACGCACTCAATTTTGGAACAAGGTGTCGGGAGCAGTGGTTATATGAGGGTACGCACACACAGCAAACAGGACTGGAACCATGTCATTGTTAGCAATTAATCCAGGTTTCATTTGGGATCCAGTGATGGTTGGTTTCAAGTATTCAAGCACTTCAGCCCTGCCTTTGCTGTGGAGAAACACATTGGGGCAACTGCTGGTGTGGTGATCCTAGGAGCTCCTTGTAGTGATATGAGGGACGCTGTGCATCAATATGTGCAGGGCATCCTGCGGCCACGTCCTGGGGTTCCAACTGGCATTTTTCAGCAGGACAATGCTCTCGCACATACTGCAAGGGTTTCCCAGGAATATCTCCACCAGATTGCAATACTTCCTTGGCCATACATTTATGGACAATTGAGCATTTATGGGAGCAGCTGGGATGCAGGATCTACAGGCCCAGCTGCAACATCTGTGGGTAAATGTGCTACAGGATGCCATATGGTACCTGTGTGCCTCCATGCCCAACAGTATCTCATCTTGTACGCAGGCTGGAGGAGCCCAACAGGAGCCTCCTTTCAATTGTACAGTTTTCCCCCAATAAACTTATCCTTTCACCAATATTGTAATTGCTTACGTATATCCTCATTATATTCACATAGAAAGTTTCATTCCATGCCAGCATCTCCTTGGTGCATTATTTTCTTCCATCAGAGTTTAGTTAATATGGGATATAATATTATTATATACATGTACTTACATATAAATGATACACCTGGGCCATATTATCATTATACTGTATGGTCCCACATACTGACAAGATATAAAAACAAACTTGTATGTTTGACTCTGGCAGGTCCTGAGAGACGTATGTGTGTGACTCAGTGGGGATGGCTCTGGCAGGTCGTGTGTGTGTTGATTGATTGGTTTTCCTAGTGTCGTTGCTGTGGCGCCCAGAGCGTGAGCGTCAGTCCCTCCTGCTCATCCTGACACAGGCTGGGGGATTCTGGGTAATTGATGAATGAGGAGGTTTATGCATTTGCGCTCACACTTGCATGCACACACACACACAGACAAACCCAGTGGACAAAGGGCAGTTTTGATTGGTGAGGTGAGTGTTTACTGCGCGCTGAGGAAATTCCCCTGATGTTCCCGGATCGTTTAGAGCCAGACCATCGCTGAGGAATTAATCAGCCTCAGGAGACGCCCGGAAAATTAATATGTTCCCTCGGTCAGATGATTACTGCTGTCTGCCTCGCACAATCAGCAGGTCGGGGGAATCAGGGCCCAGTCACACTACAGGTCTTGACAGCAATGTTCTGTACACTAAATTACCACTATTTCAATGGAAATCACCACAATCAACAGTTTCACATCAACCACATCCAGAACTGATGACACTTAGTGTATGAAACTTTGCTGTCAGCTTTCTTTTGGAAAGATTTTAACATTATTGTGCAAGTTCTTTTTCACAGCCAATCGCATGACTGCTTAGTCCATGTTATGCAGTCACTAAAACTTGTGAAACTCCTTATTAAAAAGTATTAGAGAAGCAGATTTGGTGCACATGTTTCAACATATAGGAAATGTGCACAATTTTAAATTACACTTCTAGTTGTTGGAAGTTGCTGGATGTTTCCTCACTGTCTGGTGTTTATATTCAACCTTAAAGCTGTAAATTGGAAAAAACAGAAGCGGCTTGACCGACTACTGTACAAAAGATTTTAGATTAAGATCAAAGATGTAAATGAACATTGGTAAGGCTTTCAGGCAGCACTGACAGCCAGGTAATGCTGAAAGGTGGGTAACACTGAAAGATGGTAACACTGGCAGGTGGGTAACACTGCAAGATGGGTAACACTGACAGGCGTGTAATGCTGAAAGTTGAGTAACACTGAAAGCTGGGTAACACTAGAAGGTGGGTAACACTGACAGGCAGGTAACACTGAAAGGTGGGAAACACTCGTAGGCAGTTAATGCTGAAAGGTGGGTAGCACTCAGGCATGTTACACTGAAAGGTGAGTAACAATCAAAGGTGGGTAACTGGCAGGTAGGTTACACTGAGAGGTTTGCAACACTGAAAGGTGGGTTACATTGAGAGGTGGGCAACACTGAAAGGTGCGTAATGCTGAAAGGTGGGTAACACTGATAAGCAGGTAACACTAAAAGGTGGGTAATACTGAAAGGTGGCTAACAATGACAAGCAGGTAACACTGAAAGGTGGGTAATACTGAAAGGTGGGTAACACTGACAGGTTTGTAATGCTGAAAGGTCGGTAATACTGAAAGGTGGGTAACAGTGACAAGCAGGTAACACTGAAAGGTAGGTAACACTGACAGGTGTTTAATGCTGAAAGGTCGGTTACACTGAAAGGTGGGTAACACTGGCAAGCATGTAACACTGAAAGGTGGGTAATGTTGAAAGGTGGGTAACACTGACAAGCAGATAACACTGAAAGGTGGGTAATGCTGAAAGGTGGGTAACACTGACAGGCGGGTAACACTGAAAGGTGGGTAATGCTGAAAGTTGGGTAACATCGACAGGCGGGTAACACTGAAAGGTGGGTAATGCTGAAAGGTGGGTAACACTGAAAGTTGGGTAATTTAAAAATCTACAATGTGATTTCCTGATTTTTTTCTCAGTGTGCCTCTCATAGTTGAAGTGAACCTATGATGAAAATTACAGACCTCTCTCATCTTTATAATGAGGAGAACTTGCACAATCAATGGTGACTAAATCCTTTTTTGTCCCACTGTAATTTTGAAAGTTAAACTTTTACTTTGGTAGATTTGGTTTTTGAACCTTAAGATTGGATATTCATACACTGTGTGTTTATGAGCACTGGAACACCTATAGTGTAGAACTGACTCTAACAGCGTGGAAGTAACAATGCTACAGTTTTCATTTACATCCAGATCAATAACAAACACATACAGTGTTCTCTCAGCGCTGGGGGTTCTGCTGTGTGCTTTTTCGCTGCTTGTTCTTTAGGTTCCTGGCTGAATCCAATGAAGAGGAACAGATTTGACCTGTATTTGAACAGCAAGGCCTGACAGTGACCTTGCTCTGACCCATGGAGGAGGGGATGAATTTTTAAAGGTCATCATGTCACCTCCTTGGGGTTTGCAGGAGCTGAGGGTTATAATGACCTCCCAACACCCACTCCTCACCATGTTCACAGTCAGACTTGCATCAGCTCTTTGTCACTAATCCCAAGTGTGTATTTAGTAGCAAGTGAAAATCCTCTTCAATGTCGTCTACGTACATTACATGTCCAAAAGTTTGTGGACCCCTTCTAGTTGCACTCATTGCAAACATAGATGTGCAAATGCACACCACTTGTCTAGTCCCTGTAGAGAAGTACTGCCAGAATAGGACTCTCTTATAGAAAGCACATAAATGCCTAATGCCAGATGTGGGCTATAAGGGTCTAAAGCTCCCCAGCATTGAGTGTGTGTGTGTGTGTGTGTGTGTGTGTGTGTGTGTGTGTGTGTGTGTTTGACCAAAGCTGACAGGGGATCATTTTTAAAGGGCGCAGGCCAGCAGGGTGGTCAAAGCTCCCTCAGGCAGCAGGTGACAGATAACCTCTGACCTCTACTACACCCCTCCATCATCTACACACTACAGCCTGACATTCAATCATAGTGTATGTATGTGTGTGTGTGTGTGTGTGTGTGTGTATGTGTGTGTGTGTGTGTGTGTGTGTGTGTGTGTGTGGAGACAGAAAAACGGAAAGTGTGTCCCAGATTTTCCTGTCAGACTGAGACTATACTGGACCATTAAAACATGATTGGGAGAGAGAGAGAGAGAGAGAGAGAGAGAGAGAGAGAGAGAGAGAGAGAGAAAGAGAGAGAGAGAGAGATGTTCTTAAGTTAGCTCAACTCAATAAAACCCAACTTAGATCATTTACCTAAAATCAGTTTAGCAAAATTCAACTCAAATGAAATTGTCAATTCAACCTTACAAAATACAAGCTTCTAAAAAAAAAAAATCAAAACTCAGTCTAAAAGAAGTGTGTGTGTGTGTGTGTGTGTGTGTGTGTGTGTGTGTGTGTGTGTGTACTCTGAGGTAGATAAAACCCTGCATGGTTCTGGTGGATGGTAATTAAGAGTGAGTGATGGGCAGGCAGGGCTACTGTAGACCCAATAAAGCAGACAGTTATTGATTAGATGTTAGAAGTGATTAGAAGGTGTTTTCCTCTGCAAATCAACACTGGAATGTTAATACAGGAGTGTAAATGCATTATTCATCATTACTGTTCAGCAGTAACAGTTGAGGAATTAAAAAAAGGACTTTCCTTTGGCTTTTATTTGTTAACATCCCATTATATAACATTACTGGACTGCGTCACATTGTATTGCATTGAGAAAATAATATATTTTTTTACTGATTTCTTTTAAAACGGAAACCAATAGTGGAACCTTTTTGGTGCTATTTTAAACAATGTAAAGGTTCCTTGTTTATGAAAAAATATTGCACCAGTCAAAAGAAATATTTCATGAATTGTTTCTTTTACATTTTCATGGTTCTGTGTAGAACCCCTGCCTTTACTAAAGATCCTTGAAGTATTACCTTGTTAAAGGTGCACTTTGCTACTAAACTGTTCAGTTTCAATTGTATTTTCATCAGAATTTTAATAACATTTCAATCTTATCAAGTGAAATTCTGCTAAATGTAGTCTGTTTAATTCTGCTGTTAATTCCTTCTTCCTGTGATGTTCTAGACAACTGGGTCAGAACATTAAAACATCAGGCAGGTCTTATGGGGCGTACAGTGTACAGTGGTCAGTACCTACCAAAAGTGCTGCAAGAAAGGACAATGAGTGAACCAGCAACAGGTCCTTCAAAGGCTCAACTTCAGGAGTTGTGGAGTCCGGGCCTCGAGAGACCAGGGCTGTTAAGGCAACTTGAGAGGACATTACGCAGGTGGTTTTAATATTATGGCTTAATGGTGTTTGGGAGAACATTCTTATAATAAAGTAAACAAAATAGAAGGAGAAATATAAAAGTTTAGAGCAGAATTAAGTTTATATATTTTGCAGTAAATTTAATGATCATGAACTGAATCAGTCAGAAATGTTAAAATGACTGGGGGCAAGTGTTCACCACAGCCAGAGATTCTGTTTGAAAGCCCAGGGGGAGGCAGCTGAGCTGAGTGCAGGTAGGGGGACGTGCATGAAGTGCAAAGCTGCTGGACATGATTTCTATTGATATTCTGCACTAACTCGTTCTGACATGATGATAATTGTGAGGTTTGATTAGAGATGCTGGAGCTCTGTCACATGTTCCGCTGTTGTTTACAAACGAGCTGCAATTGCCCAACCCAGCACTCTGCACCCAGCTGTCCGCACCCCCCACCCAGCTCTCCGTTCCCTGCACTCAGCTCCCTGCACCCTGCACTCTACACCTTGCACTCAGCTCCCGCACCCTACACTCTACAACCTGCACCCATCTCCCACAGCCTGCACTCTACACCCTGCACCCTTCTCCCACACCCTGCACTGTACACCCTGCACCCATCTCCCGCACCCTGCACTCTACTCCCTGCACCCATCTACTGCACCCTGCACTCTACACCCTGCACCCATCTCCTGCACCCTGCACTCCACACCTTGCAACCAGGTCCCGCACCCTGCACTGTACATCCTGCACCCATCTCCCGCACCCTGCACTGTACACCCTGCACCCATCTCCCGCACCCTGCACTCTACACCCTGCAACCATCTCGTCCACCCTGCACTCTACACCCTGCAACCATCTCCTCCACCCTGCACTCTACACCCTGCACTGTACACCTTGCACCCAGCTCCCGCACCCTGCAACCCAAACTCCGCACTGCCTTCAAAAAGACATGGGAAATACAGCAGCATATAAATTCAGCGCAAGTCCTCAGGCATGAGAGAGAGAGAGAGAGAGAGAGAGAGAGAGAGAGAGAGAGAGAGAGAGAGAGAGCTCTCTGAGGAACCGAGAAGAGAATACTCCTCTGAGTCTCCACAGGCCGTTAATAATTAACACCCGGGCTGCAGGCACAGCCTAGCTAAACTTCCTCTAACACACACACACACACACACACACACACAGAGAGAGAGAGAGAGAGAGAGAGAGAGAGAGAGAGAGTGTGTGTTTGTGTGTGTACATCTCAGAAAATTAGAATATTGTGAACCAAAAACAGTCATATATTCTATATTAAATTCATTTGCATGGACACTTTATCTATGCATGTAAACAACAGGACAAGAGTTTAGATGGACATGTATTACTCTTTCTATCACTTTGCACTGCAACTTTATCTATATGTGTAAATAATAGGACAGAATTACATGCATCACCTGGTTTTTCATTATGCACTTAATGCAATAACATACTTTAATGATCATAATGGCACATTTGCTCTGTTGCTCAGTAGTTTTAGTTTTTTGTTTATGTGGTAATATTGCGTGTATACTGTGCTCTTTTGCACTTTGATGTTCATTGCACAACAACAGAGAAAAAAAAAATCCCTGAATAAGAAATCACCTGTTCCACAATTATTGGCACCCTTAACAATTCTTAGGAAATAAATGTAATTAAAGTATTTCTGTCAATTCTACCGTAGTTAATGAAGTTGATCAGAGTATGTAGGAACATTTAATTAGTAATTCACAACTTCCTGTTTCCCTGGGGTACAAATATGACGTGACACAGAGGCCATTTCTCTTTAACATGGGAAAGACAAAAGGAACATACCATTCAAGTAAGGCAGATGTGTGTTGACCTTCACAAGTCAGGCAAGTCAGGGAAGATCGGTGATGCTGTGGGTCTGTTTCTCTTTCAAAGGCCCTGGGAACCTTGTTAGGGTGCATGGCATCATGAATGCTTTGAAATACCAGGACATTTTAAAAAAGAATCTGGTGGCTTCTGCTCCAAAGCTGAAGATGGGTCATCACTGGGTCTTTCAGCAAGATAATGACCCTAAACCTATGGGCAAATGTCCACAGAAATGGTTCACCACACAGAATCAAGCTCCTCCCATGGCCATCTCAGTCCCCAGACCTCAACCCCATTGAAAACCTGTGGGGTGAGCTGAAGAGGAGAGTGCAGAGGAGAGGACCCTAGGTCGCTGGATGATTTAGAGAGATTGTGCAAAGAGGAATGGTTGAAGATCCCTCTTTCTGTATTCTCCCATCTTGTGAAACATTATAGGAGAAGATTAGGTGCGGTTGTGTTGACAAAAGGGGGTTGTACAAAGTATTAACATCAGGGGTGCTAATAATTGTGGCACACATGATTTGATGTTAAACAATTATTTCTTAATGTGGGATTTTTTTCCTACTGAATAAATTCACTTGAGTTAAAGGTTGGATTCTACTCTTTTTTCCAACGTGGTCCTGTATTATTTAGAAAAAATGATTTTTTTTTTTTCAATTTTCAATTTTCAATTTATTAGAAGCTAAAGACCACATCTTAACCAGGGGTGCCAATAATTATGGAGGGCACTGTACATGTGGACAGAGCAGTAAACATGCATAGGAAACTCCTTTGGCATTTAAACTGGGATTTAATTCAATTGGGAATCAGTGGATTTTAGCAGTTTTCCAAGATGGATTACTCACTGATCATTCATCTCAATGAGACCTTCATCTTGACAGCGAAAGCCTTGTAGTTTGTTATGCTATGTGTATCACATCTGTAGGTTACTCTGATCCTGAGTTATAAAGCCTAGAAAAATGGCATTGAAATGCCCCCTAAGGTCTCAGGTTCTAAGAGCTAAAGAACAGGGATCTATCATGGATCGAAGTCTGATCTTCACAATATGTTAGTGGAAGTGTATCATGGCATGAACAAAGGAGATTTTTGAGAAGCTCAGAAGAAGAACTGTTGATGCTCATCTGGCTGGAAAAGGTTACATAACCATCTCTAAGGACTCTAAGGAATGCACCATCAGACAGATTGTGTACAAATGGAGGTATTTCAAGAACATTATTACCCTCCCAAGGCGTGCTCTACCATCAAAGTTCACACCAAGAGCAAGGAGTGTAATAGTCCGCCAGCTCACAAAGGAACACAAGGTAACTTCTAAGCAACTGAAAGCCTTTTTCACATAATATTAATGCTCACCATCAGGAGAACACAGAACAATGGTGTGCATGGCAGGGTTGCCAGGAGAAAGCCTCTTCCCTGCAGAAAGAACATTGCTGCCCTTCTGCAGTTTAATAAAGATCACATGGAGAAGTCAGAAGGCTACTGGGTGGATTAAACAAGAAGCATTCTGTTTGGTGAAAGGAAAACACTGCATTTCGGCACAAAGGCCTTTCCACATCTTTGAAGCATGGTGGTGGTAGTGTCCTGGTTTGGGCCTGTTTTGCTGCATCTCAGCCAGGATGGCTTGCCATCATTGATGGAACGTTGAATTCTGAATTATACCAGCAAAATGTAAAGAAAAATGTCAGGACATCTGTCTGTGAACAAACATCTGTCTGCACAGCAAAACAACAAACAATCCAAAGCACACGTGTCATTCTACCAATGAATGTTTAAAGAAGAATTAAGTTAATATTTGGAGTTTTTGTAAGTTAATAAATCAAGCTCCTGACCTTAATCCAATAGACATTGTGTGGAAGGACCTGAAGCAAGCAGTTCATGGCAGGAAACCCACCAACATAGCAGAGTTGAAACCTTTGTACAAAGTATTTCTCCAAGCCAATGTGCAGAACTAATCATCAGTTACCAGTTACATTTCATTACAGTTATTGCTGCACAAGGAGGGTCACACCAGAAACCGACAGCAAGGGTTCACATACTGTTTCTGTCACAGATATGAAATATTGGAGCATTTTTACCCAATAAATAAAAAAAAACAAGTGTAATATTTGTGTCTCTGTTGTATGATTTGGTTCTACGTATCTACTTTTAGGACTTTTTTTGTTCACAGTGGCTATACATCAATCAGCCATAACATTATGACCTCCTTGCTTGGTCCCTCATTGTCTAATGTATCAATCAGACACAGCAGTGCTGCTGGAGTGTTTAAACACTGTGTCCACTCAATGACCCATATAGGACAATGGCACATAATACCTGATCTGTGTTGGTCTTGCAAGATCCTTACCATTGACGAACAGGATGATGGGAGGCTAAGAGAGTATGCAGAGAAACAGATTGACTGGAGTCTGTAATTATAGAACTACAAAGTGCTCCTGTATGGTAAGAGGAACTGATCAAATGGACAGTGTAGAAACAAGGAAGTGGTCATAATGTTATGGTTGTGTATATATATATGGACACACATTATTATATACATAAACACATTTATGTATATACACATACACACACTTATCTACCCAAACACAAACACATAGTTTCAGGTATTATAGAGAATTTATTCATGCCCTGTGTCAGAGAAAAAAAAAAACATCTTCTACAAGTGAACAAACTAAATGTAATCAGCCTCCAGACAGTCTGATTGATCCACTTTTATTTTCCTCCATAATTTTACTGGTCCTTAGAAACAGGGGATTCTCCGTTGCTGGGGGTTACCATGTGACTTGTCTGCTGTCTGTCACATTAAGCCTATCGGTAATGAGCACTAATGAGTTTGGAAAGCCATTAGAGCAGGATGTGGAGGTTCAGCGCTCATGTGGCTTTCAGGTGGACAGAACAATAAATAGAACTTAAGAATGAACATATATAACAATGTTCTTCAGTGTAGTCTTTAAAAAATGACCTAGATATTTACATTCACAGAAGTCTAGATTTGTGTAATGTAGCTTATTATGTAGAGTATTGACATCCTGCACCATTTTCACTGATCTAGATAAAGCACATTTAAATTGGTTTTAAAAAAGTTAGTTGATGGTTCTTCACACTATTAAAAGGTTCCCACATGGAACCTACACTGGTTCTTCAAAGAACCATTTGCATCACCTTTATTTTTGTAAATTATAACGTTTAGAACAGTTTCAGCAGAAGTTAATTTTACAATAATAAGTTTCAAAGATTACTAAAAGTTAAATTAAATTAAAACTTCCTTAATTAAAATTAGTTTCAAAATGTAAATGATTAGAAGTTGAGGCCAGAGGACACCAACTGGAAAAACACAAATGAACCCTGAGCATTCCAGTGTTTGCTGATGTGTTTAGAATCATCAGAAAAATAACTGACAAGCAGATTCTCCCAACAATCAAAAACAGGCATGGCCAAATGTCTGAGAGTGATCTTTTTTTCTGGTTACTTAATCGCTGTTTAATGGTGAAAGTTAATTTAGTTAATGATTAATATTTTATATTTTAGATTCATTTTAGAATTGAAATCATAACTGCAGGTACTTTTTTTATTCTACGACAGCGATTTATATTTATATTATATACTTGTATACTATATATCAGCTAGTGACAGTTTTAGAACTGATCCCGTTTTAGAAGAAATTCTAATTTTGAATAGAAGTAGAATAAATTTGATATTTAAGATCATCATTTTAAAGCAAACATTTGTACTTGGATTTATCCTTAAGAAAAAGTAAAAATGGAATTAAAAATAGGCCTGTGGATCATGAGGCTTAAGATCAACACATTTAAAAGGGAAAACATATTTTATAGAACATTACGGTCAGTTTCTGTGTCAAATAAAATTTCAGCTTCAAAACGGGTGTTAAGTGGATCATATTCTGCACTGATAGGGTTTTTGTAGAAGAAAAACTGAATTTTTGAAGATGCAGTCTTCAGAGTCTTACTCCCACTCTCCCAGTCTCTCTCTCTCTCTCTCTCTCTCTCTCTCTCTCTCTCTAAGTCGGGCAGTGTCTGCATTAGTATTCAGGGCCGCTCTAGTTTCGACGCTGTGCTCCTGATGAGGCTGTAATTGTTTCATTATAATCGTCTCGCGCTCAGACACCCTACCACCCCCAGCATCAGTCTGATCAGGACTGCATCTCTCAGAATCCCACTCTCCACTCAGCCTCCCAAAATCCTTTTTGGATCTAACTCAGTCTGAAGATACCTCAACACGCATTCCTCCAGTGTTCAGACAAAAGTGTTCAAGACCTTTATTCACTCAGTTTTCAGTTTTAGCTGCTCTTCAGGATCTTCTGGATTAAGGTAAATATGATATAATCATAACACTTGCATATGTATTAACATGTACACTACCAATCAAAAGTTTTAGAACACCTCCAGTTTTGTTCAGTTGTCTACTAGCAGTGCTGCTCGGCCCAGACAAGCCTACTTTTCTTATTTTCCCTTCTCAGCTCTCTTCCTGCCACTCCACCTGTCAAACCAGCAGCTCCAAGTCTGCTCTTCTTAGAGGAACCTGAGACTTGGTACAGTGGTAAGCTAAGTTACAAGCTGTTGAAATGTGAGCTGTTGACTGTCAGAGGTCTCAAACCTTTCATTCTTACTTTAGCATCTAAATCTTTTTCAGAATTTTTAGAAATTAAATAATTAGAATGTGAAATTGATATCAGATGTTAATTTTGTAATATGATATCAATATCAAATGTTACAGAGTGTAACATCAATATCGGATGTTAAATTTAGAATGTAACACCTGTATAAGATGTTAATCTTAGAATGTAACAACAAAATCAAGAAGTAATTTTAGAATTGAAAAAAGCCAATTTCATATGAAACCAATACTAGATTTTAATTTTAGAATCTAAATCTTTATTTGACGTTTGATTAAAGTTAATTGTAGAATGCAAACTCAATATCAGACATGAATTCCAGAAAACAACATCAATATCAGAAGCTAATTTTAGAATTTCAATAAAAAGAAAAGAGAATCTTAAGGGCTAAAAAGCCATCGCAGTGATTATGATCATCTTGAACACTGGAGTGAACGTTGAACTGAGCACGCTCTCTCTCTGGTTAGGATGACCTGCTCAGTTAAACGCTCTGGTTGGCTCTTGGGAGGTTTTGTGATTGTTTGTGAAGATTTGTTAACACTCTTATCTGTCAAATGTCTTTCTGACTACTGATCAACTGATCACTTTGAAGAAAAATCGTCTGGGCAGTGTGTTCACTTCTGCACACTCCAGGGCGGTAAGGGTTTGCAGCCTTATTACTATCTTATACAGAACTGTATGATTTACTGGGCAGCTATACATTTCCACAGTCACACCCTCTATATTATATCATCACCTTGGAAAGGATTTGGGCCTCATAAAGTAATAAATACACACACACACACACACACACACACACACACACACACACGCACACACACAGCTCCATTATGTACATTAGTGGCGCAGGCCTGTGGCTGGAATCAATGTTTTTTATTCCCTGCGGCTTTGAGCTGAGAGCCAGACGCCTGCGCCACAATCCGCATTACTGTAGATAGGCACAGTGTGTGTGTGTGTGTGTGTGTGTGTGTGTGTGTGTGTGTGTGTGTGTGTGCGTGTGTGTGTGTGTGAAGGGTGGTTCTAACGGAAACAGCCATCAAAGGCAGAAGTGTTTCATGCGGATGACAGAGGCTGAGGTGAGACGCAGCTTTCACAGTTCATGCATCGGGCTTTCTCACACACACACACACACACACACACACACACACACACACACACACACACACACACACACACACACACACACACACACAAGGATGCTTCAGAGATGGTGTGACAGGTCTCAGTTTGGGCTGGCATGTGTCCAGGTTTTGCAATAAATAAATAAAAATACCTGACCCCTTTGAGCTAAAAGTTCTGGATCAGGGCAAAGTCTATTTCAGTGATGCCCTAATATTACAATAAATACAAAATAAATAAAGGTTGACTGATTGATGCTTAGCTGGATCCTGAGGTATTGATCATCATATCTTTGAACCACTAACAAACTGACTGGAGCCAGCGTAAAAACTGAATGTATATAATTTACATTTTAATATTTTATCATTGTCCTATTTTAACCATACTTTTCTCCACTTGGTGTATTTTATCAAATGCTGTTCACTTATTAGTGTATTTCAAACCATACACTTCTCCAATTGGTGTATTTAACCATACTTTCTCGTATTGCGTATTTTAGCCATACTGTCTCTTTATAGGGTATTTAGCCATACTGATTTCTAATGTGTATTTTATTTGCTACTGTTCCTCTTTATAGGGTATTTTAGCCACTGGTTTCTAATGGGGGTATTTTAGCCATAATTGTCTTCTTTATAGGGGTATTTTAGCCATACTGGTTTCTTATTGGGGTATGTTAGCCATACTGTTCTTTTATAGGGTATTTAGCCATACTGTCTCTTATTGGGGTATTTTAGCCATACTACTTCATTGGGGTATTTTAGCTACACTGGTCTCTAATGGGGGTATTTAGGCCATACTGGTCTCCATGGGGCTCTTAGCCAGACTAGTTTCTTATTGGGGTATTTTAGGCCATACTCGTTCTTATTGGGGTATTTTAGCCATACTGTTCTCTCTTCCAAGGAATTTTAGTCATACTTCATTGGTAGTATTTTAATAGAATGTTCTCTCTTATTTGATAATCATACTGTTCTCTTATTGGTGTATTTTTATCATACTTAAAACAATTGTTATATACTGGGGTTATGAGGCCAATGTGTATAACAAAATTAGTAAACGAAAGCATATAACATTCAGGCTTCAAGATATTCTTCTGTCCGTGTTCTAGATAATCCAGTGAGTCTGTTAGGGATTATTGTACCTCCGAGTGTGATGACTGAGAACAGATTTGCATCGCCAGAGTAAAACTAAAGAGGCAAAGTTCAGGCACCAGACCTGACTCACCTTGATGGGCTGCGTCTTTGGGTTAGCGGAAACTGGGCAGATCTGTGTGGACTGGGGTTTCAATGGGGAGCTGATGGTTAATGCTACTGGTGGCAGAGCACTGCTGTAAAAAGGGAATGCAGACACCAGGCAGTCGCATAAACAGCCTCTTCAAATGTCCACTTAAATGCGGCATTCTTGTTCCTTCTTTTCAGGAGGGGCTTTCTTCATGCATGGTTTCAAGGGCGCTGGTGAAGAAGCACTGTTGGCCAGGCAACAGGCACAACAATGACACAGGTGCCTGTCTGCAGGGGGAGGGGCTAGCATCCTCATCCTCCATCTCTTCTTTATTCTCCTCCCTCTCCTCTTCCTCCTGAAACCTGGTCCATTAAAGAAATGAACTTAAAAGATTTACACTGTGTGGAAGATTTTATATATATATATATATATATATATATTATACATACAGTATATAATCTTCTATATATTTTATATAACAAAAACACAGCATCCAAGACAATAATAATTTTAATATTTTTTTATATTTAATTTATAGTTTATTTATTCAAACAAATAAAGTTAAAATATCTGGGCAGAGAATGCAACAAATATAAATGCATATAAATAAAACAACAACAACAACAAGCAAAACATTATTGTGACTGTTTTATATGCCTGAGTGTTTACTTAATAAAGGCCAGTATTTTTTTTTTTTGAAGGTAGACACTCTTATTGATTTTATGTTTATTTAGGTTTATTTTAATGCTATATAGAGTTAATTACATCTATCTGTTTGTCTTTAACTGCCAGTTTATGTATCTGCCTGTCTGTCCATTTCTATCTTTTTAAATTAATTATGAACACATTTTAGTTAGTTACATTTAATATCTTCCTATTTCTTACATTATGGCTTTGTTTGTATATATAACGACACACAGAGAGAGAGAGAGAGAGAGAGAGAGAGAGAGAGAGAGAGAGAGAGAGAGAGAGAGAGAAAGATGCTCCATCCATTCAAGATCTTTAGTATTTTCCAGCTGAAGCTAACACACCCCCAACCACCTCCTCCACTCCCACTTTTAATCAGAATCGACCCTCCCTTCCTCCCCACACACTCATACACACACACACACACACACACACACACACACACACACACACACACACACACACACACACATGCATGTGCACACACGCACGCCCCTGCAGTTAGCGCCTGGCAGGGGCTGCTGGTGTGCATCAGAGTGCAGCGCTGTGGGGGGGAGGGGGGTAATTTCCCCAGCGCGCAGACCACACACACACACACACACACACACACACACACACAGTGCAGGAACAGCAGCATATGAGTGGCAAGACAGTAAAGGAGAGAGAGATTCCAACTAGGTGATGCAAATTTCAAAGCTTTATAAAACTCAAACCTTGAGGCCTCCTCAAACTTTGTCCCAAAAATCAGCAGACATGAGCTCCTTTCAGCAGCTGCTGAGCACTCTGAACATTTACATAACTTGTGCCCACAGAGCAGGAGAGTCTACAAGAAGATAGTAAAGTTTTTTCAGGAGCTGTTTCCTCAGTTTCTAATTAAGAAATGTCAGTTAACTGGAACGGTGGAGGTCAAGCTGGTCTGTTAAGATTGATGGAAAGATAAATCAGAACCCCTGCCTGACTCTAAAAAAGCTTCAGAAAGACTGATCAGACTCTGGATTGGTGCTGCACTGTTCTGTTATGCAGCAACACCTGCACTATTATGGCTTTCTCTAAGAGTCATCACATGAGAACCTTTCCTGCATCCTCTCCACAAATTAAGCACTTTCAAATAAGAACCTCTAAAAAAAAGCCTGCTGTCATATATAAACAAGCTGAAACAGAGGTTTCTGACAACATAATCAAATACCTTTGAAGAAAAATGTGATGAAAAGAACACCTCTCCAACTGTTAAACATGGGGGTGGGTGGATCATGCTTTCAGCTTGTGTTGCAGCCAGTGGCATAGGGAACATTTACTGATAGAAGAAAGAATGAATGTAATCAAATACCAGGGAATTCTGGAAGCAAACATTAAATATCACATCATCTTTAAAAAAAAAGAGTTGAAGATGAAAAGAGAAGGAGTTTCTACAGCATGATCCTAAACACAGCTCAATACCCATAAGAGGAGCAAGCTGAAAGTTCCGTACTATCCCCCCACAGGCCTATGTGGATAGACCATAAAAGAGCAGAGCAGTAAGATGATCCAAGAACCTTACAGAACACCGAACTGCATAAAGAGATAGACAGTCCGTGATGTATGATGGAGCTGATCAATGTGACACTTTAAAAAAACAGTAGCGGCTCTTCAAATCAGTTTTAATGCAACTAAAAGCCAGTGCAGCAATACTAAAATTTGTGTGACATGTTCTCCTTTAAGTGTTCCTGTAAACACTCAGGCTACAGCAATCTGAGGTTAGCACAGTTTTCCCCCAAGACACATGAAGAAGCTCCATGACATCTTCTCAAACTGCCGCTAACATAACAGCGCTGGAGCTCAGACACTGACGGATAGCTGTGGCATTACCAGGGATCGAACCTGCAACCCCCTGACAAGAGAGCCATTATTTAGACAGCTGTACCATTTAGAAGCCTCCAACCAGATCTTTGTAAACAGAGGGAACCTCATTAATGGTAAGTAACAGTACATCCAATTGGGGGCGTTTCACTTTGAAAAGTCAGGATGTCCATGTGTACAGGATTATAAAGGTCTCTCTTTCAGTTTTTGAAGAAGTAACTGTCTATACTACCCAGAAAGCATTTTCTGCTAGATTCTTTAGCATTACTGTGAGGATTTGATTGCATTCACTGACAAGAGCATTTGTAAGGTAAGGATTTTGGAAGATCACCACCCTACCTCATCCCAAACTCCCCAACTGATCCCAGAAGTATTGGATACAGCACCATCATTCACGTCGAATGATGTTGTTCATTGTTCAATTCAGCAAGGCTGAAAATGACCTACTGGCATTCCGAGTGACTCCGTGGTAGTCTGGTGCATAACCATTGTCTTGTGCTGACGTGGTCTTAGGGACAGTTATTGTCATGGTCTGGGTGCATGTAGCTCTGCACCATGCAGCCATATTCCAATGCTGCTGGTACTAAGAGGATAACTCATGGAGGGTATCACTGCACAGTGAATGTCCGCAATCTTGTCGGTTGTATCACTCTGTGCATGTCAGACAGTCTGTCGGTTCTCTCTCCATGCTGTTGGTGTAGGTCTCCCAGATCCTTCATGTTGCTGGTACATGCTTTCTTCAATCCACTGCTGCCAGCAGAATGCTATGGTAATGTCCACACAACCGGAATGACATGCAATACGTCCAACCGGACGACCATCTCGCCATCCGAAGCCCTACAATTTGACCCCCCTCAAACCTTTCCAACTCCTGGAATTCAACCTCTTCTCTGAGGCATTCTTTACTTACATAGGATGCTACCAACACAACAACACAAGTCCGAAGGGAAAGCATGCATAATGGGATGACTTCATATAGTCAGTCAAGTGCATAGATAAGGGCCATCCTTGCTTACGTCATGTTTGACCAAGCATGAATCATTCGCATGGCTCACAATATTTTTCAAATTCCTTGTGGGTGTAAACATATTGCCCAAGAAACCTGATTCTAATTAATACTGTAAAAATACTGTGTGATACATTCATATGTTTTATCTTTACATAAACCAATATAATCTATTAAAAGTATAATAGAAAATGAGTGAACATGGGCTGAGATGAGGCAAGGACTGGAGAGAACAGACAGGTTGAGTCAGACAAATGAAACGAGGGGAGCAGGCAGAGAGAAAAGACTGTGTGTGTGTGTGTGTGTGTGTGTGTGTGTGAGGACACCTCCATCCAATCTGATCAATGGTGATGTTAATCTGCGCCGCAGTCAGCCGGCCGCCCCACCGCTTGATTAAAACATGGGAGAAATATGACGTAAGCGATAAATCTGTTTGTCAAAATGCAGCGCATGGCATGAGAGGAAATACAGAGAGATAAGAGGGAAAGAGAGAGAGAGAGCGAGAGAGAGAGAGAGAGAGAGAGAGAGAGAGAGAGAGAGAGAGAGACGTGGGGGAGGGGGAGGGGGAGGGGTAGAGTGCTGACCTCCACGGCGTTTCCGCTGCATGAGTGGAGCGAAGCACTCAACCTGAACGAAATCTTCACCTCCCTCATTCCTCCCTCCTCCTCCCTCTCTCTCTCCCTCTGTCTTGCTCGCCTCAGCATCAGCAGCACCAGCAGACAGAGGGAAACTAATCCATCCTTTAGCTAAATACATGACTGCCACACTGTGCTCCCTCCGCCGGCTTTTCTCAGGCGTTGTGTCCAGACTGCACTCGAAACAGCAGGACACCACAGCACTAAACCCAACCGAAACCCAGTCCAACCAGCACCACTAAATCTAAAAATCCCACACCCAAACAAACTAAACCTAGGCCAGTCAAACCCATCCAAACCTCACATTCCAGACCAAAACAACAATAAACCTCACATATCAAACTCAACCAACCAGACCAAATCTCACATACCAAACCAAAACAACCAACAAATGAACCAAATTACTAAAACCAAAAACTCCAGGCCAAACCCAAATAAACATTCACATACCAAATCCAACCAAACCATCACATCAAACCAAACCTACCACACACAAAGCTCACATACCAAATCAAACCCAAAAAAAACACATATATAAACAATCTAACCTAACAAGCCACACCAAACCAACCACACCAAATCAAACCCAGATAAGCCATTACATGCTAAATCAAACATTCACACCAAACCAACTCAAACAAACCCTTACACACCAAACCAAACCCTCACATACCAATCCAACCCAACCAAACAAACCACATCAAACCTCACATATTAAACCAAACCCTCACAAACCAAACACAAACAAACCCTCACATACCAAACCCAAACCCTCACATACCAAACCAAACCAACCAAACCAAACCTCACATATTAAACCAAACCCTCACAAAACAAAACAAATTCCACTTACCAAACCACACTAACCACACAAGATCTTACAAACCATACTAAACCAAACCTCAAGCCAAATCAGTCTAAATCAAACTCATATCAAAATCAAAACCAGACCACACACACTGAACAGAATTGAACTTTGAGAATCTTAAAAAAACACATAAACTAAACCAAACCCATTTCTGCTAAAGGAGATAAAAACAAGTGATACTCAAGTGAATGTGTGTGTGTGTGTGTGTGTGCGTGTGCGCGCGTGTGTGTGTAAGAGTGTGTAAGCCAACGCCCAGGTGTGTGTGTATAGTGATGCTCCGTTACTTCGCTCAAAAGCCTTATTTCATCATTCACTTCTCCATCTGCCCTGCGATGCACACACACACACACACACACACACACACACACACATCATGCATCATACAATTTCCCATTCACCTTCTCATTGTGTTAATCTTGTGTGAATCTTTTAAATGTTACTATATTATAATATTGAATATATTAAACTACACCATTCATACTGTGTTCATTCATTCTCATACTCAACCATACCCATTCATACCCCTGCCAGTCCCCATCTATCCATACCCCCTTACTCACTACCTAAACATACCACACTCACACCAATCAATACACATCTATTCTTGTCCACACAAATACCAAACCGTACTCTTCTATATACCCATAATTCCCCATATCCTCATCCACACCTCCCATAATTATCCATATCCGTTAATACGTGTCCGTATGCGATGTAGGATGTGTTCGCTGCGATGTTCATGTTGACAGTGATGTTGTATAAATCAGACAGTGCTGGTGATTGTGGGCAGTGTAGTGTAGATAATGTGTACGTGAATTTAATCAGTGGTCAGCAGTCCCTCTCCCACTGACCCTGGCCTGTGATGGATGTGTATCTTCCACATTTCTTTCATCCAGCACAGGAACAATTTGAGCCTTTGTGTGATTTTTCTAACGAACGTCCATTTGATTCATCTAACTGCGTGGTGTTACGCTCCTGAGATGATTTAATTATGCCTTCACACAATGAAACACAGAGGACAGCAGATTCTGCATCCGATTGCTAAAGTACAGAGAGGGGGGGGGGATAAGGCAGAGAGAGCTGGAGAAAAACAGGGCAGTGTGAAAAGGCCTCTGCGATTCAGAGCGAATGTGTCTTTTCATGTTTAATTGAGACTAACTGTTGTCTAAAGGAGCCAATTACGGCTTCTGCTCTTCACAGGAGAACATTTACCATCTCACTCTGTCAGCATCCACACCTCACTTTTACTGTCACACCTCCACTTACTCACTTTGTCAGCATCATCACACCTCCACCCACACACCTCCACCAACACACTTTCACCAACATACTTCCACCCACACACCTCCACCAACATACCTCCTTAACACACGTTCACCAACACCTTCACGCCTCAACCAACATACCTCATTAACACACATCCACCAACACACCTCCACCCACATACCTCCATTAACACACTTTCACCAGCACTTTTACACCTCAACCAACACACCTCATTAACACACACCCACCAACATACCTCCATTAACACACCTCATTTAATACATTTCACTTAGACATCTCCACCAACACACCTCCATTAACACACCTCAATTAATACATTTCACTAAGACATCTCCACCAACATACCTCATTAACACACACCCACCAACATACCTCCATTAACACACTTTCACCAACACACCTCCATTAACACACCTCATTTAATACATTTCACTAAGACATCTCCACCAACACACCTTCATTAACACACATCCACCAACACACCTCTACTAATACACTTACACTCTTATCCAGAGCAACTTACAAGGTTACTCACATAACAGAGTTGGGCCAGAGTAGTGTTAGGAGACTGTTTACTGTTTAATTAAATATAACAATTAATGTTTTATTGAAAGTATTATTGAAATTGAACAGAAAATAATATTTACAGAGCAAATGTGTAAATGCAATCTAACCTAGTAAATGTAGTCAAAACTAAATGCGTAAATACAACCCAAATATCTAAATGCAAATGTTTGAAATCAATAATTCAATTCAATTCAAACGAAATCAATATAAATCCAATATAATCCACACAAAAAGTCTAAATGCAATTTAGTCTAGCCTAAATATCTAAACTGAGCTGAAGTGTTCGATCTTTTCTAAATATCTTAATATATATTTTCTAAAATTCTTAATATAACCGAAATTCTAAATCTAATATAGTTTCTAAATACAATCTAAATTTCTATGTAGTCCAACCTAAAAGTCTAAATGGAGGCTTTTTGGAGGAGATCCAATTTTGCATGATTTCATGGGTCTTTTTTTTTTGGTAATGCTATATGGGAATTAATGAAACACGTAATTATCAATGCAAACATCTCCAACAGTTTTCAACACCTACTGCTTCATTATAACAGAATGGAACAAAATAATTAATCACCTTTTAATTTGGGCCTAACTAATTCAGGAATGTTTTTTACTTCAGGAGTTTGACTTTTATTTCTGAGACCTGATCAGGAATGATGAACATAGATACAGAGTTTTTGTCATTGAGAAAAAAAACACATAGCTGTACATTTAGTTACATTTCTTGTTGATTCTGAATAAAGCATTGTGATGTCTAGACTGTAGTGTGGAGATAGCTTACGTATATTTTTAAATCAATCAGTGTAGAGGTTATTGTTATATATAAAACATATACATATACAACATATACAAAAATAACATTTTAAGTAATTCCAAACTAAAACCCAGACTGTCCTGATGCACAGCGACAGTCCAGCAGAAACACAGATGTTTTCTGCAGAATAAAGGGCAGTATTAGCACGAGAGTAAAACCCACAGCAGGACCTTGTGCTTATCTTAATGGAGATCCAGCTGACAGCAATCAGGGCTGCTGCTGATGGAGAAGCACACTGAGCAGCAGAGGCTGAAGAGCCGTTGCACCGAAGATGTTGAAGGCAGAGCGCAACAAATACAGTGAAACCATTCAACCATACACTTGCACATAAGGCCACCCAAAACCACACCCTGTTCACTATGTAGTGCACTATTCTGGACTATATCCAAGTCTAATCTATAAAATCAAACTTACATTAATCTAAACTGTATTTCTCAATTCAATGTAAATATAATAATGTAAAAATCTAACATGCATATCTAAACTAGGCTACACTAAATTTCTAAATCCATCTTAAATATCTAAACCTGTCCAAACAAAATGCAACTTTAACATCTAAATCAGCTAATATAAATGTCCAAATCCAATGTAAATCTAAACTAGTCCAATCTATATTCCAATTTATACTAGTCCATTCTAAATCCAATGTAAATCTGAACTTGTCCAATCTAAATGACTAAATGCATCTTAAATATCTAAATTGGTCCAGTCTATATTTCTTTATCCTAATTAAGTTCTAAATATTTAAATTGGATTTAGATATTTAAACTGGATTTAGAGAAATTGATTGTAGAAGTTTAGATATCTAAATATTATCGAAACCTGCATTACTAATCCAGATACATTTTTCTATGTGTCCTTGGAATTTTCAGTATCTGTGTGTGTGTGTGTGTGTGTGTGTGTGTGTGTGTGTGTGTGTGTGCGCGCGTGTATGTGTGTGTGTGTGGGTTGGTGGGTGGGTGTGTGTGTGTGTTAAAATGGGTGGATTGAACGTTGACTAGATGACTAGGTTGATGAAATGACGAAAGGAGGCCACCAAACAGGTCACATGACCTCAGCTTTACCATTCCACTGCGGTCATCCACACAAAAGCATGTCAGTCAAGGTAATCCCGCCCCTTCCCCACCCTCTTCACATAGTACATCAAATAAACATGACTGACAGCAGAAAACAGGTCTTTTTCTTCTCCCTCCAATATTTCTCTCTCCCCCACATCTTCTCCAACATGCCTGACCCAGCGCGTTTAGTCCACTGTGTTCAACCCAGTACATGTGGTCCAGTGGTGCAGTGCATTTGGCCTTGTGCAGTGTGTGTGGTCAAGTGTGTTTGGCCCAGCGTGTTCAGCCAAGTGCATTTGGCACAGGATGTTTAGTTCAGTGTGTTTGACCCAGGGTGTTTGGCCTAGTGTGTGTGGTAGGGCCCACTGTGTCTGGTCCTGTGTATTTGTCCTGGTGGACTGTATCAAGTGTATCTGGTTTGGCATAGTGTGCATGGCCCAGTGTGTTTAGTACTGTGTATTCTTTCCCGGAGTGTTTGACCTAGTGTGTTCAGCCCAGTGTTCAGCTCATTCTGTTTGGCACAGTGCGCTTGGCCCAGTGTGTTTGGATCTGTGCATTTTTCCGCAGTGTGTTTGGACCAGTGCATTCAGCACAGTGTCCCGGGCACTTGTCCCACTATGTTTAGCTCAGACTGTGATCGAGTAATTATGCAGATAATCTTCAAACAAATCTAACCCAACAAACACTTACCCTCCATCATTTACAACACACTCGGCACAGATCTTCTACTGAACACACATCACCTCAGTGTGCTCAGCCCAATGTGTCTTGCCAAGTGTTCCTGGCTCAGTAAAGCGTTCAGCTCAATGTGCATGTTTTACCATGTTCAATCCAGAGATGGTGGACATACACCGGACTTAGTTCAGATTAGGTATGTTAATCCTGGGCTGTATAGCTGGGGCTGTGATCTTCAATTAGACTTGACCCCAATATCACTCACGCTTCAGCATTTAACACACTCACATCTAATAAACATAGTTCTACTACTGAACACACATCATCAGGGTTCTGTTCAATGTCATCACAGTGGCACCCCCCAGAATTGTTTCGTAGGGTTGGCCAGATGGGCCCCCCACCCCAATCGTGTGTCAGACCCCTCTGAAAATATCAAACTCTGACCATAATCTGGTATTGTGGTCAGCAACTCAATCTGTCCTGTCTAAAGCCCATCAAAACTGAGCACAAGAATGCAGTTTTTAGGTACTTTCTTATCTTATGTCCCACCTTAAATGATACAGCAGCTACATTCTGGTGTCATTCCCGTGCATCTGATACTGCAGTATCATTTACGGTGGAAAGGAATTGATTGGTCTAGGGGTTTCCTAGGCTGCTGAACCTGTACAGTAAAGGCTTATAAATTACACCAGTTAAAATAAACACAAATGAATAAACACTAATTAAAACGAATATTTCTCAGTGGTTTATTAGATATCAGCCCAGGTTGGGATAGAACATCTGAGTCTGGACCGGCCCTGTTTGGGTCCGTTTGGGAGCCTTTTCTCCAACTTGACAGTACAGGGTCCTGTGGTTTGTAATTA
Source organism: Acestrorhynchus altus (assembly GCA_034509495.1). Taxonomy (NCBI): domain Eukaryota; kingdom Metazoa; phylum Chordata; class Actinopteri; order Characiformes; family Acestrorhynchidae; genus Acestrorhynchus; species Acestrorhynchus altus. Next base: position 33,936,574 of record CM067506.1, read on the forward strand.
ACACCATCACCTTCTTATGTCACAGTAAAACAAATACACTGGAAACATCCAACTAATCAATGAGTCAAAAGAAACCATGAGGAGCAGTACAGCAACCACCTGAAATACCACAGCAACCACTTAGCAACAGTGTTGTATCCCTTTCGCAACCAGTTACTGCTCCAGCAATCACCACAGATCACTATAGCACATAATGCAACACCATATCAACCACCATATCAACGCCATATTAACCACCTAGAAACCAATTAAATTATATCAATTACTGCACTACCCTTTAATCAGAATCTGAGTGTTACATGATGCAGGCCTTCAACTGCACACATTCACAGTGCAATTAAAAAATTTTTTATATTCAGTACAGTACACACACACACACACACACACACACACACTCCGCTGCGTGCAGATAAAGCGTCTGGTCTCGGAGGGCTTCGGTCCGTGTGCAGTCTGACCTGCTAATCTGCTGCTCTCTGCACTAACGATGCCGCCACTATTCCTGTCAGCCTTTTACCTGCCCCCCCCCCCCCATCTACTACCTCCACCTCCACCTCCACCTCCGCTTCCACACAGATAATGAAGCCATCAAAGCACGTACACACACACACACACACCCGTGCACAGTCTCCATGGTGAGGAGGCGGACAGGAGGCAATGACTGGCCGCCACGTCTTAAAGAAACACAGCAGGACGATGATGAGGTCAAACAAAAGCAGCACAGATCCATCAGACCTGCAGCAGCGGTCAGACTGTCAGACTCACCTGAGTGTAGTGTTTAATCACCCTACTCGCGGTTTAATCTGAGGCTTATGATTAAAGTGATACTTTGATGGAAAAAGTAATGAGGTTGATGTATCTATAAAGTAATGGAAGCTTATGCCCACCAATTAGCACTGGAGCTAGGAGGCTAAGGTTGATAAAATATAATGGAAGCGTATGCCCACCAATTAGCACTGGAGCTATGAGGCTAATGTGGATATAATGTAATGAAAGCATATGCCCACCAATTAGCACTGGAGCTATGAGGCTAATATAGATATAATGTAATGGAAGCCTATGCCTACCAAATAGCACACGAGCTAGGAGGCTAATGTAGATATAATGTAATGGAAGCCTATGCCCATGAATTAGCACATGAGCTAAGAGGCTAATGTAGATATAATGTAATGGAAGCCTATGCCCACCAATTAGCACATAAACTATGAAGCTAATGTAGATATAATGTAATGGAAGCTTATGCCCACCAATTAGCACTGGAGCTGTGAGGATACTGTAGATAAAAAGAAACCATTTAATACATTTTAATTTTGGATGTATTACAGTTGTATAACAATATATTTATTACATTTAAAATCATAACAATGTAACCAAACTAAAAGGTGTAAAATGTTTTTGATCTTTTTAGATCTATATGTCATATGGATCAGAAGTAGTCACAATCACAGTAGCCATTTTCTTTTTTTTTAACAGTGCCCTCCGCCCTGAAAACGGCTCCTTAATGTTTTAGCACCTGGCGCAGCAATTTTGGTTATTTCTGTCAGGGTACTCTGTGAAATGGAAAAACCAGAAATTTTGATAAATAATAATGATTGTTGTTTGTTCTCTTGTCCACCACAATTTAGACCACAATTCAGCCTCCAGGTTGAAAACCACTACTCTAGACCATTATTTTGGAACACTTGTATTTTCAAAAACATTTCTTCCCCTGAAAACAACACAGGGTCAATATTTTACAGAGAGAATCTACTATTGTGTTAAATGTGTCTTAGCAAGTTGTACTTTGACCATTCACTTTTGGCTCTTTTTGGCATAACTGGTTCAAAGAACCGAACCCTATTCCTAACCCTAACAATTCACATAGTCTGGATAGATTTTTGGTCAGGACTTTGGGAAGGCCATCAGTGTTAACTTGCTTTACCAATTTCAACCCACCTCTGATGTATGTTTGTGGTCCTGGTCTAGTTCAATGGTCTAGCTGATGGTTTGAGCTTCTATTGAAGAAATTTGAAGGCACTCTCCTTCTTCATTATTCCATTGTTCAGTTCTACTGGCAGCAGAACAGCCAGAGAATGATGCTCCCACCACCATGCTTAACAGAGAGAGTAGAGTGTTCTTGAGGTTGAATGCATAACCTTTACTCTTCCAAACATCCTTCTGGGTATTGTGGACAAACAAGTTAATTTATGTCTCATCTGACCTTAGCTCTTTCCTCCAGAAGGCTTTTATTTGAACTTTTAGAACCATTGGACTAATAATCTAAATAGATCCCTTTTTTTTTTTTACTGATTTCTGTAACAGATTAGAAAGATGTCATATTATGTAACTCAACTGCAAGTGATCCCCACTGGCCATCCTAGGCTCTGCTTTGGTCAGGAACGAGAGGTGTGATTAAATGTGACTGTGTTCCACCTGGCCAGGTTTACTGCCAGTAGCTCCTTTAAGGCCCCTCAGTTCAGGTTCTGCTCGGTCTGCATTACAGAAATACCTGGATATGTTTCTCCTTCGCTTGAGCCTCTGAGGATGCTTCTACTCTTGCTGTTCAAACTGAAATCTGTCACTCCTGAGCTTGGTACGTCTCTAACCATGCAGCAGGAAGAGTCTCGCTGTCAGTTTCCTCTCCACAATGAGTCTCCTGTCACTGTCCTCTGGCTCCAGGTATTCGGACAGCGAAAACTCTCTCAAACTTGCTGATGTATCTTACACTGTTTGTGTGGTTAACAGAATTATGAAACTTCATTCCTGAGTTAGAAATTATACTAACATCTCAGCAAGTCAGTTTCTGAAAGGTGTAGATTGCATTCAGGGAGTCACATTACATAAATACATTATAAATACGGTAGCAAGGCAATTCTCCTAATACACAGTGCTCATTCATTGTTTCTTCTGAAATCAACGGGATTTAAAAAGAGTTTACACTGCTTTTGATGAAGTAACTGTGTCTACTGTCCAGGGAAGGGTTTCTACTAGATTTTGTAACACTGCTGCGAGGATTTGATTGCATTCACCCACAACAGAGTTATTGAGGTCAGGATGCTGAATGATCACCTCCCCACCTTATCTCCAACTCATCTCAATGCTGGGGGGCATTATACCCCTATAGTCCGTACGTGGCATTAGGCATAGAGCCAATAGGTTCACGTTTATCTGCTCTTTAACAGGAAATCCTTTTCTATTGGCAAGTACATCTCCACAGGGACTAGACAAGCTGTGTGTGTGTGTGTGTGTGTGTGTGTGTGTGTGTGTGTGTGTGTGTGTGTGTGTGTGTGTGGTGTGTGTGCGTGCGCATTTTTACATCTGTGTAAGTTACATGCATTCATTAGAAGAGTTGTGATAATTTTAGGCTTTCAGTGATTTGTTTTCTGAGGCAGAATTAGTCAATTCAGATTTTTAATGGAAATAAAATAATATTTTTAGCAAAGCCCCAACATCTATTTTCATATTATATAATAATATAATAACTTATATAATAAAGTAGCAGTTTGTCAGCAGTCACCAAGTATAGACAAAGTGCTCAGAGTATCCTTTTGTTATTTAAACCACAGTCAGTTCTGACCTTGCACGGTTATTGATTGAGATATACGCGTGAACAAAAGTTTTTTTGTCTTTTATATATCAAATAAGAATGCTTTACAATCCAAAATCCAATCCAAACTCAATCCATCAGGCTGCAAACAGGACAGAGTGCTAGTCCGTATCTGGGCAAACATTCAAAATAACTATTAATAATGCAAATTAACCATTTTCATGCATTCATTCATCTGTGGAAGGAAACCTACCCAGACAGAAGAAGTACCTCGAAACATGTCATTACACTACCCCCACCATGTTTGATAGATGATGTGAAATTGCTTCAACCCTTCCTTTCCTTCTCTTAACTAAAGTTATTCTTGGTTTCCTCTGTCCAGAGAATCATATTCCAGATCTGATTGGGCTGTTAAGATATTTTCTATCAATCTAATCTGACGTTTCTATTCTCAAGTGCTGAGAGTCTGTCATGTTTTATTAGTCTAATGGTGACCTCTTTCACCTGCGTCAACACCTTTCATTTACATACCAGCTACCAAATTCAAATTCAACACTTGGAACCAACTCCAAACCTTTTATCGCCTTTATTTGCAATGAAATGGCAAGAGAACAGACCACACCTGGACAACTGCTATTCAGTCACTGCACAATTCGATTTGTGCCTGTGAAAATAGAGGCACTGTGTCAAAATGGCTGTAATTCATAAATGGTTAAAACTATTGTTGTTAAACCCTTTGAATTAAATCTGAAAGTCTGAAATTCAATCACATTTTGAGGTTTTATTTCAAATCACAATGATAAAAAAATAGTATCACTGTGCAAATACTTATGGACCTAAATGAATATAAAAAGCACCAAAAAGTGTTCCACTATGGTTACAGAGAATCCCTTTATCTGGCTTTACACTGGATTTCATAATTACAACCTGAAAGGTTGGAAACAGGATGTGTCCATGGTGCTTGATGTTCTGTGTTCATTTAACGTTTTCAGTTGCTTTGCTGTACAGTTTATCGTTTATTTATTTTACAGTGTTTACTGCTTTGCTCTTTTGATGCTTTTTTATTTAATGTTGCAAAATGATTGGAGCTGCAATTAATTAAAGATTAAACTATATTATAATTATGATGATGATGATGATGATTAGTAGTAGTAGTAGTAGTAGTATTGCTGTTTTGATGTGTTTGGCCTCATTGTCGTTCTATACTGTCTGCAGTGGGTTATTATCATTATTCCATGAGAGCGTGAAGGCAGGATAATTGGCATTCCTGGGATGTAGTGTTTGTCCAAAGCAGCATCATTAGTGTTTGTGTGTGCATGCTTGTGTGTGTGTGATTGTCTGTGTGTGTGTGTGTGTGTGTGTGTGTGTGTGTGTGTGTGTGTGTGTGTGTGTGTGGTGTTTGTGTGTGTGTGTGTGTGTGTGTGTGTGTGTGTGTGTGTGTGTATGCATTCTGGACTGTGAGAGAGTGTACAGGAGGTTCGACCTACCGCACCCCCGTGGCAGGTTACAGCAGTGAAACCCCATCAGCACTGCAGCCTGATGCAACACACCGCTATTAACACCGAAATCAGCCTCCGTCCCCAACTCATAAACACACAGACACACAGATACACACACACACACACACACACACACACACACACACACACACACTCACACACTTCAGAGACACTGCAGGGAATCAGCACAAACTTAAAAACTTCCTAAAAACTTCCTCCCTCCCCAATCCCACCTCTGTCTCTCACATCAGCATGCTACCTTACTTTGGGCCTGTGGTCTGATTACCTGGCTGAAGGCTCAGTTATGTGTGTGTGTGTGTGTGTGTGTGTGTGTGTGTGTGTGTGTGTGTGTGTGTGTGTGTGTGTGTGTGTGTGTGTGTGTGTGTGTGTGTTTTCACAGTTTCAAACTCAGAACAATAAGAGGTTACACATATGGACAAAAGTATTGAGTCACACCTTTTAAACATAGAATTCAGGTGTTTCGTTCAGTCCAACTGCCACAGGTGTTTAACACCAAGCTCCTATTCATGCAGTTGTTAATGCCTTTACACACATTAGTGAAAGAATGGGTGGTTCTAAAAAGTTCACTGAACTGGTACTGGTACTGTAATTGGACACCATGCTGCAAAGAAATTTCTTCCTTCTTCCTTGGATATTTCACAATCAACTGGGAGTAGTATTATTGAAAAGCAGGAGTGTTTAGGAATCACAGCAATACAGCCATGAAGTGTCAGACCACGTAACTCTACAGTTATAGTTACTGGGTCACAGAGTGCTGAGGAGCATAGTGCAGAAAAGTCTCTAACGCTCTGCTGATCAATAACTGCAGATTTCCAAACCTATTCTGGCATTAAAAATACATCAGCACAGAAACTGTGCACCAGCCAATAGCTTAATAACATGGGCTTCCATGGTCCAGCAGCTGCCTAGCATGGGATGGAGTGGTGTAAGGCACACCACCACTGGACTTTGGAGCAGTGGAAACATGTTCTGTGGAGTGACAAATCACTCTATTTGGCTGTGTGATGGACAAGTCTGGGTTTGGTGAATTCCAGACGAGTGTCACCTGCCTGACTGCACTAAGCCAACTGTAAAGTTTGGACAATTTTAGCTTCCCCTGTGTGGAACCAATTTGGGGAAGGCCCTTTTTATGTTCCAGCCTGACTGTGCCTCAGTGCACAAGGAAAGCTCCATAAATGTATGGTTGGGTGACTTTGGTGAGAAAGAACTTGACTGGCACACACAGAGACCTCAACCTCATCCAACACCTTTAGGAAGAACTGGAATGGAGATTGCAGCATCAGTGTCTGACCTTACAAATCCGTTTCTGGATGAATGGACAAAAACGGCCTTCAGACAAACTCCGACATCTTGTACAAAGACTTTTCAAAAGAATGTAAGGTGTTAGAGCTGTCATGAACCTCCTGTAGGTGTAAAGTGTAGGTGTCCTAATAGTTTCATCCATATTTGTCCATAAAGCCTCCATACTTGAACCCAGTGGTTATTTGATCCCATATAGACCTGGATTCAATGCTGAAGCAGATACAGTTACAGTCCACAGCTGTACAGGTTTCTCATTCCTGACACCACTGCAAACAAAGGCAACAGCTGGCTGTCAATGGCAGGACATGTTTTGGACACTGTGGCCCCATAGTTTCTTTTTATTGAAACAACTATCCTGCTTTTCTTAGTTCAGTGATGTACTCCATATCAGCCCTGTCAACTGGGCATAATGTCTTCAGGTTCACTGTAGAGGCATGTCTAGTAGTCAGCAATCTCTGTCCAAGAGGTACACTACCCAAAAGTAGCATTTGAGAGCATTTTAAAGGGCAGGGGACACATGTTTTACACCCTCTTTACCAAAACCCAGAAGGGATTCTATCTTTTTTTTCAGTAAACATATAAAATAGATTAAAACACCTCTCTTGAGTTGATATGAATCAAGCAGCAATTGATTCACTAATGAAGGCTCACCGTGTGTGTTGTGGGGAGTTAAGTGTCTTGATAAAGGGCACATGATGTCCTTCCAGTTCAGGGATTCAAACCAGCAACCTTCCAGTCACGAGGCTGGTTCCCTAACCACCAGGTCATAGCTGCCCCAGGTTTAAACAGGTAATATCATTAATACATAAACAGGAAACATCATTTATAGGTGCAGGTACACTGTCTCTTTGAAGGAAAATAATGTCACCATTATGTCTAGGACAAGTGTTGCAAAGAAGACATGATGCCTTGGCAGCTGTGCTTCCAGTTTTTTCTTGGGCCCAGTCTGTTTCTCTAAGCTGTTCCCTACGGACCATAACAGTCTGACGCCATGATCCCACTTAGCTGCCATGGTCCACCTCATAGTGCTTAATCACTCATTCATTGCTGTTGTTGCCCCCCATTCATTCTACAATCTGCTGGTGAGTGCTGTTGATGAGTGCTGTTCATGTGGGTTGCTGATGTTGGAACTGAATGTTGAGCTTTGACAGCCAAGCTTCCTTCAACCATCCATCTTGCTGTACTGTTTTTCACTGTGGACAGTGCTCCTCAAAATCAGGGGGCAGTGAATTCTACACCTGCTCCCTACTGGACAGCTCCAGCCACCAAGTAACTCTGCCCATGACTGTCATTGCACAGCTTTAGATAGAATCAAAGACAGAAGTTTGTAAATTTGTGGGTGAATTGGGCTAAAATAAAACACATACTAATGATCTTTCTATGCATTACTTAGGAATTTCCAGGAATGCAGGGCCCCCCTGTATTCCACACCTTAGTTATGGTAAGGGCTAAGTTTAAGCTCCACAGACAATGAGGCATCATGATATCAGACGAGAGAAAGCCCAGGTGCACTGAGGTTCTAAAGGCCACTCCACGCTCTGAGTGAAATGTCATCCAGCTCAGTGAGGGAGAAGCGTCTGTAGCTATCTCTCTGCCAAAGAGCAGATTAGTAAACATTAGCCTCACTCTTCAGCTCAGCCTTTGGACTTAATGCAGACGCTGCTCGTTAGTGAGGTGTTTTCGTGTGCGGGACCTGCAAATTCATTGCTATAACAGGCTGATTTTGCTGGCTGGAGCTGTGCTAATGGGTGGGGTGATCTGCTGCATCTCGGTCCAACATTTTGGTCTGATCCCCCCCATTTACCCCTTTGTAGGTTCAGTCCCCCCTTCTCTCTGTCTCTGATTGATTCAGAAGTGGTCCTGATAGCTGGTCTGTGTGTGCGTGTGTGTGTGTGTGTGTGTGTGTGTGTGTGTGTGTGTGTGTGTGTGTGTCCCAGTTGACTGCAGCAGTGGCTGATACCTGCCAGACTAGCTGACCCATGATGACCCTGAGTAACCTTTGAGTAATGAGACGCGTCCCCTGGCCATGACCCCCTTACTTCCATCTCTCTCTCTCTCTCTCTCTCTCTCTCTCTCTCTCTCTCTTGCTCTCTCTCTCTCACACACACACACACACACACACACACATACACACACACTTGTATTCTCTATTGCTTTTCCCTCTCTCTCCCCTTCTCTCCTCACTCTCTTTACTTTTAAACTCTACCATTTCTCACTCTTCTCTCTCTTCCATTTCTGTCCCTCTATCCACTTCCTCTCTTTCTCACTCCTCTACCTCCAATCCTCCTTCTCTTTCTACCTCTCCCTCACACTCTCTCCCTCCCTCCCCCATCTGCCTCCTCTATTTAGCTTTTAACTCTACCTTTTCTCGTCTCTGCCTAACACCCTCCCCCCCCCACCCCTGGTACCTGAGGGATGTAATTATCTAGATTAACGGAGCGAGCGAGCAAAGCTCGGCCTGGTGCTGCTGTGGCACAACCAAACATAGCCAAAGCCCACTGCATCACTCAGACTCTCTCTCTCTCTCTCTCTCTCTCTCTCTCTCTCTCTCTCTCTCTCTCTCTCACTTGATCTGTATTGATGCTCTACCTGCTGGACTGATTCTGGTGTGTTTACACGGCCGAATGTTGGAAATATTGAACAATAATCAAAAATAAAAACAGAAGGAAACTGGTTAAAATCAGATGAGCTAGAGTGGCAGAACTAATCATCCAGCATCAGTACCTGACCTCACTGATGCTCTCACTCTCAGGGCTAAATGCAAACCCTCCTCATAGCAATGTTCCATCATGTAGTGTAAAGCCTCCCCAGACGAGCAGAAGCCACTGCAGTAAAGGGAGTGAAATTCACTCGATTTCAGAAATGATACAGGGTTAGAAGAATGTGCAGCACCATCTGCTCCAACCAAACACTGCAGACGTGAGGCAGCCCCTGCTAACACACACACACATACACTGTATGTCTCATACACATGCGCAGCATATGTCCACGTTTTTGGACAACCTTCTAATAAACACATTCAGCTACTTTTAAGTTGCTGGCACAGATGTGCAAATGCACACACAGCATGTCTAGTCCCTGCTGAGAAGTACTGCTAATAAAATACGACTCTCTGAAGCAGATAAACATGAATCTATTAGCACCTTCTCTAATGGCAGACATGGGCTAGAGGGGTATAAAGCACGTCGATAGTGAGCTGTGGAGCCGTGGACCTGTGTTGGTGTTATTATCTCACTTTTCAACGCTGAATGCAATCAAATCCTCACAACAATGCTCCACAATCTAGTAGAAAGTCTTTCATGGACAGTAGCGACAGTTACTCCAACAAAAGCAGAATAACATTTGTTTAATCCCTTTGATTTCAGAATAAACTATTGAATGACCAGTGACCAAATACTTTTGTCCATATAGTGCACCTGTCCACCTGCACAAACCTGCTCACCTGCAATTACCATTTGCTTGCAAGCTGACCTGCACATACAGTACATGTTTACCTGTCATTATCTTCCCTTTATACCTGCTTATCTTATGGATACCCGTGTTTACCGTGTTACCCATTGCTACTTACCTGCACTAATCTACTCACGTCTGATTACCTGCTTACATGTTTTTACCTGCATCACATGTTTTACTAATTGCTGATCTGGGCTTACCTGCTTTTATGTATAATTTCTTATACACCAATCAAGCAAAATATATATTTCATATATAATATGATCGCCTCCTTCTACATATACTGCCCATTTCATCAGCTCTATTTACCTATTACAGACTGTAGTTTATCTGTTTCCAGCTGGCTGGACACAGTGTTTAAACACTCCTGCAGCACTGCTGTGTCTGATCCCCTCATACCAGCACAACACATACTAGAACACCACCTGCATATTACATGATGCCTACTCTGTGGTGGTCCTGTGGGGTCCTGATCATTGAAGATCAGGATGAAAGGATGATAATAAAGTATGCAGAGAAACAGATGAACTACAGTCTGTAATTATAGAACTGTAAAGTGCTCCTGTATGGTAAGAGGAGCTGATAAAATGGAAAAGGGGGAAAGGAGGTGGTCATAGTTTTATGGTTAATCTGTGTTTTTCCTTGCTGATGTGCCACTGTGTCACCTGTCCTTACATACCTGCATTTTCATGTTCTTGCTTGTGATTATCTCCTCTTACATGCATTTACCTACATTTACCAGCTGACATGCCATTAGTTGCTTATTTTATACATTTTTATTCCTTTATATGAAATGCATTTGAACATTTATTTTTTATCCTTATTAAAACCATTTCTAATTTTGTTATCAGTCCCGTTGGACTGTGAATGCTCGGCTGCATTGTAAATGAGGGTCAGCCTCAATGTATTCCTGAGTGAAAATAAAGGTTGATTGAGTGATTTTCTGTGCTTACCTGTACTTGCTGATCTCGTCTTCATTTGCCTGTTGGCCAGTTTACCTATGCTGACCTTTGTTTACCTGCATTTACCTGTTGACCTGTGCTTACATGATCAGCTTACCTCGCCTACATATACGTACACCTACTGATTCTCTTTTGTTTAAATCTCCTGCTCAGCATAGTCCGATGATTACACTCAAACTAAAGAGAAAGAACGTACACACACACACACACACACACACACACATCATCATCATCATCATCATCATCACTGTCTCCCTTCCCCCTAGTGCTGATATGAGTGCTGCAGCAAATCACTGCCGCATTAGCAGCTCAGCCTGATCCATGTCCCTCAGTCCACACACTCATACACACACACACACACACGCACACACACAGACAATAGCATTACATAAACTCCCCATATGTATATACACAGTTCCACTACTCCACAACTCAACGCTAGGGCTGTTTCCGACCCTTCTAACCCACACCTGACATTGGGCATGGTGTCGAAAGATTCATGTTTTTCTGTTCTCCATGAGAGATTCCTATTCTATTGGCATTCCTCTATAGAGAGTAGGCATTTGCACATCTGTGTCCACAATATTGTGATAAAATGAAATAATCTAATCAAATGTAATGCCAAGCAGAGCCAGCTAATGGCATGGGCAGTCTAGGCAAATACTCACTTGTCAATCCATTCACAGGAGAACCTGGACACCTCAGTTCAACAAAAAAATGTTAAATAATTATGCATATAGTAGACCAATAGAAATGCTGTTAAATTACTTTTAATGACTCTTATTTTACAGTAATTTCCATTCAAAGTTAAGAACATTTTTGCCCTCAACCAGTAAAAGTCTCCACTTTGTGACCTATTTTCAATGCATTCACTAGACTGTGCCACCTCTTCTCAACCTATGAGTTCCATTGCACACCCTGCAGGTATTTATAGCCCAATCATCTGCAGATTACTACCACATTAAATACACAAGGTGGATATTTTTTGTCCATTCAGCTTGTTTATGTGTTACATAGACTGTCTATTTTACAGTATAATACTGTATATTTCTAAAATCTAATACACAATACAAAGGGCACCACACTGGTCATGGTTGGCTCTGATCCAAAGCCACTCAACTTAAATACATACTCCATCACAAACACATTGCTATCTCATATATCTAACACACAGATCCTCCACATCCACAGCTAAACTCCAACACACTGCGCCACAGGAACACACACGCCGCAGCAGGAGCAGCTGTGCTGCTGTTCCACCTTAAGAAAGGCACCTTAAGAGATTATCTCGGTTATTTCACCGCCACTGAGCCGGCACTAATAGTGGAAGGCAGATATTGAAGAGCGAGCAGGGCCGTGGAGATCTATTAGAAATTCCCATCTACGCTCCTCATACATATTGATTTCTGACACCAAGCAGCAGCCAGAGGCCCGCGGGAATAATATATTTAGCAGGGTTTGCAGTGAAGAGGTCACAGAGTGCATAAAGATTAGCCACACACACCCTCACACCAGCAGTGTGTGTGTCCAAATTCCACACATTTGCACACTTCTGTGCACACACACACACACTTGCATACATCACCACTATACACTCTGTGTGTGTGATGTAAGGATGATATTTCTCATCAATTTTCATATTCAAGTTTTGTCAAAGCCCTTTACACACCGAGCTGATGTTGCTTCGTATACAACATGACAATTTATTCGCCTGCAGGCAACAGGATCTCTCTGCACCAATCACCATTCATCCTGGCAAGAAGACAGGTCAGTTGTGTCCCACCATTTAGAAAGTTAATTTAAGCTTGGGTTTAGGAAACCTTCATTTACAAGGTAGCAGAAATCCATAGGGAGCATTTAAAAAACCACACACATAAAACAAAAAATTAAGAGTGGTAAAATGATACTGCAAAGTAGAACCAAAAGGGTTTAATAATATAAAAAAAATACAACAGTTACAATGAATACATTTGAATAAAGTACCAAAAAAGATAAAGATAAAAAGAATTGAGATAATAAATAAAAACAATGTCAAATGGAATTAAACACTTAAGTAGATATTTTTGTTGGACTATGTGTGTGGTGCATGGCTTGATCATTTGATTCTCACTCAGGTCAATGTCTGGGAGTTCTCTCCACCATCAAAGTTCTAGCATGGCCACAACCAAGGTGATGGGTCAGCATTTTCCCAGTATTTATTTTTGCATTAATGGCATATAGCAGACACACTTATCTAGAGTGACTTACCAGTGCTTCTCTGTCAATACAGAACATATTCCCTGTGTGAACAGACTAGAGCCCAAAGATACTTCTATGATTAGGTAACACCCCCTACTAAAGTCAGTACTGATGGCCAGATACAAAAAGTACAGAGCCTGATAAAATACATAGACTACACTGGAATGTTAAAGACGTCAAGGTAAGATAGATAAGTTCAATTGCAAGCTTTTAAACCTGCAGACTTTGTTCTGAATTGAGCTCTTAAAAGTGAACTTTTTGATTAAGTTTGAATTCTGTGGATGTTGTAAAGGAGAAATCTGCATGGCTAAGGCAGGTTTGCAATATCAGCTGAGAACACTAAATGATTATAGACAACTACATCAAGGTGCACACCTTCTTTTTGGTCCTCAGTTGGGGCCAGTTCAAAATTACCTCAACTTTTTTTTTCCTGTGGCCGCAGAAGCTCCCTCCTCATTCAGTATCCCTGGTACTGTGCCTTGGCATTTTCCTGACATTTTTCATAGTGGGCTGTATAGCTGGCCTCCCAGATGCTAGAGATGGTATGCTTGAGGTGCAGCAGGTGCTCCCCCATGTCTCAGGGTACATAATGACATCATCTAGATAAGCAGCAACATAGCATTGGTGTGGCCAGAGGAGGATGTCCATCAGTCATTGGAAGGTGTCTGCCACTCCAGGCATGCTGAAGGGAAGGACAGTTTACTGTTATAGACCTGAAGGTATGGAGAATGATCTTCTCCCAGGATGAGAGTGCCAGAGCAACCTATCTATAGGAGATGAACCTCTCTCATTTATGTAGATCTTCCAGCCTCTCTCATCATTGTAGTTCTTCAGGCTTCTATCATTATTGTAGATATTTAGACCTCTCTCATTCTCATAGATCTTCAGACCTTCAAGGAGAATTTATGGTCTTTTGCATTGAATGAATTATGATCTTAAGGTCCCAGTTACACCCAAAAAGCAATGTATTTAAATTATACTATATAGTATAGTATATATTATTAAGATAATTGTTAAGGAAATATAATAACAAAATAACATACAATAACAATAAATAATACTAATAATAAATGTTTGCAGTAAACAGCAACATGAATCACATTTGTATGAATAAAGCAGCTTATGAGTGAAGAGAAGGAAACAGCAGCATGGATAGAGTGTCAAGTGTTCAGTTAAAGTGTCAAGCAGTGTTTCTCCATTAAGAATTTACAGCTTCATGGAAGGTGCGGTTCCTCAGTCTGGTGGTTCTACACTTGCCTTAGGGGAGCAGGGCAAAAAGTGTGTTTGCTGGGTGATGCAGGTGGCCCTAAAAGTGTAAAATGTCCATGGTGATGGGGAGGCTGACTCCAACAGTCCTCTGTGCATCCTTCACCACTCTCTGCAGAGCTTTCCTCTCTGCAGTAGAGCAGCTTCCATGCCACACATTGATGTTGGAGCACAGAACAGTCTCCACTGCACATCTGGAGAATGGAGGTGAGGATGCTGTCTGCCCTTCCTGAAATCCACATTCATCTCATTCATCTTCTTCACATTGATGCAGAGATTGTTTTCTCAATGTGATGGGGTGAGTCTGGTGCTGGGACTGGAGTTTTCAAAGTGGGCAAATAACCTGTTGAGAGCATCAGCCAGTGAGAGGTACCAAGGGCATTGTGCATCTCTTTTGTTATAGTCTGTGATACACTTAATGCCCTTCCACATGCTCTGTGGATCCTGGGAGGAGAAATGTCCCTGGATCTTCAGTGCATATGTGGCTTTAGCCCTCTTACTACCTGCATTCTAGCCCCCCTGAGTTCCTGTGAATCGCCAGACCTTAAGGCAGCATTCCTGGCTTCCAGCATGGTATGTACCTCTGCGTAGCTAGGGTTTCTGGTTCGGGTAGCATGTCACAGTCCTGGTAGTGGTGACATCTTCAACACACTTGGTGATGTATCCGAGGACAGCAGATGTATAATCCTCCAGATCCAGCTCCCCCTCATTCATAGCAGCATTCCTGAAGACCTCCCATTCTGCATCCAAAGCAGTGTTGTAGTACAGAATCTCTGTCGCTGGGCCACATAGTGATGGACTTCTGTGTATGTCTGGAGGGTCTCAGTGCCTACCACCCCCGGTAGGCAGTCATCAGCATAATAGAAATGTGATTAGAGAGGGCCAGGTGGAGGTGGGGGGATGGCACTCTATGCATCTCATAATTTGGTGTATATATGTTGGTGTAGCGTGTTATTTCCCTGTGTTGGTATGGCGACATGCTAATAAAACCTTGGCAAAATGTATGTCAGTTTTACGTGGTTAAAATCCCCAGCCACCATGTAAAAAACCTCCAGGTGCTTGATCTGAAGCAGGCTGATGTTGTTATTCATCTCTTTCAGCATGTCGTTAACTTTAGCATGAACTAGTGAGTTAAATAGTGTGGCCAACATTTCACAGTCAGCTGTTCAACAGCTTTGGAGAATTAGCTGTTTATTGGAGCACAGTTTGTACACCAAACTTTGATTGTATAGATAAATAGGCCTCAGGCTTTCCCTGAAAGCTGGTAGCGGTCCACTTGGAAAAGTCGCCGGCCATCGATGTGGAAGGCAGAGTCCAGCATGGTTTTATTTACCCATGTTTCTGAGAAACAAAATTCAGCACAGTTACTCATCTCCTCGGAAACACTCAGAGGGTCCAGCTTGTTGTCTGGAGAGCAGATGTCAGCCAGGAACAGGGATGGAAACAGTGGCTGTTAGGTACCTCCTGCACTTTGTCAACTGAATTTCACTCCGCCATGCTGGTGCCCTCAGTAACTGTAGTCTGCCGAGTATAGTTCTGAGATTGTGGTTTATCGTTGCCGACATTAGACTCAGAGCTGACGTAAAAGACATTGAAAACTGGGTTTTCACCAGGAGCCAGAGAAGCTGCTCCATGCCACCATCTTGGGTTTGCATTCTTGTTCATTCTTTTAGATATTTAGATCTCTCTCATTCTCGTAGATCTCAGCCCTCTCTCATTCTTGTAGATCCTCAGACTGTTCATTTTTGTAGATATTTGGACCTCTCTCATTCTAGTAGATATTTAAACCTCTTTCTTTTATGTAGATCTTCAGGCCTATCTCATTCTTGTAGATCTTCAGGCCTCTATCATTTTGTAAATCTTCAGACCTCTCTTATTTTCATAGATCTTCAGACTTTGTTTATTCTTGGTGATATGTATACCTCCCTCATTCTTTTAAATCTTCAGACATCTCTAATTCTTCTTAAGATTCTTTCAGATATCTCTCATTCAGATGTTCATCCTGCTCTCATTCTCATAGATCTTCAGACCTTTCTGATTCTCATGGCTCTTCAGAATGATCTCATTCTCTTACATATTCAGACCTCTCTGATTTTCATAGATCTTACTGCGATCTTACTGCACAACTCGCGACTCATCTCAGTCATTCAATTCCAGCAGTTGTCATCTTCAAAACTGTCCATTTGTCCATTCTTTCTCTCCACCACTCAGGCTCCACTGGGGATATGAATCCTACTGCCGACCCTCAGGTTGGTTTGAGTTCTCACTTCACTGAAGATGCTTCTGAGCTGTCACTTGTTTCTCCAGTTGTCAACAATCTTCCTTAGTTGTCATCCAGTCTATTCCTGGTCGCCACTGGTTTCTCCAGATTAACAGCTGTCAAGACATCATATGTCAAAGATAACTCTACCAGATAAGTTTTGTGGATCTTGTAGAAATCAGCTGGGTTTAATGGACACATTTTTTAACCTGTTAGATTATAGACGTTTTATTCTGTAATTTTGAGACATATATACTCAGCTGGGTTTTTTGACACTATACAGTAAAATGTACAGACCTGTAAGATCTGTAATATCATTATAGCACAGCCTCGAATTAACTGTGGTCTCATACAATGAGAACAAATTTTAATATATAAAATTATATGTTAAAATTATCATATGTTCTTGATAAGTGAATAATATGATGTCTCCCTGATGCCTCTGCATTTATGCAGTAGTGGCTCAGTGTTAGGCCCTTGAGTAGACCCCTTAACTTGACGCTGTAGCAGACATCCAAAAAAACACAACACATCCAACAAGGACTAAAGCCTCCACTGTCTTTAATGCAGCAGTAAAAACATAATAGCTCACAGAAAGCTCTCCTGGTTGATTCTACACATTGATTTATATTACTGTGTGTGATGTGAACATGCACCACCCTCCCCTGAAAGAAGATTTACACCAATGCATTTTCATTCTGCCATTGATGTTACCACATTGAGACTTGCAGGAAGACCTTAGAACCATGCCAGATGAATCGTTTATTGTGTGTGTGTGTGTGTGTGTGTGTGTGTGTGTGTGTGTGTGTGTGTGTGTGTGTGTTTGTGTGTGTTTGTGAGTGTGTGTGTGTGTGTGTGTGTGTGTGTGTGTGTGTGTGTGCGTGTGTGTGTGTGTGTGTGGTGATGAGCTTGTCCAGGTGAAAGGCTAATTGCTTCAAAGGGAGGAAAGTAAAGGGAGGCTCTTAACCTTCACCTCAGCGCTGACGCGCGCGCACACACACACACACACACACACACACACACACACACACACACACACAAACACACACACACACACACACACACACACACACACACACACACACACACACACACACACTCACTCAAAGAAAGACACACCTCCACCTGACACTATTTATGCCTCTCTCTCCCTCCCACTCTCTTTCTTCTTAGCACAACTTCAAAGTTCCACTTTAAAGCACCTACTGAAATTACAACTGTTCTGCATATGCAGTATTTGTTTCTTGTAGATTTACAATTAAATTATACCTCTAAGTACTCTCTGCACCCCTCCAATAAATACAAAAATAAAAGATTAACATGTTTTCTTGGTTGCATATGAAAATCTGTTTTGTAAATAATATACTGTTTACGGCAGCATGGAGGCACCACAGGTAGTGCATGTGTTGTGGGGTTGTGGGGTGTGAGGCTGCAAGGAGTTTGGTGTGTTGTCCCTCTGTTCACGTCGGTTTCCTCTGGGTATTCCGACTTCCTCCTGCTTCCCAAAAATGCACATGGTAGGTGAATTTGTCATTCTAAATTGCCCCTAGGTATGTGTGTGTGTGTGTGTGTGTGTGTGTGTGTGTGTGTGTGTGTGTGTGTGTGTGTGTGTGTGTGTGTGTGTGGGTGGTACCCTGCAATGGACTGGCACACTGTCCAGGGGGTATTCCCGCCTTGTGATTCCAAATGGGCTCTGGATGCACCGTGATCCTATTCAGAAAGAAGCAGATAAGATAATGAGTGACTGAATATACAGTATACAGACTGCAGAATCCAGTTTTACTAAAGTTAAGAATATGATATTTCACTTATGATAAAAACTTGCTTAAATTACCTTTATTCTTACCCTAGATCTAGATCTGATGATATCTCTGTTGCAGCATACCATGTGCACCTTGTAACAAACAGGCGAGTTTCTTGGTTGGCAAAAGCTCAAAATCGTGCAGGGATCTGGCCCTCCAGGACCGGAGTTCCCCACCCCTATTCTTGTTACCCTAATTTTGCTATTTCTGTTAAAGATAAGATCCAATCTCGATATCAGAAGGTCTTTAATCTCTCTGCACATTCCATAAATGTGCATTAGGAGGTCTGTCTTTAGCACTATAATGCACATTTAGATTAGATAAGATAGTCCTTTATTAGTCCTGCAGTGGAGAAATTCATGTGTTGTTCATGTGATTGGTTGTTTTATATTTAGAATTAGTTCATTACTTTCTTATTGATTACTTACCTTTTTTTCTTTCTTTCTTTCTTTCTTTCTTTCTTTCTGATATTTCCCTTATGTTAATTATGTATGGTAATTATTATCTGATTATTATCATGGTATATAGAATATTTATTAATTTGTGGGATTTTCTACATGAATAGGATTTCCTGCTCCCACACTTATTGGATTGGTTAATAAAACACTCCTTTGCATTCGCAAGATATTGTGAAGAAACCCAGATGTCCTGCGGGAATGCGGACCTCTAGTCAATCATTTCAAAGCATTTTATTTACAAAACTAGATTACATTTCAGTATGGCCAAAGAATATTGACTTTGTCATGTCACATATACACATACATGAATACATTTATTGTGAAACCATTAAAGGATAAATTGCTGGGAAAAAGTAAATTTCAAAAATTGCTGGAAAATAACAATAAAATTTTATATGCTGTGACCATTTCATGATGGATTGAGAAATGATTCAGAATTGATTTCTCATTATCGTAAAATACACTCATGTTTAAAACTTTATTTTTCTGCTCTTGTAAAGTTACTATTTTAGAGATACAAGATTTTCTTACTAGTCCAAAGTTAAATATGTATGGCAATTTGAGACAAAGGGAGATGGATTTAGGACTGCTTATTCTCCTCACCTAGGCCTGAATTTCTCTGATCTGTTTGTATAATCACAAGAGGGTAGAGAAGCAGGAGAGAATCTACACGGCGTAGGGTCTTATCTGATTCATCACAACCACACCAAGTGCTGTGATGGATGACAGCAATGCAAACTACCGCCATTCATCAGCAGCTTCTCCCAATCACAGGCTTCTGCACACCCTCAAACCCCGCCCTCCTCCCCCACTGTGCCACATCATCACTTTAACGGCTCCCATAAACCTTGAACTCAGGAGCGCATGTTTTATCCACTTGAGAATAAAAACCCGGGAAGCCTGCCTCAGTCTGCCAGCTCTGGCTTTTTCCAGTGCCGTGCCACATTAGCATGCGAGCCGAGGCACTAGCGTTAGCGCTGCGCGATTGGGTTCAGCGGCACTCCCCGGGGGGATTCGGCACGAGCGCCGCAGCGGCATGGTGGGCGGGGGCGACTGTCAGAGGCAGATAATAAAGCACCAGGGCGCTGGCGGATGGATGTTCGGCCAGGAGCCATCCATCACCCCCAAAGCCTCAGCAGCCGCATCCCCACGGCCACGAGGAGAGCTAAACCTCCAGCAGCGGATTTATGGCTCACCTGGACGAGGGGCAGGCTGTGCTTCACCTCTAGCTCACAGCGCTGAACCAGCAAAGGGGGGGGCTCGTCCGGGATCAATAGCCTCAATTAGTACGCCTGCCATATTTATGGCACTGTTGTGACTAATGAAATCAATAGAAATGAGATGTAACCTCTTCTTTTCCTCTGGGTGGTTCAGTCATTTTTCTTTAGGCGTCCCCAACACCTTATCCACATCTTTCACCCCACTACACCGTAAAGGACCTTTTTTATTGACTTGTGGTAATCAAGAGTTCTGTGTTTAAAGGCCCTTACACAGCAAATTTTAGACATCCTGTACTCTAATTTCGTGATTGTTCACCATTTACATAAACTTTCTCCACCAATCACAGCTCTCTTTCCGGTACTGATAACTTCAACTTTTAACTGCTTCTTCTTCACCTGTGGAGCTGCTTCAGACTCAGTTGATCAGCATCAAGCTATGTGTAGAAGCTATGTGTAAAATTTACTAAAAACAAAAAAAACATGGTTTACTACTGTGTACTCTTTACTTGTGAGCCCTTAAATCGCTACTTCTCCCCCATGTAGTGCACATTGCTGGTTATGAAACAGCAGCACTACCACCCTACAATGCATGATCAGTGAACTGCTCTCTAGCATCAACACCACCATATTATCTGGAAGATGGTGTCACATATTACCATTTCTACCAGATGGAATGTGCAAAAAAAATTATTTTTACCAGAATTGTATAATTTGAATGGTATCAATTATCAATGTTAAAGTCATTGGCATTGGCTCATTGGATCAGGTCTTGAAACATCTAGGCTCTCGGCAATCCTGCAAGAGTATGGAAGGCAGGGCTACACCTAAACCCTGGGAAACTGACAGGACCAAATTGGTGGTAGTGGGGAGGGAGGAGATAATAAACAATTTAAATGGATGTAATGGTTGGGAAAGCATTCAAATCTACTGGTAGAACTTTTGCTGAAGCTTCTATTTCTCCAGCTTGACTCAAGGTTTCTCTAGTGGGTGGGGTTTATGTAAATGTTGGGGATGTAAATATAATGAGACCAGACTTTTACATAACAATTGTAGAGGTTTGAAGTGGCCATTTTTAAAGTTGTTTGGATCTGCTGGATGTGGTTTTGAGGAAGGAAAAATGTGTTTTATGCTCCCTGAATTTAACTCTCTTTTTTGAACTATGGAAAGATATATAAATATGCGTTAACATCGTAGGATGTTAAATTCCGACTTGTGCCACTAAATGGCAGGAGCTAAATGCCAGGGTCAAATTCAATCCTTGTGGGTTTATCAGTCAGATTGTCCCTTTCTCCTGCTGTTAAAATTCCTCCTAAGAGGGGATTAAAGTATACGATTTCCCTCCCAATTCTAACCCTGATTCTCAGTCTAGCCGAGTCTGTATTGGTTGGGTGTAGTCTACAGATTTTTTCATCAGTCAGAGTCAATAGTCAGAGAGACAATGTGTGATGGGTGTAGACTCTTGATCACCTTTCAGACCAGTCCAAGCATGTCAAACCTTTCTTTTTTTAACTCATTCTGAGCATAATCTGGTCAGTGACACTAGTAAACACAGCAAGCATGTGTTCATGTGGGAAATGGACCTCTACAATGGAAGACATGCAGTTTCTTATTTTAACTTTCTTTCCATCTTAATTGATGGAGCAGCTTCAGTTTGGCAGTACTATTTGTCCAATACAACAGTTACATTTATGATGGAATGGAAATTCATATACAAGGCCTATGTCTGCCTCATATTAGTAGTAGATTCCAAAATGTGCTGCTTAATTTCCAACAATGACATCACATTTTTTACATTGTCCTCTAGCTGTGAGGTATGTGTGTTTTGGAGTGTGCTCGTTTAAAGTCGTGTAGTGTATAGTCATTTAGTCATTTTGTATACTGGACAGATTTTTTTAATTCACCAAAAAAATCATTCAGAAAGTGTGGTATATCCAGCCTTTTAATAATCTGTAACAACTTTAAAATTCATGTTGCGTATTCATTTACCTCCACTGCCTTCATATGAAACCTCACACACACAAATGGCAGCAGTCTCCCCACCTGGTCTGACACCTTCTACCTCCCCAGTGGAACCTGTGAAGCTTCTCAGTGGCTGTGCGTTTAGTATATAGGACGACGAAACGACCTGAAAGAGCTGTTCATCTCCGCACTGTCAGCCAGCCCTGAGTGCGCTGCCATTCTGACAAACGGCCTGTTGATTAATGAAGGGTTTTTTGTGCTTGAGCTGCTAATGGCTCTTTAATTGCTTTCACTTCCTCGTCAGGCAGGCCTCTCCCTCCCTCTTCTCCTCCCTCCCTCCCTCCTTTTTTCCCCACTCTCTTCTTCCTCTGTACAGCTTGCTGTCGAGGCTGTTGCTAAACATCATCACTGGATTTGCAGAAGCAAATTAGAGTGCACTGCTGCCTCGTCCATGGTTTTCTAAGAGCACAGAGTTCTGTCTGGGTTTAGTAACTCATTTGCAATCTGCAGGTTATGTAGTACACTCTCTGAGTACAACCAGACCGTGCTTTAGCCACATCAAATTCTGTCCTATACTGTAGCTTGACAAAATTCTTGGTTCTCTCAATGGATTTTCCTCATTTTTTCAAAAGTTCTCAATCATGCTCTCAAAATAGTTCTCCTTTTAGCCTTGTTCATGCTGCTCCATGTCGCACCTTGGTTCCGGAGGAACGTAATTTGGTTACACTGTGTACCTGTACACAGATGCAATGACAATAAATTTCTCTTGACTTGACTTGACTTGACTTCCTCTTGTTCTTCCTCTTCGTAGATGGTTCTTAGATCGCTCTTGGTTCCTACTGGGTGTTCTTATGAGTTTTGATCTATCAGGAGTTCTTCAATATGCCCTTTGGAATGGTTTTCTCTCTGAGTGTTGGTTACTCTTAAGGTCTTCTTTTGAGTACTGGTTCTCTCAGTGCTCTTCTTGCTCTTGGTTCTATTTGAGGCTCAAGTCCTCTTAGTTGCCCTTCCTGGTGAATTAGGGAATTTCATTTTTTAATTCTTGGTTTCTGTAAGTCTAATACTCTCAGGGGTCTCAGGTTCTCATTTTGACTTGGTTCCTTCTAGTGGTTATTTCTCATACTCTTATACACTTGTTCACCAAAAGATCTCTGGTTCTTGAACTGGTTCCATTCAGGCTTATAAGAATTTTCGTGTTTTTTAGTGATCCAGCCTGTGTTTATATCAGTTTTAGTGAAACTGAGGATACATCACACAATATGTCATCAACAGAGGGTGCTGCACAACATCAGTAAATGAGAAGATGGTGGAGCTTATAGACTACCTGTCAGCATTTGTTTTGTTATAGACATTGGAAAAATATGTTTGTAAACTGAAATGGAACCCATTCTGCATTGGTGGGAAAGGGACATAAGGGGGTTCTCCTTTGAGCAACAGTTCCTCTTAGTAGTTGTTCCTTATGTGCTTAGAGAGGTTCTCCTTTTGAGTGTCATTCTGTTTAGGGTTCTTTCAATATGCTCTTAGGAATGATTTGCTTTTTGACAGTTGGTTAGTCTTAGGGAGGTTCTTAGGGTTCTTCTTTGTGGTTATTCCTCAGACTATTAAAGAAGTTCTCCTTTGAGCCACACATTTTAATGCTTGTTCCTCGTACCCTTATGAAGTTTCTTCTTTTCAGTCTGGTTCACTTAGAAGTTCTTTAATAGGCCCTTTGGAAAGGTTTGTTTTGAGCATTGGTTACTCTTAAGGTCTCCTTTTTATTACTGGTTTCACTCAGTGGGTCATTCTCATACTCTCAGGGAGGTTCCCATTTTGAGTCTGATTTGTCAGAGATTCTTCAATAGTTCTTTTTCATTCAAAAGACACTCTTAGTTACAGTCTCCTTTTGAGTCTTAGTTCTCTCAATGTTTCATCCAAAGTCTACTTGTGATGATGTGAACTTTTGCATTCCTTGAAAAGCCGATTTGCCGATAATTACTGCTGCAGAAACAACTGCATGTATAATTGTTCCACATCCAGTACAGAAACAGTAGGTAGCCTCTGGTTCTTGGTACTGCAGGTGTAGTATTTTGAGCAGCTGCAGTGATTTCCACTTTAGATCAGTGTGAATTCTGTCTATGATGTGTGTGTGTGTGTGTGTGTGTGTGTGTGTGTATGTGTGTGTGTGTGTGTGTGTTTGGTTTAGAATCCGAAGGCAGCCACTTTGTTGGGTGTTATCTTATCTGGAGCTCCATAATGCTGCGGTGCAGGGTGTCCAACAGATGGATTCACAGAGGGCTGCAGATGGAACGCCTCGCTGCAGCCGCACTAATATATAGGCCAGTCCTTGTACTACGCAAAGTTAGGCAGCTGTCTAGTGCTCCAGTGCTTCAAATACTCCATATATAAATATATATGGAAGCATAAGGTAGGTGTTTCTAATAAACTGGCCAGTGAGTGGAAGCACAAGGTAGATGTTTCCGATAAAGTGGCCACAACTACAGTCACAGTAACACAACATTTCTTAATGATTAGACAAGAATGATGGAGGGTAGAGCAGATTTTAACCAGCGGGACACCTATTTATCATCTCGTTGATGTCATTTCCTTCGCACTGAAAGACTGCTGTGCTCACTTCCCTCATTACTCACACACACACACACACACACACACACACACACACACACACACACACACACACACACACACACACAAAACAAAACCTGGCTCAAGGGAGGCTCTGTGTGTGTGTGTGTGTGTGTGTGTGTGTGTGTGTGTGTGTGTGTGTGTGTGTGTGTGTGCGTGCACTGGCGTTTCCGTCACACACTGACAGGGGGAATCGAGGCATCAGTCAAGCTCAGGTCTAAATGTCAGTGGTAAGAATTTGCCCCTGTGCACTCTGGGTAATGGAGAAGTGAAGGGTAAAGAGAGACGAGTTCAGCTCGATACGTTTAACACATCAGCTCAGACTCATAACAGCTCCATCGGTTTCACCACCTTCAGGTCTTCTGCTGTGTCCACTCATGAACACAGACCAAACCAGCATTAATGCAGAATGGTTAAGGTGTAGCTGAACGCAGGGTGACTTTATACACCTCTAGCCCACGCCTGGCATTAGGCCTGCCACAGCTTCATCTTTATCCTATTCTATTGGCAGTACTCCTCCACAGGGGCTAGACAAGCTGCGTGTATTTGCATCCTCTGTGTCAAATCTGATTTTTAGATCCAATTTGGGCCACGTTTGTTTCAGATCAGGTGTTCAGTTTTGATTCATATTCATATTAATGTGATCTATATCCAATTTTCATCTGAACAGTTCACACTCCTAAACTAACTATTCCGATGTCACTGTTCAGAATAAGTCGCATCACTGTGTATCAGATGTGTATTGGATTTCAATGCTACATATGAAAGTGGCCCAAATTGGAATTAAAAGTGCACACAGATGATAAATGGACGACATGATGAAAAAGATAAGATTTGGGCCACTTTTTCACTTTTTACGCTGTGTGACGATAATCTTTCATAAATGGCATTAAAATCTGTATGTTCATTATATAACAATTTCTGTATCTTTTACGTCTTTTAAGTGTGTGCTGAGGAGAAGGGGAAATGAAGGGAAAAATCGAAAGAAATGTGCGCCTGCAGCATCAATGAAAAACAAAACGAACCAGGAATGCAAACTAAAGAAGTGAGACCCTTTTTACACTGAGCTCTAATGCATTCTTGGTGATGAGCCCAGCTGTCAGCCACTATAACCCGTTGAAATCTCCTGTGATGCATTCAAAATAGAAACCTCCAGAAATCAACCTTTTTCACATGTACATCAGTTTAGAAGTGTAATCTGTTCAAAGGAATGTCAGATATAGGTTACATTAAAAACATAGAACAGTCCAAAAAGATCGGATTCGGTGAGAAAATTGGATTTGAGCCAGTTTAGCAGTTTTGAGAACAGAGCCTAAAAGTTGCTCAATGCATCAACGTTTGGACATACAGTGAAAGTCATATATCATATGTTTCATCCTTTTAAGAGATTATATTCAGTGCAGGGTTAGTCTGGTTTCAGAGTTGTTCTTTCAGTCTCAAACGTGGGACACTGTTTAGAACCATACACATGGTTGCAGTACTGAAGAAGCTTCATAGAGGCTAAACCTTTCCACTCTCATTCTCACCTCAAACAGAAATTAGGAAACACCAGCAGTTTCATTTTGCTACCTGGTTATGCAGTCTTCACCACTCTATCTCATTACCTGGAACAGAGACACTGAAAAGAGGAAAGATTTCCCATCACGTTCAGTAAAGACCGCTAAAGGCTCCTATTAACACCAATGAATCATTTACCATTTTGGGAGTCATTTATAAATCCTGCTGCGTCGTGGAGAAGACTTTCCTCGCATGCTGCTCTGGCTGTCCGTGTTCTGAAGTCACATCATACGTTTGTTACACACTCTAATTTCATACCTGAGGATTATAGAAAAAATGCTTAAATCATCTGAAACATCACAGTGGTATAGAGGAGAGCTGCTCGCCCACATAGAGTTCAGGTCTGGGTTTTATAACGTCAAATCCAGCTTTCTAATGGTCTAAGCTGATCTTGATCAGAGGCGTTGATTGATTGTGCAGAGACCCAGGGTTGACACCCCCGGATAGGGGGGGTGAGGAGGTACCCTGTGGTCATTTTGGGTGGGATGAGCTTGGGAGTTGGGCATGAGGTAGGGTGGAGATCATCCTGACCTCACTGGTGGTCTTGTGCTGAATGCAACCAAATCCTGAAAGCTACAGAATCTAATAGGTCTTACCTGGACAGTAGAGACTAAGCCTAAGCAGGACAAACCCTTTAATATGCTTGATTTCAGAAGGAACAATGAATGAGCAGGTGTCCCAATACTTTAGTCCATACAGTGTACATTTACATTTACAGCATTTAGCAGATGCCCTTATCCAGAGCGACTTACAAAGGTGTATACCAGAGAATTCTTAAGACAGCTGTCTGTTAATCTATTCCAGATGTGGTACTAAAGCATCTATTCCATACTCATCTGACAGCTTACCAGGAGATGTCTACATTACTTTTAACTAAAACATAGATCTCTGTGTACTGTTACAGATGTGTTCGATCACACACACAAATATATGTATGCAGAGGCCATACACTAGATTTTGGAGCATTGCTGTAAGGATTTGATGGCATTCGGCCGTAAAAGTATTAGTAAGGTCAGGTATTGATTATGGATGATTAGTTCTTCTCAAACGTATCCTAGAGGAATTGTTTGGATCTCCAGCGCTCAACAGAAGTCAGTTCCACTTTATACCCATCTATCTGCATGGCTCTTATACGCCTTTCATGCATGGCTCCAGAGCATCCTGTTATATTGGCAACCCAGACAGCAAGCATTTATCAGTCCACTGGCTTGATAAGGTCGGCACCCTGCTGACTGTTTGCCACTACAGTCAGAACACTACGTTTTAATCTACTCAAACAAAGACTTTTATTTTAATCCTGTTATATTTTCAGTGTTTGTCTATGGTAATTAAACTAGTTGTGCATGCACAACCAAATGCTGTGTCAGTAATGGGTCCAGCATAAAACATCTGAGCTCACTCCTTAGGAGTGTCTGGGTACCTGGTTTTCTGGACACTAAATATCTTACCGTCCCCATGCTAAATGCACTTGTTCAGACACTGCATTCCTTTCAAAGTGAAAGTCCTGATAATAATCCCTCAAACAGGGAATTTCCACAACTACCTGAATCTTCACACCCTTTCTTTTAGAGGAAGAAAAGAATCCACTGCTAAAGGTGCCATTAAACTCATAAAACGAGGAAACAACACCATCAAAGCAGATGCATCTCCTGTAATGAACAGATGATAAAGGTGATCTCTTCAACTGCGCCGCGAGGGTCTTTATGCCTCACAGCTGAGGGCTCCTGTTGCTCTGGTAGTGGAGCTGCTTAGCGCTGATGGGTGTGGAGGATTTATCAGTGGTGGGTGCAGGAGGAGGTGAGAGTAAAGCATAAAGCTCTCTCAGATCTCTGTGTCTCGTCACGTTCTCACTGTGCTCCTGCAGAAACAATGCTGTTTCTGGCAGTGAGCGTGATGTGGGCTTGATTGCTGCATGTGAAACCGTTTATTATTGTCGAGCTCAAAAATAGAGTCCGTTTAAAACTGAGGCTGTGACAGCTGCAGAGACGACTGACCACGGTGACCAGAAATAAACTGTGTTAATATCATAGATATGAAAATGTGTTGTCAGAGAGAGATTTTGATCATGTTAAATGAAGAAAAATGTGTTATGGAGTAGAAGATCTCAGAAATGAGGAAACCGATTAAATGAGTTGGCATCAGATCAAATGTAGGACCAAATATATTGTTCCTGTAAGGAATCCATCTACCAATCAGGGCCACAATCAGCCTGATTGAGATCAGGTGTGTGGAGGCTATTTAAGGCTTCCTCATGTTCCACTCAGTGTGGTGTCTTGATGCTGAAACTCTGCTGGAAATTGCTCTGAATTTTCCTCCTTTGAAAAGGAGTGCTGCTCTGTTTTCCCTCCTTTAAAAGGGAGTGCTGTTTTACTTTCTCTCCTTTAAAAAAAAGGAGAACTTCTCCACCAGTGCTCTGCTAATTAAACGCTTGTCATTCAACCATGTGAAACACAAGCGCCTTTCTTTACTGATGGGCTGCCAATAGAGTAGTGGATTAAGCTCTGCCTTAGCATCATAGTGGGCAGGGTTCAAATACCAGTCTAGCTTTCTGCTTTTGAGTTCACCCAGCTTTGACTGGGAGTTAAATACATGTAAGGTCTCAACCCTGGTGGGTTTACATTCCATTTCCCACCTGGGTTGCAGCCCCATAACAGTTCCAGACGTCTCAGCATGGAGTTGTAGAGGTTTCTAATGGTGTCCTGTGATAATCCATCCCATGCAGCTTCTCACTCAGTTCTGCAGATTTTGCAGTATGGGTGTTGATAGCTTCCCACGCATTTTCAATTGAGGACAGGTCTGACATCACAGTGACTCCACACATTTATCGTGTCCACCAAGACAAATTCAGGAGTCATGAATGAAGGTGATCTGCTTTGATTCTGAGTTGACGTGGTGTTAAGGGTAGTCATCGTAACAATCTTCATGCATGTGTGCCAATGATGCTGGAAGTATCGGGATGATTCATGAATGGCATCACTGCTCATTGAATGTTCTCAAACATAGCTTTTGGGTCACTCCACAAATGTCGGACAATCAGTTGTTTCTTCCTCTTCTTGATTCGCGTACGTCTCCCAGATCCTCCATGTGCACACCTTATTGTATCCACTGCTGCCAACAGTGTAATATCTGCATGACCAGTATGGTGAGCAGTACGTTGATAAGACCATCCTGCTTCTTGAAGCCCTATGATGTGACCCCTCTCAAACTTTTTTCCAACTGCTCAAATTGCTCTTCTCTGAGGTATACTTCACCTGGAAAGGATGCTCCCAACAGAACAGCATGACTCAGAATGGAAAGCATGCACAACCTTATACAGTCAGTCAGGTAGAGCGATAAAGCCCATTTAGATATAGATTATTCACGACAATCGATGTCAAATTTATCCACCAAGTTTATGAATTATTTACACTCCCAACACTAACACAAACCCAACCCACTAGGGACAGCCTTATCAAAGCTGGAGAAACAGTAAAATGCAATGGGAACTTTAGGGGGATATGGCATTGTTGATACTGGAGAGCAGCTCAGCACCTCCAGACACTGCTGTTGAGAGACACATGAGTTGACTGTGGGAACCAGGATAGACGTTAAAGCTTGCCAACCAGTTTTACCATCTACTTAGCTATCAAGCCACAACTGCAGGACAGGATAACCACACTAAGACTCAGCTTTTCAATGACCTTGAACATGAAAGACCAGCTTACACCATTTGAAACCAGTTACTAACAGAAGCTGGTCTTGAGCTGGATTTTGCAGCAGGATGAACAGCTTTCCCTTATAAAACAGCTCCAAAAT
This sequence comes from Acestrorhynchus altus, assembly GCA_034509495.1. NCBI lineage: Eukaryota > Metazoa > Chordata > Actinopteri > Characiformes > Acestrorhynchidae > Acestrorhynchus > Acestrorhynchus altus. The sequence goes on from CM067506.1 coordinate 33,966,511, forward strand.
GCTTCAGTCAAACTGCTCTTTGGTTTCACATCATCAAGAGCAATCGCAGGTAAAAGTGACATCAAAATAGAGGCTGGTGCTGTAACTCATTCAGAGAACAGACTGTGGTTCTATAGAGGCTTAATGCCTGCTGGGTAAGAGTGTCTCTATTAGACAGTGTCTCTATTAGACAGTGTGAGAGGACTCCTCCTTAAGGCCAGGCTTTTGGAAGGACATCAAGAGGTTAATTAAGGAATGCTCAGTAGCTGTTGGTGCTCATGTTAGCAGGACAGTAGTGTGTGTTTAGATGATAGAATCCACTCTCTGCACATCATTAGTACTGTCACTGTTTCTCTCTGAGTATCGCATACTTTATCCTGCCCTCTCTGCTCTGTTCTAATTAGAATCATTCTCATATTATAAACATTCTTTTGGAACTGAATTGTTTTATTTAATACATTCAATTAGGGGTGTACTTTGTGCATTTCTGGTTCTGGTCCCAAGCCCGGATAAATGGTGAGGGTTGCATCAGGAAGGGCTTCCAACATAAAACTTGTGCCAAAACTATAATGCGTATCATACATATGACTGCCATACCGGATCGGTCAAGGCCCGGGTTAACAGCGACCGCCTCTGGTAATGTTGACCAGCAGGGTGCCTGTGGAAATGGACTACTGTAGGCCAAAGACCATCAAGGAGGAGAGGAGGAAGGCAGGTTAGAAGGATGGTTGTGTAACAGTGGAGAAGGCATGGGATAGGGCAAGACGGAGGCAGATGATCCGCTGTGGCGACCCCTAAAGGCAGCAGCCGAAAGAAGAAGAGGAAGAAGAAGATTGTACAGTAATTTGCACATGCCCCATCTCCATAATTCTGGACAGATTGTATTTTGTCTCTGTCCTGTAAAAAGGAGAAGGAATCAAGTCAATGTAAAAAGATTTTATTCCAAGTCATTTTGGGGCATTCTTTATGAAATTGAATTATTGAAATTAAATTAAATTAAGAACATCTGTCAGATTCAAATTATGTAAAATGTGAAAATGAAAAAAAAAGGAACAGGTATTTGCAAGACAATGACAGTATGGATGTTATCTATTGTGGACACAATGCCGTTATCTATATCTCAAATTCAAATGTAAAATAGACGTGGGTGTGGCCAAATTTTTTCACATTGTATAAGTAATTTAAAGGCCTATTAATCCCTATCAGCACCACCAATCCCACCCAAAGCTCCACTTAAAAATGTCTGAGTTTATAAACCAGAAAGTTATTTCTTATAATGTAGCGCACGGTGCCTTCTCTACTGATATTTTTAAATTAATTTGGCTTTAACTGGATGCCTTGCACTCTTTATAACTTAATATTAGAATGTATTTGAATATGTACACAGACGGCACTGATATTACTCAAGTAGGTTTTGGTGCTTTGCATCAGTGACACTGTGACACCACAGTGCTGTGTAAGCGCACCAGACAAAACATTGTCTCCTGTGACTGAAACATACCTAATTGCATGAAATACCTCCATAAGCACAAACAAACACCAACTTCAATTCAAACTGGCATGGACTCAACAAGTTTCTGGATGTAGGCGATATAAATGTGCAGCCATTTATGCATCAAAGAATTGTGTAATTCAGCCAGAGATGGATGCATTCCCTGGTGTTTACTCTTTGTTTTCAAAGGGATTGAAAGCTGGGGGTTCTCTTGGCCAGTCCAGATCTGTGATTGCTCCTGAATGTCCATCATGGAAGCCAGTCACACTTGGCAGAACTGTCATATTGTAATACAAGCTTAGAAATGTTATGTTCCTCTGTAAGATGATAAGCAAAAGGCCAAACCTGATTGTCCAGCAGTTCAATGTCAGCACTGTAGTTGAAATTTACTGTCATCTGAACTAAAGTACCCATTTCGACATAATTAAAACACCTCCAGGACACCAAAGAGCCTCCCCCTGCTTGCACCCCACCTTGCATGCAGTCCTCTTCAAAGGCTTCCTGAGGTTTATGATGCACATTATGCCTAGCAATGTTCACATAAAGGCAGCCCCATACCATGATTTTTCCACCACCAGGCTTCACAGTTGGTATGATGTTCTTGTGCACAAGTGTTCTATTCTGTTACTGTGCCCAAATAATGCAGCTATGGATTCATCTGTCCAAAGCACGTTGGTCCAGATGTCTTGCTCTAGATGTTCTCTGACAAACTTTTAAACTTGTCCTGATTTGTCAGCTAGGGTTTTCTCTTTGCACACCTCCCATGAAAATCAAACCTGCTTGGTCTCTTTCTGATGGTAGATGCTGCAGTTTGACATCACTTATAAATGATTTTTCCGACAGTGGATCGGCTGACTGCTAATTGTTTTGAGATCTTTTTAAATCCATCTTTTTATTCGATTCATAGAGGCATTGTAGTCAGCACCAAAATTTGTTGTCACACATTACATGTCCAGGCCTGGTGTCACAGTGTGGGGTGCAATTTCATGTGAAGCTAGATCCCCTTTGGTCTTCAGTTTGATCTGTACTTTGACAGTCCAATGTTACATTAATGAGGTGCTTTAAACAGTGGTCCTACCTTGTCTGAACACTCCGGTTCTCTATTCCAACAGGACAACACCCGACTACATACCACTGCCATATCAAGAGCTTGCCTTGAAGTCACATATACTATGCCGTGGTCAGTCTCATCTCCAGACCTGTCCCTGATTGAAAATGTGGGGGATGCTATTAGACGCTTTATCAACACTCCACCCCTACCACACCATCTGTAGAACTGAGTGAAAACATTCAAGCTGCACGGGATGGATGATAACAGGACACCATTAGGAACCTCTACAACTCCATGCAGAGACGTCTGGCATGTTGCATTATAGCCGTTGCCATACTGAGAGACACTCCATTGGTATGTGTAGATCAATAAATATTGTCCGTATCAAATTTTTAATCATGTAATTTTCATGGTAACCTTTATCTTCCTTCCCAATAGCATTGCAGTCCCACACTTACTTCTAGGTGCAACTATTTTGACAATGAGTCTATTAAATATAAGCAAGTTTACATATTATAAATGTTTTCAGAACATCAGAACTAATTAAAAGCCCCAACCTGGAAAAATAATTGGAATCAATAATAAATGGGGTAGATTTAAATGCTATGTATCCATTGCTGGGATCTACTATATAAAAATAAACAGAGCTCCCCCTATTGGTGTGCGTATTTATGTTCCTATCGGCTGTTCATTAGTCATCACTTACATCGATGATGTTTGTGTATAAGCTTACGTTTTAGTACTTTGTTTACTGGGTTTACCGGCCTGATTTCTCTTCACGTACACGCGATTAAAGTGATTCTGATGACCAAAAAATGTCCTTTTAAAGCTCATTCAGGATCTGCAGCCTCTGGTTTTTAGTGTAATTCTTATTTTATTATTACCCTGCTGCTGCCACCACTGCAGAGGATTCGGGGTGGGCATCGTTAATAACGGAATAGTGATTCATCATTTAATTACGATTTGACAAATGCACGCGCCTTCCCCATTTCCAGCGTCCTCCTCCTGCTTGGCTCTCAGCAGCGCCGTGCTGTCACACACTTCCCGCGGGATTAATTCCAGCTGTCTGTCTCTGCACACTCGGGGCGGAGGGAGCACGACTCTGTCACTGAACGCAGCGACACACACACTTCCTGCGCACACACATACGCCTCCCTGTGTTATTGTTCTCACCTTAACCCTTCCCTGTCCCAGCTGCACACACACACTCACACACACACACACTGATGCGAACACAGGGGTGCAACAATTATCAGGCTTATGCTCCATAACACACACACACACACGCACACAGTAAACGCAGGGAATGCTTGAGATCGTCTCTTTCATCTGTAGAAATGTACATCAATACCTCCGGCACAGCCACCGATTAAAACGTCAACAAAACAGTTTAATCCATCAAGTGATCAATATTTATGCAAATTTTTTAGCAGTGATCATCCAGACTGTGTTATGAAGTTTGCATTTCAGCAACAATACCTTGTCTTTAGGTTTAGCAAGGATGAACCTGTGTGAAGTCTAATCACACCTTCCTATTTTTACCCTGCTCACATTTAAAATGTTTGATTGGATGTAGGTTGGTTTACACTTTAAAAGTTAAATTGAACTTGACATGTAGGTTGGACCATGTTTAGAAAATTTGATTGGATTTAGATATTTACTTTATACTATTTTGAGGAGGTAATATTGGATTTGGACATGTATGGTGGACTGGATTTAGATGTAGGTTGGGCTATATTTAGAAACTCTCCAAATTTCATACATCCTCTATGAAAACTACACATTAAACAGATTTCTTTTTATTTTGAATAGAAAAGGAGTTAGAACAACAAGTAACAGAGAAGTACATTATTATAACTCCTGAGTTAGAACGGCGCAGGTTTGATCCCCAGGGCTGCCATCAGTGTCTGGTAGTCAGGATGAGGGATGAGTGGAATGAGGAATGAGGGATATGGAAAACTTTTTTCATCAAAAAAAGTTGCATCCAGAAGGTGTCCTGCGATATTCCATCCCATGCCACTGGAATATTCTCACTCAGGTCCTGCAGATTGTGCGGTCGGGGTGGAGTATTGGTAGTGTGTCCAATAACATCCCACGCATTTTCAATGGGTCTGGTGAGGAGTGTGTATTCAGAAAAAGTAGGACCACTGGTTGCAGGACATCATGAACTGTAATGTTAAAAACAATGTTGGGCTGTGAAAATACCTGTAAAGAAGACCAAAGGTCATCTGCCGTCATATGAAATTGCACCCTACAACACAGAAACATGCCCTCTGGACATGCGATGTATGACAATAAAACTTTTATCTTGGCACTGACCACTGTGCCTCCAGACAAAAGTGGGACACATTGATGAAGATGACATTCAATATGTGATGGAGTATTATATTGTTGCATCCCTGTTCACTACACAGTGCTCTGTAAATACGAAATGCATCATATGGACAAAAATGACTGTGACACCAGCTCCTTAATTACACTATACAAGCTTTATGCTCCTCAGACAAAAATTAAATACAAATGCACTTTTGAGTCGAACCATGTTTATTGCAGCCTTTTCAATGAAATAAATGACCAGTATATTTTACATGGGAACTGTTAGATACACTATATGGACAAAAGTATTGGGACATGTACTCTTTCATTGTTCTTAAATCAGAAAGAATGTACCCTGATTTTGTTGTCTACTGTCCAGGGAAGACTTTCCACTAAATTTGCTGAGATAGTTTGATTCCATTCAACCACAAGTGGGGTTAGTGGGGTAAGGATGTTGGAAGATCACCACCATCATTCCAGCTAAATGCTGGGGGCTTCATACTCTTGAGAGTCCTATTCTATTGGCAGTACTTCTCTACAGGGACTATTTTCACACCTGCATCAGCAATGGGGGCAACTTAACGTAGATGAATGCACTCATTTTAGAAATGATTCTGAAATTTTTGGGTATTTACTAACATTTGCACATATATTGTATATAAGTGCATAACTGTGTGCATTTGTTTGCTAAAAAATAACATTTAAACGCATTGGAAAAATCTTTACTTTATTCCCTAATGGGGAAATCAAAACTTAAAACTTGGTCAATATGATTTATGATTTGATTGAAATGACAGGGCAAAATAAAGCTGAATGCATATTGCAAAATGTGGGTCCAGTATAATTAGCATTCAAGTCAACAAGCAGACTATAACACCTAACGCTCTCCGTGAGGAATCTGTGAGGGGCTTCCAGTGTGCTATAGATGGCAGGAGCAGTGAGCAGCAGGCTTATCTCCAGAGGAAAACACACAGAGAGGGGAATAAAACCACCACTCGCTGCCTGCGCCAGAGCGTCCTGCTCTCGTTGGCATAGAAACTAATCCGTGTTGGCTTTTTAGCACCTGACGGTGTGTGTGGTGCGGGGGCGGCTGAAGGCTGCTCGTGCCTCTCCTCGTAATGAGGTCTGCTGAAGGGAGGGGCACGCCCGGACCTGCGGGCCTCAGCACAAGGAGGCCTCCTCACCAACCCCCACCCCAAGATCAGCTCAACGGCTCAAACAAAGGGACTTCGGTCTCTCGCGCTCTTTCACCCATGGGGGACGGTCAGTGGGCTAAATCGAGCTGTTAATGATGGAAATAAAATAATGAGTGCAGGTTCAATAACCTGGAGCATCTGCTTCCATTACTGCGGACCAACACAATTTCACTGACACATCGCAGAGCAAGACACGTCCTGAAAGACTCTCATCCTTCTCAGTAAATAACCATGTTTCATTTAATGACTATATTATATTATATTCTTCATACAAAAACATTCATATAATACTGGTGTATTGTCCCGTAGTAAACAATAGGAATCTATAATGCTGGTCTAGTGTCCTGTAATGTCCTGTAGTAATCTATAATACTGGTATAGTGTCCTGTAGTAAACTATATGAATCTACAATACTGGTATAGTGTCCTGTAGTAAACTGTAGTAATCTATAATACTGGTGTAGTGTCCTGTAGTAAACTGTAGTAATCTATAATACTGGTGTAGTGTCCTGTAGTAAACTGTAGTAATCTATAATACTGGTATAGTGTCCTGTAGTAAACTGTAGTAATCTATAATACTTGTGTACTGTCCTGTGTTAAACTATAGTAATCTATAATACTGGTGTAGTGTCCTGTAGTAAACAATAGGAATCTATAATGCTGGTGTAGTGTCCTGTAATGTCCTGTTGTAATCTATAATACTGGTATAGTGTCCTGTAGTAAACTGTAGTCATCTATAATACTGGTATAGTGTCCTGTAGTAAACTATAGTAATCTGTAATACTGGTATAGTGTCCTGTAGTAAACTGTAGTAATCTATAATATTGGTATAGTGTCCTGTAGTAAACTGTAGTAATCTATAATATTGGTATAGTGTCCTGTAGTAAACTATAGTAATCTGTAATACTGGTATAGTGTCCTGTAGTAAACTGTAGTAATCTATATTTTTTGTTTTGAGTAAAAAAAAGTTCATCTTCCCTGTAGCTCCAGTGTTGTGTTCCATTACTTATTAACTATATTATCCTTGTAGCTTTAGTGTTAATTGGATGAGTATATGCTTATATGATTTCTTAGCTATGTTAACCTTGTAGTTACATTGCTTATTAGTGTGGTACATGTTTACTTCACTTCTTAACTGTATAAGTGTTGATGCTCCAGTCCTAAAACTAAGGAAGGACCAAACATGTCTCAACTGATAAAGGGGAATGAAGGGGAACCCTGTTTTTTCCTGAACCATCACTTTAAAGCTTTAGTGTGAAGCTTGTGAGCGTACCCCACTCTCCTTCACCCTTTACTGCCTGTCCTTCAGCTCTCCACTTCCCAATCAGAAGAGCACTACAGTTCCAGCCACCACAGCCAATTAGCCATCCTCAGCCCAGCCTAACCAATTACTGCAGCCTGCAGCAGCCACTTTCCTGCTTAATCAGCCCAGCACCATCTACATCCAGCCCCAGAGGAGCAGCCTCAGAGGTCTGAAGCACCAGGAGATCTGCTCAGGTTTCAGGAGGATGCAGGAAAGCTCATGTGCATGTCACACAGGAGGGATGAATCCAACCTCATATTCCGTCTTGTCTCCATCCACCCGTCTGCTTTATATCTGTATCACACACAAATAACACCAGAGCTCTCCTGCTGAGAGAAGTGTGGGATGCAGTATGTTTAAAAACAGGCTAACCCCCTCAAACACTGTTTACAGAGATAGGAAGTGTACGGGGAAATTAGAGTATAGTAAAGTATGGGTACTCTGTAAAGGTCTTACTCAATTAAAAGCTGAATTATTGAGCCAAAAATATGTAGAAAGTGTCCAAAGTATCCATAATCAATACACCGGGAAGGAGGAGGGCGATCTAATAAAGCTCAGCATTCATGGGTGTTTCTTCCAGCCAGTAAACACCCAGTAAACACTCAACCAGTACATTTACACTAGAAAACCTACATTCAACCAGTATTTACACCATTAAATGCCCCTTCAACGGTACATTTACACCAGTACATAAATTTACACCAGACAACACAAAATCAGTTCATTTTCCTCAGTAAACATACACTCACCCAGTACATTAACACCAGTAAACACACATTGAACCAGTACATTAACACTAGTAAGTACCCACTCAACCATTGAACCTAAGACAGAAGAAAGGATGATAGACAAATAACAACAATTCTAATTTTCCCTTGTTATTTGGACCACTGTTCAGTATTATGAAGAACTTGTATAAAAATGTATAAGAAATAAATGAATGCACTACCAGTTGACCAGGGGGTTTCATTTCTGTCCATCTGGGGTCACAGCAATGACCCTTGTCCAAACTCACCACCCAAGTGTTAGAATGCAAACTATGGCCCTCATTAGGGGCCACAGTACTGAATTGGGCCCCTTATTCCCACTCACATCAGGTCACATCAATTAAACCTAACTGATTCACTGATACGCAGACGTTACTTCCGTGCAAATTCAAACACTATCAAGAAGGCACACAACCAGCTACCAGACTGTGTTTTCACTTCTGTTGCCTTTTACTAAAAGCCAGGGTACACTTCATTTGTTTTTTGACAGGATCTATCTGTGAGGAACCTCTGTATTCCAGCCTCATCTACTAGCTAAGGGTATTTTCTGAGTGAACAGCAAAGCACTTTTGTAAGTCACTCTGGATAAGGGCGTCTGCTAAATGCACACCGGCCAACTGTTCCTACTATGAGAGGAAAATAAAACGAACATTATTCAGATTTGAACTAAACACAGGGTATTATATGGAGCTGAAGAGATGTGGCAGCAAGACTACACGCAGGATCATGTGTGAAAATATCATCAGCGGTTGAGAGAGGAGGAGACGGTGTCTTCTTTCTCTGCAGACAAGCGATGCTGACCTCCAGGGTGAAATGTCCCGGATATTCCGACCTCCTCCAGGGCAGGAGTTAGAGGAGAGGTCAGGAGGTTAAACGAGTCTTTGAAAGGTGGCAGCTGCTTCTACTACTGCTTCTCCACTTTTGAAAAGGGGTTCTTCAAGGGTTCATTAGTAGAGGCTGTGATTCTATATAGGACCACATGAATTTGAAAAAACATCTGAATGCTTATATTGCTTTATTTCTTATTTTTGTATAGAAACCTTTGAAAAAGGTTATACAGCTAGTTGATCACTATCACATAGTTACATAGTAAGTTATACAACTACAATTACATTCAATTTCCAACAATTATCATCTGTATCGATTTCTGTCCTCAAAGCTCTGCACTTTTGATAAACTAGATGTTTGCAGATGATTCAAAAAAAAAAAGAAAAAAGAAAAAGGCTTTAATAGTGAAAGGATAACGCAAAGGTAGTGCACAAAATTCGAGCCATGTCAAAACTGTGAGCAGCATAAGCAGGTACATGACAAAATCATAGTCATTAACCAAACAGGAGTCAAAACAACAACAGGAACGTCCTGTATGATTATGAAAATTTGGCGAGAATACTGCACAACGGGACAAACAAAACAAAGGGGTTGAAATACAAAACGAGAAAGCAAACACAGGTGAAAGGAATTAAAACTCAGATGATGAATATGAGATCTGTCCATGATGGCTGACGCAACAGTGACAGGAGCGAGGGGAATCATGAGTAGTGTAGTCCAGAGACTCAGCTGGAACATGGAGGTAACCCAGAAACATGATATCTAGCCTGTACACAATAACCCATTAAAACTCTGACTCCGAATAAAACATCCCATCTTCTACTTAAAGACCCTACTGTGTCAATAAGTGGGTCAAATATAATTTTCATCACATTACGAAAAATTTTGATCAGAAGAATCCGAATCAGAATCTCTGTATTTTTCTTGGTGAGAGCAGCACATGTATGACATCTAACGAGTACACAGACTATTTACAAACATTAGGAGGAGGAACAATAAACAATAAATAGAATAAAGAGTATAAGTTAAAAGTACCAACAGCAGCCCCCTTCTGCTACACATAGATATAACAGTCCAGGATTTTATTTCTGTATGGTCAGCACCATTGACTGCTAATACACCCAACAGATAGGCCAAGACTTTATGACCACCTGTCTAATGTGCTACTGCTCCTGCACATGCTGCCAATACAGCTCCCACAACAGGTCCTCTGAAGGTGGTGTCTGTGGTGTCTGGCACCAACACATTCCAGCAAATCTGAGAAGTTGAGAGGGGGAGCTTCCCTGAACCACACTTCTTGTTCCAGCTCCTCCCACAGGTAAATAGAGCCCACACAGCCAACTGCCCACATTATGAAGAAAACAGGGCTCATCAGACCAAACCACCTTCTTTCATCATTCCGAAGTCGAGTTCTGATGCTTGAGTGATCATAGTAGGAGAGGGTGGATGGAATCATCATGGGCACTCAGACCAGGGGTCAGAGGGCGATGAACTATTGAGGAGGGCTTCATTTTGAGACTTGGTTCTTATCAAGTTCTTCCTCGTGCTCTTGATTAGGTTCTCATTTTGACTCTTGGTTCTTATCAATTTATTCCTAATGCTCTTAATGAGGTCCAGTTCTGAGGTTTGAGTGATCATAGAAGAAGATGGTGGACAGGATCATGGGCACTCAGCCTTTGCAGGCAGGGGGTTCTGTACTGTGTGTTTTGACACATTTCTCCCGTAACATCATTAAAGATTTATGCTCTTGTGCTGCAGTCGAACGTCTGTCGGTTCCAACGTACAGGATAATAGGTACTCTCCATGCAGGTCTTGGAGTTATTTGGGAGGCGTTCCAGTGTCAAAGTATCTCAGGTCTATATAGTCCAACATATAGACTATGAGAACTGATTTTTCAGCTATCATTTAATAGAGAACCCACACCTTCACATGCGGCACAGGTACCACATCTCTGATATCGCATCTTCTTGAACTGTTTCTGTTTGAGCTTGTTAGAACCTTGGTGTTTTGTATCAAACCATCCTGCATTCACACCAGTTTTAGTGGAACCGAGGATGTCATAGAATACATCATCAACAGAGGGCACTGCGCAGCATCAGTAGATGGAATTGAGAAGATGGTAGCACATATAGACTACCTATATACCTAGTAAGCATTTGTCCTGTTAAACGCATTTGTTTCCTGCTGTGAACTTTTCAGGTTTTGGAATCCATTCCTTGTTGGTGGAAAAGGGCCCAAAGAGTCAAATTCAAATCAAATCAAAAGCAGAATTTGAACGTGAGACTTGTCAAATTTGAAATTGTATTTGTGCTTTGGGAATGATCTGCATGTAGCAAGCGCTATATGATTATATCATCAACATTAGGAACACAATAGCTCTTTTCAGATTGTCAAATTTCAAATTCTGATGTTTATAAAGCCTAGATTTTCAGTCCTACCGAATGATCCTTGTCTCAGGGAATACAATGAAGACTTTGGGGGAATAGTGGAGCAGAGATGGTGATGACGTACTGCTTACTGGCAGCGTAAGCCAGATATGCACATCCAAACCCATCCTTCAGAAACAGTGCTACACTCACACGCTGGCACCGCCAGCCTCAACTGATGCTTGAAAAACCCTCATTCATTAAAACGCACACACACACACAAACCGCCCAGGCTGTTCCGCAGTAGGAACAGTTCCACACCTCCTCTATCCCCCTGCTGACAGTAATTGAGGGAATCTGACCGGAACAGCGCCCAGCAGGGGGGGTGGAGGGGCAATTCATCGGAGACTGATGCTGGCGGAATGGCGTATTACAGGCTAATGTGCAATTAGATAGATACGATATAAGGTCACTCTGTGTGTGGCGTCTCCATCAACACACTGCCATCTAGTGGAAACCACAGATTAAAGATTGCATTTACCTGCTGAGCCACAGTGTGGAGAATTTAATAACTAGGCCTATGAAAAGGGGCTCAAATTAAGAGTTGCTTTTCTATGGCGCATTAATTTTTCATAAGGATCTGTGAAGATCTGCAGTATTTCAGGGCAGTAAGTAGGGCTGCTGCTTCAGAGTTTCAGCTTTAGTACACTCTTCAAAATACAGATCTTGTCAGACGTACTTCTGGGAGCAAGAAATGATTCTTCCATTTCTTTTTGTATTTTAGAACAAGTTGACACTGTAATCGTTATATAAAGTACGGTGAGGTTGCCTGTAATTACAGGGTGATCCCCTCTGTTGTCACCTCTGTTTACAATTCCTCCTACACTGCACCTACTCAGCCTATCATAACTGCACTATCCGGTCCAGAACAGGGTTGAGGAAGATGACTGGAGGAAGCAATGCTCAATTGCCATTAATGCTGCACACATAAGAATGTGTCTTCCGTGTCCATGTAGTGAACACACACAAACACACACGAGTGAACAATGAGCAGGTGGCTGGTGTGGTGAGCACACCTAACTGTCCTGAGGAACATATGGTGGTTAGGTGCCTTGCTCAAGGTCATTTCAGTCGTGTCCAGGCAGCTCTGGGACTAGAATCAGTGACCTTCATCTCACAATGTCGATTTTCTTGCCCCCAGTTTCAGTTCATATCATTGGTTCTTCCTCATGCTCTTGGGGGGTTCTTATTTTGAGTCTTGATTCCTCTCATTGGTTCTTCAACATGCTCTTGATTAGGTTCTCATGTTCAGTCCTCTCAGTAGTTCCTTGTAATGCTCTTAGGGATCTTCTTTTGAATTTGAGTTCTTCTCAGTGGTCTTTGGTGCTCTTTGGGGAGGCTTTGGGGAGACTCCTTTTGAGTCTTGGTGGGCCTTCCTTATGCTCTTGATGAGGTTCTCATTTTGAGTCTTGGTTACTCAGTGGTTCTTCAACATGCTTTAATAAGGTTCTTATTTTGAGCCTTGAGTCCTCTCAGTGGATCTCCAACATGGCATTGATGAGGTTCACAATTTGAGTCTTGGTTACTCTGTGGTTCTTCAACATGCTGTTGATGTGTTTCTCATGGTCAGTCTTGGTTCCTCTCTGTAGTCCCTTGTAATGCTCTTTGGGAGTTTCCTTTCAATCAGAGTTTTTCACAGTGGTCTTTGGTGCTCATCAAGAAGGTTCTCCCTCTTGAGTCTTGGTGGTTCTTCCTCATACTATTAAAGAGGCTCTCAATTTCAGTGTCAATTCCTATCAAGTTCTTCCTCATGCTATTAAGGAGGTTCTCATTTTGAGTTTTTGTTCCTTCCAGTTGTTCCACAACATGGCAGGCTCTCCTTTTGGGTCTTGTTGGTTCTTCCTGTTCTTCATTTAATTCTTGTTTCCTCTCAGTGGACAAGTTTCTGCTGACTCCCGTATCAGATTAAAGCTGCATTGGGGAAAGCTGCACATCTTGAAAATAATTAAACTGAAGAACAGAACTCTCACTCTCATGCACACTTGGGCTCACAGAAGGGTTGAGTTGGTGAGAATGAGTTGGTTTCACCTGCCACCTGCTGGCCACGCAATCTGTTCACAAATGAGAAATAACTTTCATACCTTTTTCTTCTTACATTCTTTTTTTTTTTAGTTGTAGCTCTTAGAAGAAAGCTGAGTAATCAATGATTTACTGATTAATAATTATTAAATTATTAACAGTGGTTGCTGAATACTTCATACTGCATTAGTGAATAATATATAGTAGATGCTGAATAATTCATGATCCATCCTTCCATCCATTCTCCTATCTATTTCTTCCTAGTGAGGGTCATGGTGGGTCCAGAGTCTAACCAGAATCATTGTGCACAAGGCAGGAATATCCCTTCCACAAGGGAGGAAGCAAGAGTATCTGGAGGAAACCTATGTGGACACAGGGAGAACACAGTGTTTGGAGTCGGATTGAACCCACAACCCCCGGCCCCTGGCCCACCATACTGCTCCAAATCATAATGGATGTCAAACTTGGATTCAAAGCACAGTATAAAAAGGATTCATTTCATCAGTTGATATTAAGTAAAAAAAATAGTACCGATTCCCTTTTCACAGAAACCATTCGATTAGAGGTTCCTGTGGAAGATTTTGGAAAAATGTTCCCTAAATGAGAAAGATATTCAGACATTGGGGCTTGAGATTTGGTGGCTTTCTCTTGTGGCAGGAAACCAATCTCCCCTCTGAGAAGTGTATCCGGGAATGATGGAGGACCGTGTTAAAAGGGGGAAGATGGGGTGACAGTGGGTTGTGAAGACAGTCGTAGATACGTGAACAGGATAGAGATGGATAGAGTTTATAAGTCCACTTATAAAATTTAAAAAAAATTAAAGTTGAGGAAAATGAATAAAAAGCAGACAACAAATGTGCCTCACAAGAGACACCAGTGATAATGTGCTGGAAAACACTGGAATTAAAACACTAAACTGAAGAAGTTAAGGGGCGATGAGAAGGACTACAAAAAGGAAGCACTACAACCACCCACATTCAGAGGGAGGAGGACTCTGACTCTGACTCTGAGGACACTGAGATGGCGAAGATTAGGCCCAAGACTCACAGGTAACAAGATATTTTATAAGACTGACCACAAATCCAACTGATGAATTGAACAGAACAGAAATGAGGAAAGTCTCAAGCTACAGTCGAAAACAGGAATCTCAATGAATTTGATTTTCCAACAAATAACAATATTTAAATTCTACATTTTATATGTTACCCAAGCTTCATAAGAATCTGGAACATCCTTTGTTGACTTTTTAGTGCTGTCGGCACACATGATTAATCTGGAACTATTAATGCCTTCATTTTTTTAACGCATTAACATATTTTACCAGACACAAAAAACACTAACTTCAGTCATTTCCTGACAGTTCAAGGAATTGAACCGGCAATCTTACAGTCACAAGGCTGGTTTCCTAACTATCAGATGTCAGTCCTGTTCACCTCTGTCTTCTTGTTCTAGTTGTTGTTTGTTTTGGTTCTTTCTCCTCCCTTGCTCTGCCCCTTACAATCTGTGTCTCATTTGTAACCCCGCCCCCTCGTTATCATGTCCCAGGTATAGTCAATGTTGTGTTGTATTTAAGACCCTTTATTCCAGCTTGTCTTTGTCAGTACTTTTGTTTCCCAATCTGCATGTTAGTATAGCTTGCTTCAGTTTGTTTGCTTGTAGACTTTTGTATCCTTCATGATTTGTTTCTCAGCGAAGATTCTGTTGGTTTGTATGTTCCCATGCTGCTCCTTTATTTAGCGTTAGTGTTTTTTTTGTTCGTTGGAATACCCCAGTTTTTGTGTTTTAGTCTCCTTGTCTTCCTTTATTTTCATTAAATCCTCCACCCCAGTGATTACGTCCACTTCTCTTGTCTTTGTCTGTCCAGCTCACAACTCTGACACCACCAGGCCATGGCTTCCCCCCAGTTACTTTGTTGTGAAGCTTTTTTCATGTAATAATTCAAAGCGTTTGAAAAAATGTCTTAATTATGAAATGGATTACAGACCATTTTTGAGCTCAGGGTGAGATGAAACAATTTTTAATTTCCATCAACAAATAAAATAAAGTACAAAAAAATCATGTAATAATATAGATCTCAATAAACCATTCAATTTTCAGTGTTACACAGTTTTCTGTTTGACTTTAGGCTCCACCCTATCCATGCAGCAGTTCGTCACCAGAGTGGAAAGGTTTCATCATCTAACAAGATCATTTACATCTTGTCACCTAATCTCAGTATAACATTTCTGACATCAAATCCATAATGCACTTAATTAGCAAACACAGCTGAAGGCTGAAGTTACTCACTACTTTTGTTTACTACATTTTTCCATTCCATCTTTAAGTGGTGCAGATGTGTGGAATGTAACTGTGGGTCTCTCTTAAGGTGGAATATCAGATTCATGCCACAAGTCTGTTCACGTTGTTTCTTTAAAGTGAAAACATGCCTAAACTCTCTCATACCTTTGGGCAGGGCACATTACAATGATCTAATATGACTTTAAAGACAATGTGAACAAGTTATCTTGAGTATTTATAGGGGGTTATATCAGACCTGAACCCAAGATTGCCATTGATGGCCCTGTCCATAGCCCTGCCCCAAACCTTTACTTCATCACTATTTTTATAGAACCTCTTGCTGGATTAAGAACTGCCTAAGACCAACTTAAACTATGGTTCCACACCTTACAAAAAATGATGTATGGTTCTCTCATTCAGTTGATTGCCTGTTTTATCTAAAAATTCACTGACCAGAGCCTAGTTGTCCATGTCAGTATTATCAAGCTTCCTTTTTTGGAATGCGTTCAGCTACGATAAGTTGCTGACTCAGATGTGCAAATACACACTCAGCTTGTCTAGTTCCTGTAGATAAGTATTGCCAAAATAGGACCATCTAGAGCAGATAAACAAAAACTTATTTGTACCATGTCTAATGCAAGCCCTGGCCTAGAGGGGTCGAAAGCCTCCCAGCACTGACCTGTAGAGCAGTAGAATTGTGTTCTCTGAAACGAGGGGACTCCATCCAATAATTATGAAATGAATTGGTGAGTTGATCATATAGCATCCTGACCTCAGTAATAGTTTTGAAGTTGAATACAATCAAATCCTCACAGCAATGCTCCAAAGTATGTAGAAAGTCTTCTCTAGACAGTTACTCCAACAAAAGCAGGAAAACCTCCTGTTGGGAAGGCTGGTTTCTTAATCAGGTTGGAAAAGGTTGCAAAACATCTCTAAAGAGTTTGGATTCTACCAATCCACAGTCAGAAAAATTGTGTACAAATGGAGGAAATTCAAGACCATTATTACCCTCCCAAGGAGCATTTACATTTATGGCATTTAACAGATGCCCTTCTCCAGAGCGACTTACAAAATATCCTTAGCTAGTAGACAAGGCTAGAATCTAGGAGATTCCTCACGCTTAGATCCTGAGCATACAACCAAAAAAATTCTACCAAGAATGAGGTGTATAATAATAATTATCAAGGTCACATATGAACCCAAGGTAACTTTTAAACCACTAAAGGCCTTTCTCACATTAGCTAAAGTTAATGTTCATGAGAGATCCACCAAGAAAACAGTGGTGTGCATGGTAGGCTTGCAAGAAGAAAGCTGCTCTCTGAAAAGAACATTGCTCTCCATTTGCAGTTTGCTAAACACAGAAGGTGATTGGAATAATATTTTGTAGATTAGTGAGACCAAATTAGATCTTTGGGTTTAAAAGTGAAGGGTTATGTTTGAAGAAAGGAAAACACTGCATTCCAACATAAAAACCTTTTCCCGTTTGAAACATGATGGTGGTAGAATCATGGTTTGGGTCCATTTTGCTGTATGTTGGCCAGGATAGATTGCCATCATTGATGGAACAATGAATTCTTAATTATACCAGAAAATTCTAAAGAAAGTGTCAGACCTTTTGTTTGTGAGCTGAATCTCAAAACAATGTGGGTCACGCAGCAAGACAACAACCCTAAACACACAAGTCTTTCTAGCAAATAATGGTTAAAGAAGAATAAAGTTAATGTCCATGTGAAATCCTGACCTTAATCCAACTGAAATGTTGTGGAAGGGCCTGAAGCAAGAGGTTCTGAATCTATGATGTGGAGTACTTAAACATTAGTAACTAAAAATCTTTAGTTGCAGTTATTTAGGGTCATATAATATACTGAAAGCAAAGGTTTACATACCGCATGCCACTGCATGCCACACAGATAATAGTGTAATAGTGGATCAATTTCCTCAATAAATAAATGAGCAAGGGTAATATTTTTGACTCATTTGGTTCTCCTGATCTATTTGTGGGACTTTCAGGGAAATCAGATGGAGGTTTTGATCAAATTTACAAGGACAACTGTATGACATATCATAGTATTTTAGCACAAAGCCTCATCTGCTGACATTAATATATACATATGCATCACTAGCTGCTCTTGTGCATTTATTCAGTCTCCCCTATGTTTTCTGTTTAGTATCAGGTTGCAGAGGTTCATCTGTAAACTTTAATCTGTGTGTGGATTATGGAGAACCCTGTAAAATGTTCTTTAGAATTTGTACTCTGGATTTACTGAATTGTGCATGTCACTGCCTTTGCCACAGTCACGACTACGTCAGCTAATCCCTTTACAAACTGCAAGAATGGATTCTTTCTTTCTGCTCTTTTTCTTGCCTCTTGTTCACTCAGTTCACGGTTTTGTTCTTGAATTCTTAACATTTCCTCCCTAATTTGTCTCTCAGCCTGCTGCAGCATGTCACTTGTGTAGTGCTGTCCACCATTTAGAGCAATCAGCTGATCTATGTCCTCAATCAGAGCTGTAACCTGGTCTGGATCTTCTTCTACATTGTCGAAGACATGGTATCGTCCACTGCAGGCCTGGATAAATTCTAGAAGATCATTATTTCCTTTAACAAATTCCTGAATAGTCTTCTTTTGTCTCTTCAGGTTGTCTCCATGGGTGAAGAGGACCATGGTGTATTTTGAGGAATCATCTCCAAAGATTGCTTTAATAATCTTCACTGTATCTTTCTCTTCCTGGGTGAATCTACCAAGCTGGAGAATTACCAAGAAAACTTGAGGTCCTGGTGCACACAGTGATATGCACAACTTGATCTTTTCTTCAGTTTGATCGTTTGTATATTTGGTGTCGAATAAGCCTGGTGTATCGACAATGGCAACTAGTCTACCATTCACATTCCCTCTGACTTTCTCACAGTCTGAGGTCACAGAAGAAGAAGATATATCTGACTTAAAGGCTTCTCTTCCCAGGATCGTGTTTCCTGTGGCACTCTTTCCCACTCCAGTCTTTCCAACCAGCACAATTCTCAGTTCCTCATTATTCATCAGCTCCTTCTGCACTGTTAAAAGAGAACACCATCACACTCACATTTCATTCTGAGACATATACCGTATTTTCCGGACTATAAGCCGCACCGGAATATAAGCCACACCCGCAAAGTTTTTTAAAAAACCTGGAAAATAATATATATAAGAAGAAAAGGATGCATCTCACTCTAAGCCACATGGTTTAAAGTGTGGGAAAAAGGTAGCGGCTTATAGTCCGGATAATACGGTAAATTTAAAACCTTTTTTTATTTTGTATGTAACTGTTTTAGTGATGAATTGAAGAAGCATTTAAATACTAATTTTAATGGTCCCTCATGTTCAAACCCTGCTGAATAAATCTGCTGGTTGCTAATTTCAGATGGTGTAAACTGCTCTTTGGTGGACAATATAGTTGAAAAGCTGGTCATCAAGGCAAAAAGACATACTGGTAAACTAGCAGGTTAATCAGATCTTGATGTTGCATTTGATTTCCTTCCTGCTGTTTGACCTGCATGGTTTTGTTGGTCATGTTGGTCAACCACTTTGATAATGTTGGTTGTGCTTCTCAACCAGCTTGGTCATGCTGGTTGTTTAGGTTGGTCAGATTGACTATGCTTGAAGACCAACTAGACCATCAAACAATCATTCTTGCATCCTTCCCATTTTCCTAATCTATGAAAATCTCATCTCACCATTTATTTTTCTTTATTTGCATTAGTAATGGTAGCATACCATTAAATCAGTAAAATGACTGCCCACAGTTCATCAGTTTAACCTTCAGCTACCTGTAGGTCCCATGATGACATTTTAGGATTAATGGAGACTTTTTTTAAAACCCCTTCCCAGACTCATATGCATCTACAACCTTCTTTCTGAAGGTGGTGGTCATGGTGATACGTATTTCAACAATCAAGAGTAAACCAAACTAACGTCTGAAAAATGTTAAAATGTTTAATAGTCATGAAAAGGTTAATGAAACCCTTTGAGATCAGTTGAGTTAAATCAACTAAACCTGAACTTAAATAACAACATTGCGATGAACAATGACATTGATTGTGCATTGAATAAACTGTGAGTTTAGTGAGTTTAGTTTCAGTTGTTTGGTTTTCTGAGTTTTTTGTTTTGCTGGTTCTGTCTTACAGCCCACTAGCTTTAGGTGGAATATGTCTGGGTTAAGCTTGACTGGGAATAACATTTCCATTTGTAATATTTTTGTTTTGATTAAAAGCTACACATTTAGGCAAAACACATGATTTTAAATATATTCAAATATAATTTAAAGTAGATTAACCTGGAAAACATTTTTGAAAGGTAAAATGTACTTACTCTTTGTAGTTTCTACTTCTACCCTCAGTGTTGAGATGAAAGCTTGCTTGTCTGTGTCGCTGCTGTTTGCTGTTTCTCAGAACCCCTGTCTTTAGATGTTCTAGCAGTTTCAGAACATCCCCACCCTGTGCTCTCTATAGTTTTCTCTCTGCTCTAACTCCTCCCCTTCATCACTTGAAGGATCTGGTTTCTTTAACATTATCCAGGTTAGGTTTGAATAGACTGTCTGTAATATAAGAGGGAATTCAGGTTCCTTGCAGTGGGTCTGGTTTCTCCATTTGTCAGTAAATCTTTAACATTTCCAAATAAGCCACATAATTAAGCCACATAAGATCCCTCCATCAAAGACATTCACCACCAGCACTGTGTGCGCAGAGCACACAACATCATCAAAGACCCCTTCCACCCCAACCACACATTGTTCAACCTTCTTCCATCCGGGAGGAGATACAGGAGCATCCGGGCCAGAACAAGTCAGCTCAGGTCCAGCTTCTTCCCCTCCACAATCACCCTGCTGAACTCTACATTGCACTGACAACGTGTACTCATACTGTACATATGGACAATCACTGCTGAACTCTACTGCACTACAACCTTTCACTATTTTACTATTTTACTTTTACTATTTTGCACTTCTGGTAGATGCTAACTGCATTTCGTTGCTATGTACTTGTACTGAACAATGACAATAAAGTTGAATCTATCTATCTATCTATCTATCTATCTATCTATCTATCTATCTATCTATCTATCTATCTATCTATCTATCTATCTATCTATCTATCTAAACAGTTGTGTGGTAATTATTTACCATATTATTTCCCATAGTTCCCATATCCCAATTCTTTGCATTAATGGTTTACATTTTATACTTATAAAATAGTTTTATACTAGTAAAAGTAGAAAAGTACAGGCTTTTATATGTACTTAAATTAAAAAAGTAAATGTATTTCTTGAAAATATATTTTTTTCAATTCCATTTTTATAGGTTTTAGTGGGTCATAGATAAACACAACCATGACATTGAGTATAAATAGTACAATAAAATCTACAACTTTACCAGTTTCATATTCAATTCATAGATGGTAAACATGGTATTATATGGGGTTCTCAGCTCTGAAATCCTCAGCAGGATTCATAACAGCTACCTATTCTGTCTTTTTTAACACGTGCATTTATTGAAAGTTCTGTTTAGAATTTTGTCTATTTCAGCATCTCAATAATATCAAATTAAAGTTAAATGTACAATAAAAATAATGAAGCCACTCATCTGAAATCAAGACACGGTTGCTCAGAAAACCACATTGGCCAGGTTGAAACCAGTCATTCTCATTTCCTGCAGCATTGCATGCTGTCTATTAGACAGTCTAGATGACTAACTGACTAACCAAAGCCAGAGCTGGTTAAACTGACCATCTGCTCTCAGCTTTGGAGACATCATGTAAGTTGGGGGCTCCATCCAAACATTTTGCAATGTTAAGTACAACATTTTGACGGAAACAAATATGAAATAAATGAAACTTGAGATGACATAGACATTGAAACAATCAGAAAGGAGAGATATGACTTACTCTTTGCTTTTATTACAATCGTTTAAACTGCCTGCAATCTTTATTTGCAGTTCAGAGATGCTGGGCAAGACAAGCAGTGGCCACCTAATCAGGGCTAATCAGGGCTAAAATCGCTGTGCAACATCATCATCCACCATACATCTGGGAGTGCAAATGCACCAGACAGTTCTGAGAGAATGCAGTGCAGAGCCATTTTACACCAGCCTTAGAGTCTTCATACCATAATGTGAAGCATCTGAAAAGCTGTGTTTTGACAACCTGTAGGACCAGTCATTTCCAGTCTGGCCACCTGTAACACACCTGTGTGTTTTATGGCTTCATAGTCATTATTTATTTGAAAAACCTTTCATTCATCACTTGTTTCATATTTTGGCTTTTGTCATATTCTTATTTTTCCGCCTCATCCCAGTGGAAAAATTGAGATTCTGAGATACTTTTGGTAATTTTTTCCATTCAGGATTTTATGCACATTTTCAAAATTCACAAAAAAGTGGAACATGGAAAACTGGCTATCAACCCCACTCTACTGGGACTGTGTATATGCCACAAACAAGTGTGTTTTGTCAAATTTATCAATATTGAGCAGATTCACCCAATCAACACCTTTGCTTTAAAACTAAGATTTCAAACTAGGATTAATTAAGCAGATTGTATGCTTTTATTTATAGGCATGTATAATGCTTGTGTTGGAGTTGAGCTCATGTGTAAAATCGCTGCTCAGAATGGTTCTGGGGCAGCTCTAACTCTGAGGCAGAATAAACCCAATTGGTTCAGAGAATAAAAAAATATTGGCTACTTGGTTGTAACATCTTTTCTAAGCCAATCAATTTACACATTCCTAAAGCTCTACATACTGGATATTTTAATTAGTTATTCTCTGAACCTATAGCAGTTGTTCTGCCTCAGAGGCAGAGCTGCCTTTAGACCAATAATGAGTAATTCAATAATGAATTAAAATGGGTGTTTTAATTGCCAGGCAATGTAGAATCAGATGAATTGTATCCCAAAAAAAGTGAAAATCATAATGGAAATCATCAAAGTTAATGGAAAGATTGCCAGACAATGGACCATTTGTGTCCATGGTAACCAAGAGCATCTTCTTTCAGCTGTTGAGAGAACATGATCACCTGCAGTCTTGTCTGTGGTTTTGTCTTCCAGCAGCCAATGGGCTTGACAACACATATGGTCATTTGGAACTGGTTGTGGCCCTGTGTGACCCCATTTTAGTGAAAGATCTTTCTAGTACATCATTCTTGGTTCTAAGTGTCTTAGGGTTTAGTGTTATTATCCTAGAGGTACCCAGGCATTTGAGGATACCTTATTTATTAGACTGACTTTTAATGCAGGCCTGGCTGCAGTGGCTTTGTGAGTGGCTTGGCGTCAGATATCAGTGCTCTGGTGTGTCTCCACATCAGTTTTGTTCAGGGTGTTTGCACACCTGAATGTCAGAACCATGGTTCGTGTTTTGTGAAGGCGAAATCCCATCTGTGTCCAGCAGATCGGTTATTGTCTGTCTCTCTGTCTTTGTTTAACACTGTCAAGGAGAGTTGGATTTCAGAACAGCACCACCTCTTTCTCTTCTTCTATTGTTTACTGGGTGATGATAGCCTGTCTCAGCTTCCAGGAACTGTTTTCACACCTTAGACAAACATTCAGTTCATTTAAACAAAGACTGTTGCTCTTACCAGTATTTATCCTCAATGACACTATAACAGAAAAAAATCCCAACATAAATCCAAGTTTTGCATTGTAGGTGGGAGTGAACTTCACTTTCATTTTCAAATGGTGCACACCAGCACTAAGAGTACTACGTCTGCCCTCTTAAAGAGAAACTGATCAATTAAACTATTAGTGTATAGATGCATGATTTTTCTACAATTATATGAACCTCATTTGTTATTTTTTAATAATCAATACAAATTTATTTAAATTAATACATCGCCATGTTGCTATTGTTTGTATGCATGTTGTTGACACATTTAAAAGGGAATGAAATAAAGCTGAATGGGGGAAATATATTGTTTAATTTTGTTATTCCAAAATGCATATAATTCAATTTACATATCAATACACACATACACATTTGTCTCTTTAACATGATTCAATATGACAATTTATGACATTGAAATCAGAAGAAGAGAAAAAAATATAAGTGGAAGATAAAGTGGAGATAAAGAAACAAAGAAAAAATATGTTACATTATCATTAATAAACCTAAACTTTTAACTGTTTAAAAGTTATTCGATGTGAGTGTGTGAGGGGTTTTGTTGTGATGCTTTATGTTTGGATAGGTGGTCAATTTGTAGGTTTGTCCAGTATTTCTTTTGATTTTCTCTGGTGCTCTTGGCAATGGCCAGCACTAACAGAAGCAGTTGTCTGTTTTCTTTGGTTAGACTGACTGAGAGTGAGGGGGTAGTAGGATGGAGTGGTCCGGCAGTGAGATTAACTGATGGATTCTGTGTATAATGAGTGTGCAGTGTCACAAATGAAGGTGTGTCAGGTGTTTAGGGTAACAGTCCAAAACTTAAGATGGACATAAATTGTAGATATTCAATAAACCAAGTGCAACCAGTTCTGTATGTCTGTTAGTTGTGGGCATGAAAGGAAATATTGTTATGGAAAATGTATTAATTTGATATTGCAATTTCATTGCTTAATGGTTTACTTCTATCCATAGATAATCGGGACTGTCCCGATTGCTATGAGCCATGATCAACAGTAATACATAAAAAAATTCAGTTTATCTTTTAGATGAAATGATAAACACAGAGTCTTTCATTATATTCTAATTCTAAAGTGTGTTGTACGCTGGGTGTTTAGAGAGATGTTCACTGTGTCATGTTCATTAGTGGAAGGATGGGTGATTGGATTTAGCTGATGGAGTAACTGGAGATTTTAGAATAATTCTCTGTGGCCTGGATTGTTTATTTGTATTAAGGGTGGGGCGTAGAAAGATTGAAATTTTAGTATGTTGCGGTGCTAAATGTGTCATTACAACCTGAGAACAGAGTGAGTGAGAATGGGCTTCCTTGCCTAGCACCCCTGTAAAGAGTGACCCAACGTGTCTAATAGTATTAACTGAGTCAGTATTAACTGTTTGTCCAGTTTGTTTGGTCTTCATTCAATGTTGGCAGGTTCTTCTTCTGAAGAAATGAGTTACCACACAAATCTATTGTACCACTTCTTGTGTCTGCCTAGTGTTTCCTTTGGCTTTGATTGCAGATTGTTTCTAATTTTGTTAAATTCATTTTGCACAATCTGCAATTTTACTGATTTATTGCTGCATTCAATATGTTACAGTCACTGTAGTAGAATTTAAGTTGGTTTTTTTTTCTGTATTTTCTTAATGTATTATTTATTTGTTTGTTTATATACTTATGTTGGGTTATGTATTGTTATCTTTAATTCTGCATTCTACATCCTTAGTTTTCTGCATTTTCGTGTAATGTTTTCTGTTGCTTTCATTTTCATAGAAAAATAGGATGTGACCAAGTTGCTTTATATGACTGATTTATTAACTTTCAAAACAGCTGATGCAGGAGTTTGGTAAAGCATGGTACGAGGATGGCTCTATTTTAGGGTTGCCTGATTCTGAACGTTTCTTGTAACGTGGTTTCTGATCATTCCAGGTTACACATCTGAGCAGTGACATTTTAGACAGTTTGGTTTGGAAGGATTTAATAGTGCTGTCTATCAGCTGTGTAACATATACCATGTGTAACATTTACTGATTGGTGTGGTGTGTTACTGATAATCATGTAAGTTTATATATCTAGAATTGGGATAGAAATAGCAAATAATATTGGACGAATTAGTATTAATAATGTAGTATTGTTAGTAATTAGTAATTAGTATTGTAATGTATTCATAGTAACTAGTTATGAAATTATTAGTGTTTCGTTACATAGGAATTAAACAAATTTACTCTTTCACACACGCCAGTGTTTTCATATTTCCAGTAAGGTCTTCCTGTTCTTCCTCTTCCACAGCACTTTCACAAGCTCTCTTTTGAAATTTTCCATCTGTTGCATTTTTTGTTCTCTGGTGCTTCCTGAACAGGCTCATCGAGATCACGTGTGCAATTACCACTAGTCCAACAATTACTGTACTTTCTATGATCTTCAGGCTGCCGTTGACCTTACAACTCTGCTGAATTGTCTCAACTGAAGTTATACCTTCTCTGATGATCAGAGACAGGTGACCGCATTCATGAGTGCTGTTGACCCAGTTTTTTAGGTAAATGCCCACAAAAGTGTCTTCTTCAGTGTGGAAGTTTAACCTTAGGCCATCTGAAGTCTGCGTGCACTCAGCAGTGTTCAGTGTTACTGAAGGCAGGTATAAAATATCTGAGGCGTTATCCTCAGCACAGTTGTCTATAGTGATCCAATTATGGTGGCGCACCATCATGTAGATATCTCTTCCATCTCCACCAATCAGAGTGTCTCCTTCTATTAGTGACACAAGGACGTCGTCTCCATCCAATCCTTTGAGAAGAGCAGGCTCATATCCAGAGACCAAGATATCTGAGTAAATGGTGCCAATCACATTTTCCACATCTTTTAGCACATCCCCCTCAGCGTCGGCATGGTGGCCTTCTCCACTCAGCAGACTGACATAAACTCCTGTACCAGTCTCATGATCTCCCTTGTAGAGTACTGTGTCTCTCCCAGAGCCCCCATCCATCACATCTGCTCCTGGGCCGGGAACAAAGCTATCCCAGCCTGGACCTCCAAGCAAGGTGTCATCTCCATCTTCTCCATACAAAGTGTCATTTCCAGGGCCTTCAAGTAAGATATCATTTCCCTGACCACCTATCAGTGTATCATGCCCATCACCCCCATCCAGTACATCATCTTTCAGGCCACCAAATACAGCATTATCAATATCACTGGCCTGAATATGGTTGGACTGATAAGAGCAGCCCTGAACTGTGTGGATGGTCAACAGGTTCCTGTGAGAATGCAGGTCTATGTGACAATCTGACTGCTGACCTTTCAGCACCATTTTATGAGCCTTAATCCAGGGTTCTTCTAAGACTCTGTACTGATCTGTAACTGGTGACATAACCCAGAAATGCACTCCATCAGCAGTCTGGAAGCATAGATGCTGGAAATTGTTCCCTGCCATGTAGTTTTTCAGTCTGACCTCTATGTTTTGGCCTGTTTCATGAACACAGACGATCACATCATAGTCTTCCGAATAAAGAGTGAAGTTACTGTTGAGGAATTCAGCCTGAATTTGCACAGTGTCTTCCTTTTCATCATTTGCAAAGTTGTTAATCTCCAGACGAGTCCCATAATCTGTCTTTATAATGTAGGTGTCTTTCCCTTCTCCACCTCTCATCCTCCCTCCACCTGTGAAGGGGTCCAGCCAGTTGTCTCGGGCATTTCCTGTCATGATATCAAATCCTGGTGATCCATACATTTCCACCACAGACAGAAACTCTCTGGAAGTCATGTCCATGATCTGACCAGGATTCGCGTTCCTGTAATCCACAGACTGTGGTATCTTTAGCAGACCTCCACACTGGCTAGAACTAGATGGCAGAAGAAAGGTTATTCCATCACTCGAACGAATCTGCAGGTGCTGTGACATCTCTGAACTGAACCAGCTTTTTAACTGGATTTCCTCCATGTCATTAACAAACAGTTTCATGTCCAGGCGAGAACATTTAGGTTTAATTCTCTCATACACTTCCTTCAGTACCAGTTTATCGAGTGCCAGATCTGGTGAGTAATTGGAAATGACCTTAGTCCCTTGACCTGGAGTCACAACATACAAATCCTGTCCTCCACGCCCCTCCAGGAAATCAGACCCTGCTCCTGGAATAATGGTGTTTGCATGTGAGTTACCTCTAATTCTATCATTTAACTTTGAGCCCCAAACTTCCATGACATTTTAAAAAGCTTCTTCATCCTGTAGGTCCACCTCAACAGGCCTGGAGGATTTACTATAGTCTATACTGTGACTTATGATACATTTGCTGTGAAGTGGATTTGATTGTCTGCAGAGGTGTTTGTCTGTGGATAGACTGAAGATGACCAAATTTTTAGTGGTGACTAAAAGGTGCCTGTTTTCTTCTGAACTGAACCAGTCCATCAGAGTGACCTCAGAACGTTGGTCTGTAAATGGTATCAGTGTCAAACTGTTTCCCCTGACTCTAGTTCTGAAGGCGTAGAGGTTTGCCTCTATTATGATCATGTCTGTTGTTTTATCTGTGGAATAGTTTTCAATTTGCACTTTAGAGTTTTCCCTCTCTTTCACAATGTAAACATCTTCTCCTTCTCCTCCCTTCATATAATCCCAGCCTCCTCCACCATCAAGCATATTGTTCTGTGCATTCCCAATTAGCTGATCATTATGAATAGAGCCCAGGATATTGGTTACGGTGCCAAGAAGGGGCTGGGTTGTGTCCTTTCTCTGGCCTTTAGGCATTGACATCAGGTTGACTGCTCTGGCCGTGAGCTTCACTGGGGAAAACACTGCTGTGGAAATGTCAAACAGTATTCCATCTGCTGACATAATGTTAATATGACGATAGACGTCTCCAACAAACCAGTTTATGATTCTCACATTATGACTGCTTAGATACTGTAAAATAACATCATTTTGGGATTTAATCACTGATATTTCTTTATAGTCGACACCTAGGATGAGTAAATCTGTGGTTTTAAGTGGATCGTAATTATTGATGTTGGTATTGCCTCCGTCTTTAGGAATGATGTACGTGTCTCTCCCACCCTGACCTTCTACATAACTTCTCTGTGGTCCTAAGTAAAAAGTGTCATCTCCTGCCTTCCCAATAAGCTCATAATAATAGTTCAACATGATCTCCATCACATGAGAGTCGGAATTCTTCTGAACAGCAAAAAAGTTATTTTTTCTGCTATTCCCACTGTATTTCCCATATCTTGTGCATGACATTTTCTGATACCCAGAGACTACACTAATTGAGCCAGCTGGTATGAACAGAAGTACTTTTCTTTTTATTTCAGTGTACTGTAATTGGTGCGATTCTCCTGTTCCCAAAACTATGTCATCTGTTTGACCTGTGTAAACAGACCAGCACCTTTTCCTAATGCTTTCATCGGCAGACACAAAATGATCCATGCACAATTCTGACCACATTAATTCTGACAGACTGAAGGTGATGCCCCCTCCATTCCACGAACTCTCGCCTGCTGTGAAATCAATAGCTTTTCTCCCTGCCTGCACTTCGGTATAGGAGTAATATTTACGATAGTCAGAAATTTCTTCTACAAGTCTCCGGCCATTTTCAATCTCACGATAAGGAATTGTGTAAAAAAAACTTGCCACATCATAAATGAAGTGCTCAAAGCCCTTTCCGAAGCCCCTGAAAAATGCTCCTATCTTGTCAAGAATCCCAGCATTTGGTGGAAGTTTGTTTAGCTCAGCCTCAACATCAAGATATATATTATCAAATAACATTCTTATTACACTCAGTGCTAAGGTGATAGGTACCAGCTGAGGTTGTACAATTCCTACAATGTCCAAAACCAGAATTAAAGAGTCAAAGCCTGCATCAATGTATCCCAGCGTATCACCTCTTCTGATGTCTTCTGCAATGCTGTAAGCACTAAATGCACTCCCTATAATCGGTATGACTTGAAGAGCACGCTTACCTAAAGGGCTTTTTAAAGCAGCTGATACGGCTTTCATTACATTTCCTTTTGCAGCAGAAGAAACTTGTTTTGCAACTGCAGCCAAACTCATTTCTGTGATGCCATGAACAGTTTGTAGAGTAGCTAAAGTTCCATTTCCAATGTCTCCTTCTTCAAAAGAATGGACAGCAGCCTGCGCTCCCAGCATGAGCCCCACCATCCCTACTGCCATTCCTGCTCGCTCTGTGTGTCCAGAAGTCTTGTGGGTCCTCATTTTTTCAGAGACCTTTTTCATGTTCTTCTCAATCTGTTCCATCTTATGTTGGCTTTCTGCCGGTAGTTTAACTTTCCACTCTATGGTTTCCTGAGGGTTCTTGATGGATACAAGCTGACAGTGAAATTCTCCATCTTTCACCCTGACAGTATCTGTTTTCACCCTGAGATCCTGCAGCTTCTCACCAAACATCTTGTGTAATTCATTGTGCACTTGTTGTCCAAGCTTGGCAGATGCCCTGGAATAATATGAGGAAAGTTTTAGAGAGTGTTCCACATCTGCAGCTGAGTGCATGTCATGTACTGTAATGGGCCCATCAGGTGATCCTCCTAGAACCCCAGAGGTCGATGGTGATTTGATTTTATTTTTAAAGTCTTTATAGGCATTTACAGCAGTTTCTCCATTAGGGGTGTCCAAAAGCTTATGAAGCCTTTTTAACTTTTCAGTGTCATCATAATCCTCAGGAAGACTTTTAAGCCATTTTTCGCATATTGAATCCTCTTCTTGTACAATTGTAGCAACACTTAACTTTTTAGGATTAAGGGAAGGAGAACTTGATCCATGAAACCCTCGTTGATTTGTGATTAGCCAGGTTCCACCTTTAGTCATTGGAAGCTTTTCAAAAAGGATCTTTTGCCCTTGTTGTGCAATGTTTGTGTCTGTATTTTGAGTCAGGTCTACAGCCATGAGTGTGATGGGAAATGAACGGATGTTTCTAATGGATTCTGAAATGACCGATGCCATGAAATATGTGCCGAACCATGCCTCTGTAGGTAGGTCAAGGTTTGAAGGTCTTTCATACCTGCCCATTAATGTTTGTGCGGCATACTCAGAATAGGCTTTTTGTTGATTATTCATTCCTTGACGAATTTTTGGATAGGTTTCTTTTCCTATCTGTTGTTGAATGCTGTTTTCTATTTGTGCAACTGCTTCCATTGTTTTCCGTTTTTTCCCTACTGGATAAACATAAAGAGTTTTGGGATTTACTTCATAAACCCAGTCATTTAGCATAAAATACACACGATAACGTTCCCCAGCAGTTGCATAGTGTGTAATGACATTTAGGATGTCTTCACCAGAACGAATTTCATAGCATTTGTTCAGAATGTCCACTTTATCCTTTTGGTTATTAAGTAATGTGTACTTTTGAGTAAATTTCCCTTCACTGTTCCGTGTATGCTGTATGTTGTACATTACATATTCAACATTGTTTGATATTTCTGCCTTATTAAGGTTATGAAGTAGATTCTTGTTTACATTTATGTCTTTCTGTGTCTTGAAAAAAGCCCAAGCAAAAGCCTCAATATCATCTGTATGTGTTTTCCGAAACATTGGATCAACAAATCTTCCTGGAACTGTTGGCCAAGTATCAATAAAGTATTTGCCCAAAAAGTCCGTTTTATCTGAATAAATCTCCTGCCCTGTGTATTCAGACTGAACTTGCGTGACAAGTTCAAAACTCTTGTCCAGTTTGGCCACCACCTTTTTGCTCCCATCCTTTTTTCTCCAAACAATTCCATTTGGGGTGATTTCCCCAGTGATTTTCTGCCCAGAGGGAGTCACCTGAACCAAAGAATTCTTCAGATGAAGCTCTGTGTCTATGGACCTAGCAAGAAGTTCTTCATAAATGTAAAGTCTTCATAAATGTAAGTAAAGTATATAAGTAAAGTCTTCATAAATGCTTCATTGGACCCAACATCACAGCCCACCACACTGGTGGTCTTGATTTGGTCTCCTTCTATGTTCATATGTGAAATTATTTCTGCCACCTGCTCAGCTTTGTAGCCTCCCAGCCTCATTTTACCATCTGTGCTTTTTTTTCCATGACCCACAAGCACCAGGCGGCTTTCTGCAGACAGTGCAGTAGGGTCTCCTTTGATTAGTTTGGGTCTCCCATTTTCCAGCATGTACACAGAGGATACTGTTGGGTGTTTCTCATATAGAAATGTAGCAGCATCTCGAACAATGAGATCATCCTGCATGATGAGAATATGCTGACTGTCGTACTGAGTGCTGTGGTCCACAGGTCTCTTTGGGACCTTGTACTGAACAACATCAAACGAGCTATCCACAGTTTGGTAAATTTGATCATTTTGGGTGGTGGTTTCTAAGACAGCATTTATATCACGTGACCTAAAAACTCTCAAGAACTTGTTTCTGAAGGAGCTGCTGGTGTTTCCATGGATGGAGAAAAGAGAAGCTTGTTGCAGTGCAGGTTTTATCATCACTGATGCCAAAGATGATCCTGAAAAACCTGAGAGAGTGTCTCCATCTTCTGAAATTCTACCAAATATCTTTATAACTGTTCTTCTGCCCACCTCTGTAGGACACGTGTTGGACTGGAGGCAGGTTATTTCAGCCTTAGTAGAAAAGCGAGGATCTTTGCTGTACTCCATCTCAGCTAGCTGAAGGGTTTCTGCTTCCTTGTCCATAAGGAGAATGAGTTTATTTGTGTAGGTGTAAGATGTTTCAGATGCAGACAGAAGCACATCATGAGTCTTTTGTTCCTCAATGATATCCAGAAATGCATGTAAATTCTAAAAAAAGAATATTAATAAAAATAAAAAACATTTTAGTTATTGTAATTCACTGTTTCCTTAATTAAACACATACTTTAAATGATCTTTTGTAATATCCGTAATAAAATACATTATAAAATCATCACACGTCTTAATTAACAAATATCGGAGCTGATGGAAATACTTTGTGAACTCTTTAGAATTGTCACGTAAATTTGAGCTAAAACGTCCTTAAAAAGTAGATAAGAAGATCCAAATCAAACAAATGAGACAAAAATAATGGACTTTATTTATTGAGGGACATTATCCAATATTACATATCTTTAAGTGGCAAAAGTGTGTAACTTTGCTTTCAGCATCTAATATGACCCCCTTGTACAGCAATACCTGCAACTAAACCTTTCCATTAACGGTTGATTAGTTCTGCACATCAGCTTGGAGGAATTTTAGGAATAAACAGCTTCAACTCTGATGAACTGCTTACTTCAGGTCCTAACACAACGTTTCCATTGGATTAAGGTCAGGCCTTTGACTGGGCCATTCTAAAACATTACCTTTATTCTACTTTGGAAGAATATTGTGTGCTTATTATTATTACATGACACATCTTTCATCTCTTGAGTTTCAGCTCATGGACAGATTTCCTCATAATTTCCTTTCAAATTTGCTGGTATAATTCAGAATTCATTGTTCCTTCAATAACGGCAAACTGTCCCGACCCGGGTGCAAACAAAAACAGACCCAAACCATGATACTACCTCCACCATGTTTCACAATTTGCTGTAATGCAGTTTATTCCTGTCTCTGAAAACAAAGCTTATCATTTAAACCAACAGATCTACTTTGGTCTCATCTGTCCACGAAACACTGTCCCAGTAGGCTTCTGGTTTTTGAACTTTATCAAAGTGTAAATTGGCAGCAATGTTCTTTTTGGAGATATATATATACACAGCAAAGTTGTTCAGTGTTCAACCAACAGATCACACCATGAGCAAGGTTTGCAGTAGTTTGTAAGGTCACAAATGAACCTAAGGTCAATTCTATGCAACTTAAAACCTTTCTCACACTGGGAAATATTAATGTTTATGAGTCTATCTGACTCTATGCATAAGTGGAATCCAAAATGTTTACAGATGGATTTGTAACCTTTTCCAGCCTGATGAGCATCAACAACACTTCCACAGACATGTGCTGTGAAGACTTTGATGGATCCCTGTTATTTAAATAAAACTGGGCACCAAGTTACACCTGATTACAATAATTTCGCCTTCCAATGATCTGTTAATCCTACAGGTTCACCCTTTTGCCCTCAGAGGTATGTAATACTGGATCATATTTCTCAATAAATAAATGTATTATTAATTGTATTAATAAAATATTATTCTGTCTCATTAATTTGATGTGATTCTCCTTTTAGGACTTGCATGACGTTTTAGGTCAAACTTATGCAGAAATATTGAAATTTCTTAAGGGTTGTCATGCTTTCAAGCACCCCCCTGGAGCACTGATCATCCATCCACACACTGTGCTCATGGACTGAAAACAAGATCAGTAACATGAATGTTAAAAAACTTCCTTACAGGCGTCGCCTGACTTGTGCTTCTACAACACTGAATATTTTTAATGAGCCCCAAACCTGAAAACATTCCATCCTATTCAAACCTTTAAATTCAATCTGAAAATGAAACTGACCACTGGGGGACCATCCCTCCATTCAGTGGAGTGAATAAAAACAAATGCACCCCAGGAAAATGAAAACCCACCCCTGTGTTATTTCACTTGATGATCAATTCAACTTCCCAAATTATTAAAACCAATAGGTTTCATTCATTAATCTGTGACTGATTTATGAAGTGGATGTGATACTTTTCTTACCTTTGTCTTCTGTAGCACACACACAGCAAGATTGTCACAATCTTCAGGATTAAAACCAATCCTGTAATGCAGTAAGAACACAATATATACAGGGGCTTCATAGCAATGGGTGTGAATACATATGCACATGCCAATTTCAGGGTTTTTTTTATATTTTTATATGTAACATTTTGGTCTTGTTTGTTTGATTGTTTTTTAATATCTACTTTTAATACTGTTGTGAAAATGTTTTACGTTTAGGTCAAATTCATGCAGAAATATATGCAATAAACAGTTCGAAGTGCAATAATAATGTGCAATACCGCCTCCTACAGGACACTTTTTTCATGCACTATTTATATATATTGTATATTGTAATATAGTCTTTATATTATATATTCTTTATATTTATATGGTGTTTTCTTTACTAAATAATTATCTTATCTTTCTACTCTTTTCTGTGCTGTACTGATGCTGCTGCTGGAACCTTAATTTCCCTGAGGAAACCCTCCTAAGGGATCAATAAAGTTCTATCTAATCTAATCTAATCTAATCTAATCTAATCTAATCTAATCTAATCTAAGAAATATGGAATATATTTTATAGTGTCAGGCTACAGTTGGGTGCATATGGGACCATTTCGGCCTACAGGTAGGTGTATATGGAACTGTGTTGGGCTACAGTTGGGTACATATGGATCCGTGTCAGGCTACAGTCGGGTGCATATGGAACCGTGTCAGGCTACAGTTGGATACATATAGAACCATTTTGGGCTACAGTTGGGTACATATGGAACCGTTTTGGGCTACAGTTGGGTACATTTGGAACCATTTTGGGCTACTGTTGGGTACATATGGAACTATGTCAGGATACGGTTGGGTGCATATGGAACCGTGTCAGGCTACAGTTGGGTGCATATGGAACTGTTTCTGGCTACAGTTGGGTACATGTGGAACCATCGCAGGCTATAGTTTGGTACATATGGAAACTGTAGAACATCTGAAGGATGATCAGTGGAAGAAAGTTGCACCTGAGCTCAATTTTGAGTGTCATGGCAAAGGCTGTGAATATTTATGTTGTAATTTTGTGTTTTATTTTTAATAAATTTGGAAAATTGTCAAGCAAACTGTTCTCACTTTGCCATTGTGTGTAGAATTGATGGGGAAATGAATTGTATAGATTTTGTAATAAGGCTGTAACAAAACAAAATGTGAAAAATTGAAGAACTGTGAATACTTTGTGGATGCACTGAACACTGATGTGTTGCTAAACCTCATGAGTGTTAAGACAGTTGCTGTGTTTACCGGTTGGCAATGATCTCATCAGAATTGCTGATGTTCCTTTTACTCCATCCAAACAGTCCTCTGTGTTTCTGCAAGGATTCTTCATGACCTTCAGATACTGCTTCTCTCTTAAACCTAGCATCAATACATTTTAATTAGATGTGTTTACAAAAATGTGTTCCTCTATAACCTAATAGGTTTGGCCAAGAAAGACCTTATTTGAGCCAGGCCTGGATTTGATATTTGGTGTTAAATTACTGAACATACCTTTGGGCAGCACATTTATCCTGGCCTGCGGTATGGAGGTGTTTGAAGCGACTAGCCAGTCCTTTCAGTCTGTGCAGGGAGGACACATCATCCCCCAGCCCCTCCCATTCATTCTCTTCAAGCTCTATGGGGTGAAAAATAAAAAATGTTAAAAAACGTACTTCAATCCTTAAACACATTCTTTTAAACATGATGTAACTATGTAATTAAATTACTTTAAATGAGCATTCTGAGAATAACTTTAGGTAAAAAAAAAGTCTGCACATGTTCTTAATTCACAGATGTCAATTTTACCAAATTGTGTTGATGGGATGAAGGAGTACAGTAAGAATGCCACCCATAAGGCAAGTGCACATCCCTGTGCTTTAGCCATTACGAGTTCTCCTGCTCTGCTCACTTCATCTTAAAAACATACGGAAAAAATAAAGTTGAAAAAGTATTTATTCCCTGTTTCAACACGATTGGGCAACAATTTCAGTCTTTAGACTTCAGACTTGCAGCTATTATTACAGTGAAAGTTAGTCTTACGATGTATTGGCTCAGGGGAGCTGAATACAAATACACACTTTTCAGATTTCTATTTATTAAAAAATTGCATACGTATTATTTTCAGTACTGTTTCAAGGCATCGCGCATTCAGTCAATCGTTCATTCTGTCAATGAAAGAATTACACCTATTGGTCATTTATATAACCACAGAGACCCCAGCAGTTTCTCTTAGTTTCAAAAGTAAAGGTCAGTGCAGCAGTAAAGCACAGATACACTGATTACACACCCAGAGCCTGGCTACTGTATCAACATGAATAAGTGCTTATTATTGGTTTCTATTGGGATTTTATACATACAAGTCCGAGGTCACCAACGACAGACAACGAGAGACTGAAACAAAGGGCCTATACATAGGCCTTACATGCTAGACACAACTGGAGCAGATAATGAGAGGGAAGGGCTACCATGAAGGCACAGGTGGGAACACTAATAACAAGGCAGGGCAAAGGTGGAAACAAGAAGGTAAACACATGTTCATTTCGCTGATGCTCTTGTCCAAAGCAACTTACAAGGTTACTCATATTACAGAGATGAGCCAGAGGAGTCTTGCCCAAGAACTATATGCACAGCATAGTTGCCCAGACTGGGAATCAAACTCAGTGGAGCTTTACTTACTTTAATTTACTAAAGCAACAGCACACACAAGATCATGTGTTATCAGAAATAACAGCATGGATGTGATGAAGCAGACATGAGCCAAAGTCGTTTGGAACAGTTTGGAAAAGAAATAAAATGATGAATTAATAAACTGTGCTGTGAACGTCGCGTAAAGTATGTTTTAATGTTAGTATTTCCTTCACCTCTTTATAGTTTGTAAAGAACATAGTCACTCACTGCAAGCTGGTAGCTTCTTACACAGACCAACCCATTAAACTCTACTCACTCACTGCACAGCCCGCAGCTCCTCCTACAGCACCTTATACACACCAACACATTAAACTCCACTCACTCACTACACAGCCTGCAGCTCCTTAATTAATTATGGAATAGAACAGTTGTTAGCTTGCTTTCCCAATATTTCTGAAGACAGTAGTTTCCTGTGATGATTTTGAACATTTTGATATTCATGGGAAATAAGGACCAACGAGTACTAAACTAAGCTGTTAGAAAACAGCTCAGTCCTTTTTATAAAAAGTTCAATTTTGCTTTCTGTATTTTTACCTAAATCAGCTAAATTATTACATATCATACGCATATGAAACATAAAAAAACTCTTTTACAGTGTTTCCCCACAATTACAACACGTAAAATATTTGGTCATTTTGGACACAACTTTGCTCCTTGCCAGCAAATAAGGATGTTCACAAAGTCCCATTATGTTATCAAACTTTGAGAGAATGAGATGTCTTTTCAAATGTGAAAAAGCTTTGTGTTATCGATCTGGAAGTTTCAAGTTTCAATGCATTTCATGATCATGATAAAATGGTGTTCTTTCTAATATTCAAATGTTGACAGTCATGATTCAGATGACCCAGACAAGTTATATGTATGTGCAGGTTCTGCTAAAAAAAGTGCAGTTCCAGGACAAGGGCAAATCCAAGTCACAATACGGGAAAACAGTCAAAAAAGATAAAGATAAATAAACATGCTTGACATAAAAAGACCAGCTCAGAAATTCTGAGAAAACAAAGACTCTGCATCTCTTCTAGAAACTGCTTTCCTTATATACATGATAACATGAATTCATGTTACATACTGTATGTTGAAAAATATAGCGTATATGTGACATATATTTGTTTATTTTTACATTTTTACTCACTTTTATACTACTACTGTGTATAATCCTCTGCTTTTTATCTTTATTACATCTGTACCTATTTATTTAGATTGTTGTTTGTTTCATCTTTGATTCATACATTCTTTCCTTGGGCTTATCTCTTTTGTTTCATGTGATCAGACAATCAAAGCATTTCACTACAAGTTGTACCATGTATATGACAATAGGAATATATTGTACATAACAAATGAAACTTCATAAATTCATTTCAAATTCATAAATGAAACTCATATA
Source organism: Acestrorhynchus altus (assembly GCA_034509495.1). NCBI lineage: Eukaryota > Metazoa > Chordata > Actinopteri > Characiformes > Acestrorhynchidae > Acestrorhynchus > Acestrorhynchus altus. The sequence continues at coordinate 34,004,459 of CM067506.1, forward strand.
AACCATCAGTTCATCAAGTTGTTCTCTATATTGTATTAGAATTTCATGATGAATGGACCAATAGAAATTATCCAAATGACTTGGGGATAAAATTCCTTCACATTAACTCCTATTAAACATTAAAGTTCTTCCATTAAAGTCCTGTAAGTTCTGTTTACTCCTGTAAAGTTGCTTTTTTGACATTGACAGTATACTGTACATCCTTATCAACACAGTCAATACATTAATAGAATGCATGCCTTTTCAATAGTTCAACAATACTTTGAAGCATCAATTCTGAATTACCATAGTTACTGATCTTACTTACCTAATGATGATCTGCTGTTCAGCTTTTTATAAGGAATTCAATGGGATTCGTGAAACACTATTTTAAAAGTTAACACCAAAATCAGCACAGTTGCAGGAGAATGTCTTTAACTTCCTGTGCATTACTGTGGCAAGCTTGATGAAATCGGGGTTTTATACGCAGCCGAAAGAACTTCCAGTTTCAGAATTGGACGGCTGGGCTGTATTTTGCAGTGTCTGAAAAGAGAACAGTTTGAATCAATCATCACTGATGTAAGAGTCACCCCTGGGTTTAATATATGTTACATTGTATGCTGCTCTGGATGAGACTGTGAGCTAAATGCCATAAATGTAAATGTAAACATCCTGAAAACCATGTGTTGCTATAATGTAACCTTGTTATCTTATCTGTATCATACAGGGATAAGGCATTTCTTAGAACTGTCACAAAGATATTTTAAATCAGTGGAGAAATCAGTCAGATTTAGAATTTTGAATTAGGTCTGAATTTCTTTCTTTCATTTTTCAGACTTAAGATGATGCCACAGGTAGTGCACGTCACACAAATCCAGGGTCCACTCAGGTCACTGTCTGTAAGACGTTTGGTGTATTCTCCACACAGGTTTCCTCAAGGTCAGGGGTCTCAGCTGGCCTGGGCTTTTGGGGATATAGCCTTGAGCTTTGTGTATCAAGCCCCAAACCAAGATTTCACTTTTGCTGTAAATATACTTCTGCATTAAAGTTATGCCATGCTGGACATACAAAAATGGCAAAGGAACCCCCTCTCAATAGGCATTGTTCTGCACACACAGGAACGGTTCACATTTAACCAAACCATGCACTGAACACACACACTTAATGTGCCCATAAATAAAATGTTAATACTTTGTTGAGAATCATTTACATTTATGACATTTAGCTAACAGTCTTGTCCAGAGCAACTGACATTACTGAGATGTTAGGAGTCTTGCACAATGACTTATTGGTGTAGCACAGCATAGTTACCCAGACTGGAAATCAAATCCCAGTCTCCCACATGGTGTGGTGGCTCACTGGTGGTGTTATCTGTTGTGCCACACCAGCCACCTGTATGCAAACATAAAGGATGCATGCAGTTCATCTGTGCTTCCACCACTGGGAAGATCAGATCGAAAATCTGGTCCTACTTACTCCCACATACCAACCAGGGGCAACCATTGCAAAGAAAACTTTCGGGAAATGGTCACCAGAGGCAGAAGTGGTCTGCTTTGAGAAAACAGACTGGGAGTTATTGTGTGAAACAGCTGGTCGGGACATTAACAAGATTACAGACTTGTGGATCGCCGTGGATTGCCAAGGACCTGGAGCAATAAAGTACACCACAGACTTCCAGTACTGGTCAGGAATTATGTCACTTTCATAAATTTTCTGATGACTCAGCGGTGCATACCTGACCACCAGGAAGGTGAATACCAAAGACTTAGTTGGCAGCTTTGTGGAGTGGTGTGTAAAAAACACATGCTCCTCAATCTGTCCAAGAACAAGGTGATGTGGTGGACTTCAGATGGAAAAAGACCACATTTAGGGCTGTTATCTTCATGGGTCAGAATGTTGAGCTGGTTACAGTATATTTTACATTTATATTTTACACAAATATCTGTGTGTCCTGCTTGACAGCAAACTGGACTGGAAGGCCAACACTGATGCTGTATAAAAGAAGGGGATGAGCTGACTCTACGTGAGAAAGCACAGGTCCTTCGATGTGTGCACTAAAATGTTGGCCATCTTCTTCCAGTCTGTTGTTGCGGGTGCTGTCTTCTTTGCAGCAGTCTGCTGGAGAGGCTGCATCAAATTTGGAGACACCAAGATCAACAAACTGATCAAGAAGGCTGTGTTCTTGGATGCTCACTAGATAAGTTTAAGGTGGTGGTGGAAAATGGAACTCTCAAACACCACTCTATCCTTGACAAACTCCTCACCCCTCCTTGTCTTACTGGTCAGACAGCAGAGCACTTTCAGCAACAGACTCATTCAGCTCTGCTGTAGCAAGGAGCCATACAGGAGGTTGAGGTTTGCCTTTAAGCTTTGTCTTTTTAAGGACTTGGCTCTTATGAGAGAAAATGCTGATTCTATTTATTCACCACTTCTCTTTCTTTGACTATTTTGACTTGTGGAGATAAAATCCCCAGAGAAAATGAAACTGTGAAACTAAACAGAACCTTATAAAAGTTGGTGTATTCAAACCATATGTGGAAATCTTCATAAGCATGAAGTGCCCTAAAATCTCCTGCTTAGATGCTGCATTGACGATGGACTTTATTATTTATCCGGAAAACACAGTGGACCAACAATAGCAAATGACATGACTCTCTAAACCACCACCAATTATGGAAATGTCACACTGGACTTCAGATTCAGGGCCTCTTTTCTCTTCCTTCACAATTGGCAGCATTTTGGGGCAGCAGAACAACCCCAAAGCATGATGCTCCAACCACCATGTTTAACAGTTGGTACAGTGATTGAAAGCTTTTAACTTTACTCCCCCAAACAAACTACTGGTCATTGTGGCCCAACAGCTTAGACTTTGTCTCATCTGACCATAAGACCTACCATATGTAGCTGCCAGAGGTAGCCAATTATCATCCCTAACAGGAAGTTGAGTTAAAGGATATGTTGAAAATCACTGTACTAATTCAGGTCTAATAGTATATTTGGATATTTATGACCCTGTATGTATGTATGTATGTATGTATGTATATGTTTGGCCCATACACTATATGGACAAAACTATTGGGACACAGCCTTTAATCAATGAATTCAGTTGTTTCATTCCGTTCCATTGCCACAGGTATATTAAATCAAGTCAGAGGTAATTCAGAGGTGTATGTGATCAATGCTATGTGCTGTTCTTATCATAACTGCTTGCTAAAAGTGTTTGTATGTGTAAGCATAAGGCTTCACTAGGGGAAGGTTGCTGCCCTCTGCTGCTGTATTCTGTTCTTTTCTCTCTCAAGTTGGAATTCTCAGCTGATCTCAAGGAACATTAACATTGGTCAAGGCCTGAACACGCCTTTAAATGTGACAATGACTCACAGTGGACTGTATGAGGATTACCACCAGGTTTTATCCCAGTTTACCCTTTTCCCGGGTTTAAGCAGACGGAAGTAGGATACCGATACGTTTAATGTTTTGCATCAGAACTAGTGTTTTGGTCCTAGATTAGATTTTTCAGAGCCCTGAATCCCAGCATTGTGATGTAATAGTAAGTCACTCTTACAAGTCAGGAGTGCTGAGGAGCATAATGCATAAATGTCTTAAATGCTTTGCTGACTCAATAACTTCAGGGCAAACCAAACATAAGCACAGACATTTTGCACCAGCCAAGAGCAATGGTTTTCCATTGCTGAGCATACAAGCCTTATTTCTCTATGGACAATATCAAGAGTGGTATAAACCACACCAACTTTAGATTGAGTAAAGGAAACATGTTCTCTGGAGTAATGAATCATGCTTCTGTACCGGTAAGTCTCATACACAAGTCTGAGAACATTATGTACATGATTACATGATTACAGTACATGATTTTTCCAACTGTAAATTTGGTGGAGGAGGGATAATGCTATGGGGTAGTTTTTCAGGGCTCTGCTGCTACCCTTAGTTCAAGTAAAGGGAATCTTAATGCTTCAGCAAACCAAGACATTTGTACAACTGTAACTTCCAACTTTGTGGAATCACTTGGGGAAGGCCTTTTTCTGCTCCAGCATTACTGTGTCTCAGTGCATAAAGCAAAGCGATGTTCCATGAAGTAACATTTGACACTCCGTGCAGAGCATTGACCTCAAACCCATCCCACACCTGTGGGATAACCTAGATTGGACTCCATATTAATGCCTGTAGATTTAGAATGTTATGTCATAAAAGCTCCTGTAGGTGTAATGTGTAGGTGTCAAAACAGTCTTGTCCATATAGTGTATGGTGCAAGATCATACCATGGGGGGTACCAGCAGGTGGAGTGTGCCCCCCAAAGGAAAGAGTGTGAATTGCAGGGGAATTATGAGAAGACAGAGGACTGTGATAGGATGGATGAACACACAAAATGTTATCCACACAAAATAAGAGAACATTCAAAAGCTAAATAGTCATTATCTATTTTAAAAATATCAGGAAACTAATGCTTATAACAAAATGTTGAGTTACAAACATTAGCTAAAAACAAACTCAAACATTACTTCTGCTTTTGTATGAAGAATGGGTGTTTTAAAATTTTACGAGATTTGATTAATCGTTTATGATGTGATGTGTGATAAATTGTGTGGGAGGGTGTTTAATGTTGTTTGTTGTGTTGTTTTAAGCTAATCACATGTCTTTATATGATCTGGAAATACTTCTTTATTATTACAATACAGTCATCCATAGAGAAAATAATAATACTTATAATAATAATAATAATAATTATTATTATTATTATTATTGTTGTTGTTGTTATTGTTATTGTTATTATTATTATTATTATTATTATTATTATTATTATTATTATTATACAAAAGAAAACCAAGATTATGCCTCCTCGATATTCCAGACCTGCAAGCTCCAGTCCTAATTGTTCAAAGTCTGTCATGCTTCATGAATTTATAAGGTTCCATGGAATTTGTAATACTGGGAGGGGTGGGGGCAGATTCCAAATACTCAACATGGACACAAAGTCCTATCTAGCTGCTATATTCTGTAGATGTAGGTCAATTTAAATAGAGTAAAAAAGAAGAATTTAAATAATAGGAATAATAAATAATATTGGACTCTTATGAGGAAAGATTTCAGATCTTTTGTTTTCACTAACTTGGTCCAAAACTCCAACCAGCAGGAAAATCACAGCAACCACAAGTTAGAGTGTTGTAGATACTGCTTTGCCAGAACAAGGCAATCACGTTCAGCCATGTGAAACTTGACTCATAAAACTGTGGAATCCCTGGCTATACGTCAGTTTACTATCTTCTATTCTTAACTAACTCTGTTCACATTGCTGATGACAGCAAGTGTTGATATAAAGATCTCCTATCATTGGCCTACACATAGCATAGTTTCATTTTTCATTCTGAAACTTAAAGGACCTGTTTGTCTACCTACTGATTTTGAAACTAAGTGTGTTTGAGCCTACTTTGTGACATTTTGTTATATAAAAATATAACATAATATCATCTATTTATATTTTTTCGGACTGACTGATGGTCATCCCAGTTCTCGTTTTGGACACTGAGGATCTCAGGTAAGCCTTTGTCTGTTTTCAAGGAGCAAATCCAGCAAATCTGTTTTTAGGAACTAAATCATCTAAGAAATTTTGTTACACACTCACCGTGCACAGTAATATAAAGTCCTATCTACACATACACTGGTCATTGTACCAGTGGCCTACACAGGAGAACAATTACACTGGGTGATGTTTTAAAGACCTGGGAGATTCTGTCCATGGTGTCCAATATCGAGAATGTATATATTGCAAAAAAAACATTCAGATTCTTTAATCATTGAGTGTGGCCTGACATGACACCACCGGCTATAAGACTATGAGTTGCTTAAACATGTTCAAAGCTGTCATAACTGATTTAGAATCGGTCAGCAGTTTCACCACCACATAACCTGCAAAGAAAACATAGAGAGCAAAACTAATTAGCATTAGTTGATTAGAATAACTGTTTACTAGTTGAGTGATGGGTCTCTAAGTTAGCTTTCAGTCACCATTAATCGTTAGGATAGCTTTCATTTTTTTCTTTTTCATTTTCATTTAATGACCTTTTGCTCAATAGTATGTTTTGTTTACACACACACACACACACACACACACACACACACACACACACACACACACAGAGTGTGTGAGAGAGAGTGTGTGTATTTTTTTATTTATATTTTATATATAATTTAGATTAAATGCAGAGGACTAATTCTACATATAAATATATAAGAAAAGTCTTAGTTCTCTGCATTAAACCAATCCACACAGCGTGAAACACACACACACATACAAACATTTATATATTCCTGTTGGGACAAAAAAGATGATCTATTAATAAATCTGAACTTTAATGCTGTATTTTAAGCAGAAATGTAACTAAAATACCTTTTTGCCTCATGAGTTCTAGACAAGATCCACCCGCATTCCGCCAGGCCTGCCCCCCTCCGCTGATTGGCTGATGCAGGCAGCCCTGCCTCTGTAGTACACGCTGTCCAATAGGGTGTGGGGAGGGGCGGGGCTGTGCCGGACTACAGGTGGGAGAAGGAATCGCACCGCGGCTGCGGAGCGTAAATAAATAAATAACACACGGACATGTCTGAACACAGACCGCGCGCGTGACCCACTCCGACCGGTTACGCCGCAGACAGGCTTCAGAATCCACGCGAGGGAGGTGAATAAAGAGCAGAACAAGTGACCGCATCACTCAATACACGGAGAGCTCGGGAGAGTGAGCGGAAAGGTAAAGGGGTCTGCTGATACCTGTCAGGGGGGTCCGCAGCTCCGGATGCAGGACGCGCTCGCGACGGCGGCGGCTGCCGGAGACACCGCACGAGTTGAGCGGCTGCTGGCGGACGGAGCCGACGTCAACAGGACCAACGAGTTCGGGAGAACACCTGTACAGGTAATAATACTAATAATAATAATAACAACAATTACAATAATCATCATCATCATAATGACAATATTAATGATCATAATAATAATAATGAAAATTATAATTATGAAAATACTAGCAATAGTCATAATAATAGTAATGATGATGATAATATAAATAATAACGATAATAAATATTAATAAATAATAAAATTAATAATAATGATGATGACAATAATAATGTTAAAAATAATCAGCAGCAGGGCCGATACAGGGATTATCGTCCCCAGCAGCAGCATGATAAGTTCTTCAGGGGTTATTTAATCAAGGCAAAGGAAACATGAGCTCGGAGATGTTTAAAAGCTTATAGAAGTTCCGCAAATGAAACTCTTCTATAGATGGTTCCGGGTGCACCATGACTGTGCTTAGGAGTCATATAGAACCCTCGGGTTGAGTGCTGAAGGAAGGATGGTTGTGGAGCAGGTGGAGCGCTTTGGGTGAATGTAAGCAGGTTAATTAAAACTAAATATGAACAGATATGAACAGCTCAAGCCTGTGGGACAGTAAATAAAAATAAATAAATAAATAAAATTAGCTCAAAGAACCATCGAGGGTTTTTGTCTGAAACAAATCTTGATGGAAAACCATTTGCGAATCACTTTTTCACAATGATGGGTTCCACTACTGTTAGGCAGAGAACCCTTTTTGCCCGGGTTGTAAATAATTAGATTTGTATAAATAAAATCGCTTTGTCTAAAAGATAAATATGTTTAATTAAACTCGGTTTGTGTAAAATCGGTTTAAGCAAAATCAAAGAGATCGGTTTATGTAGAACTGGTTTATGTAATATCAGTAAAATTAAAATCAGTTTAAGTGAACTCATGTAGAATTTGTTTATGTAAAATTACCAAGTTAAAATCAGTTTGTGTAAAAGTGGATTATGTGAACTCATTGTATGTAAAACCAGTTTAATTAAAAATAGTTTAGATATAGTTTACACTGACAGAAGGACAGATCTTGACCATTTGCTTTGACCACTCACTGGTCACTCCATCTGCTGGACTGCAGAGCCTTGCTGTGGTTGTGGATGACCAGTTATCATTCTCACCTCCTGCTGCAAACCTGAATGGGTCATGCACATTTCTCTTTTTCGGGTGCTTGTTCAGTCTCTTGTCATTTCAAGAGGAGAACTGCAACTCCCTTCTACATGGCCTTCCTATGTGGACCACCAGGCCCTTCAGCTGATGCTGGCCTATAAAACCAAAAATGGACCAGCCCCTCAGAACCTAATCTGTACCAAGAGCCCTTCCAGCATCAGGTACAGCTCAGCTTGAGCCACCATCCCTCAAGAAGACCAGCATCCAGACTCTTTTCTGTCCTGCACCGAAGTGGTGGAACCACCTTCCCCTGCTGAGTCTCTGGCTCTAAGTTCTCTTTCAAAAGCATTAAACTCACTAAAGGCTTATAATTATACAGAACATTGTCTTTAGCAGCATCTAAGATGGATTCTTGCTTCTACAGACTAACTTAACAGTAGTTCTGAGTGAACAGCAAAGTACTCTTGTAAGTCTCAGGATAAGAGCATCTGCATCTTAAATGTAAATTATAAAGAGCATAAGAGCTCCACATCTATATATTAAATAATAAATTACATAAATCACAATAAATAAATAAATTACATAAATAAAAATAAAATGTGAAGTGCAAAAGATTGGGCAACTATTTTTAAAGTACCCGTGTTGTTGCTTTTCTGAGTGTAAATATGTGACAAACCTACATTAAACAAACCTAAAATTATATCTTCCTGCAAGTTTATGTTTATTTACTGAAGTTTGGAAATAATATCAAATATTTGTTTTTGTAAGCTATTTGTATTTGTTTGAATGCAAATTAGCGGTTCCGACAAAGTGTGTGTGTGTGTGTGTGTGTGTGTGTGTGTGTGTGTGTGTGTGTGTGTTTGTGTGTGTGTGTTAGTAAATTAGTTATTTTAATTTTAAAAAGAGCGAATTTAAACGCTGTATAAAGCAGTTGGATTTTGCACACGTCGCAGATGTCTTACACAGTCGTGTACAAAAGTGCACCATGTTTAAACGACAGTGACGATGTTCTGAGTGTAAATGAATATAAAATAATCTGTCGTACATAAATTAAATATGACGTTTTAAAAGCAATTTTATACAGTTCGTGAATTTAAAAGATTTTGGGGGAAATAAAACAACATATTTAACCAGCCCTTTCTTTTTATATTTCACTTTTACCCAATTTATTATTTTTTTATTATTGTTATTATGAATAGTATTATTACTATTGTTATAATTATGCAATGTATTGATCTCAGTAAATAAATTATTACGCTTTAGATTGGTAATTTAATTAGACATAAAATAAAAAACTATGTATTTAGTGTCGCATTACTTTTACACAGATTACATGTTTTAACGTCATCGCAGTGGATAAACAATAAGTGTATATTGGACTGTGATTTATTTACACTTTCACTCTTTAACATCAACTAAACCTTCAGTCTTAACCAGGGTGAACATAGATGTGCACAAGTATGATTAATGCAAATCGTTTAGTTTTTGTGCAAATTCATACCATTTAAATAATAACTATAAGCTAATATAATTTAATGTGTCAAATTATTTATCAGTTGTTTACCATATATAATTGCTCCAAAATGATTTGGAATTACATATTTTTTTCAAGTTATTTCCCCCTTCTCCTGTACAGTTGTTTTTACAAAAGGACCACTGACCTTATGTTTATTTGGGTTTAGTCTAATGTTATATAGAGTTAATTACAGTTAGACACTCTGACTGACCACGTTTTCGTCTAATATTATATAAAGTTTAATGTGTAGACACAGTTCTGTATCCTTTATTTTGAGGGTCTCAGTTCAGACTTATATGATTATTATTCTATTTCTATTTATTTTTATCTTTCTTAGCACAATTAAGATTTTATCTATAAAAATGTTTGTTATTATTATTATTATTATTATTATTATTATTATTATTATTATTATTATTATTGTTATGTTAGGTGATGATGATGGGCAGTACCCGGGTGGCGCGCTTGCTGCTGTGTCATGGAGCTGACCCGAACGTGTCTGACCCCAGCACTGGCGCGACCCCACTACACGACGCTGCGCGCACGGGCTTCTGTGACACGGTGCGCGCGCTGCTGGAGTTCAACGCTGATCCGGAGCGCAGAGACGCGCGAGGCAGAACACCGGCAGAGTGCGCGCGGGAGCAGGGACACGAGGACATAGTGGACTGCATCAACAACTTTACATCATCTAAACAACAATCATAGCAAATACTATAATAGTATTTATAATAATAATAATAATAATAATAATAATAGTGTAATAATATTAATAATAATAATAATAATAATAATAATAATAATGCAACAATAATAGCAATAATAATAAAAATACCATAATAATAATAATAATAGCAGTGTTATTTCAGGAGTGTATGGTGGTGTATGCTTTATAGTAGTTTTTAAAGCTGGAGGATTTCTGGTTGTCAAATAAGGACATGTGAGTAATTTTAATCCTCTGATTGGAGGGAAAACAGAAGAAAAACACATGACATGGACTAACAACTTTCAACCATTCAGAACAAATAGTCATCTAGTCACCTGTCAGTCATATTATTCATATTACACTATACAACTTCTATAACATTATATTCCACATATGATATCCCATAGTGTGTTGCACAAATATTTATAATACATTGTTATATACATAATATGCACAATATTATGCTATACATATTGCAAAGTATATTATACAGTTGTGTAATATACAGTAAACGATACAGTACTGCACTATACTAAAACATATATATTATACACGTTGTGTTATATGGCACACTGGTATTCTACATCACTATACTGTACAGTCCTGAATTAGATTAAGCCACAGTACTATACTGTACAGTATACTCAACCTTACAGTATGCTGTGCAGTACTAGAACATATAGCACTATAATATGCTATAGTATAGAACAGCACTAAAGAGAGATTAGTCAAGGGTTCTTTACAGTCAGAATAATGTCCTTAGTGCAATAAAAATAGGTGAAGAGGCTTTAATAGAATAAAAAAATGCAATTAGACTTTTGGTTATGGAAACATGACTGCTATGTACTCATTCATACATTTCAAAATAATTCCCCTTTGCTATTTTCAATGAGCAAACAAATCTGATTCATGTAATCAGACTCTCCTGATTCAGGAAAAAGAATTAAGTCCTATATTATAAGTTTAAATATGTGCATTTTGTTTATTTATTTTTAATGTATTTGTGCACTTTAATCTGTGTAATTTAGTAGTTACTTATCAACTACAGGTGTTTACTGCAAAATGAAGCTGTATATAAACCCTGAAAACTGGGTTTACTGCTTATTACTGCTGGTGCTTTTCTCAGTGGATTATTTATGAACTCGTGGTGTAGAACTGCACTGACTGGAAGAAATGAATTGACATGTGACTGTGATTCAGTTCACTGGTTGAAATTATTGCTGCAGATTTTATTTGGGTGATCAATGTACTATTTTAATGGATCAGCCTCACTGTGTGTGTGTGTGTTTATCCTGTCTATTTGAGCATGGATTAAAGTCGTGAGTTGAAACTATGACCTTCTTTGTATTTTATTTATCTCTCTCTCTCTCTCTCTCTCTCTCTATATATATATATATATAGTTATTTCTCTCTTTTCTGTGAGAGACTCTTTCACACACACACACACAAATATGAAGTTTTAAAGAACTTAAAGCAAACCTATTTGATTCCTAAATAATCATCTGCATGTCTACATGCTGCAGTTTGTAACTGGAACAAAATTAATTTTTGTATTAAATGCATTACTAACAAGTCTTTTTAGTTTAATCTGTTTATGAATACAGTTGCTTGTATTCAAAGAGAAGCACATATACTAACCTATAAATGTATAAATAAATTTAAGAGGTAGTAAACAAAGCCTTTGTAACTAGGTTTTTATGTCATGAGATAGAGAGAACATGCATAAAACTGTTAAGCTAAAGAAAAGTTGTTCCTCAGTAAACACGTTGATGGTGTTCTAGCCTGAATTACTGTCATTATTCAGTTTGGGGGATTTTCAATTGTGGGCAGTCCTGCCTCGATATGGAGGAAAAGCAGATTAGAGTCTGAGAGTGTAACAGTTTATTTCAGCTACAAAAATACAAAAGTAAAATCCACAGCCATGCATATAGGAGCAGCCTACTCTCAATAACAATCATCAGCTTTCATAACAGAGATAGAGGTCTTTAACAATATGAGAGGTCACTGATAAAATCACAGAGTTGTGTGGTTCAACTTTATTAAAAATAAACTGTAAAAGTGCTGCACCAGTTGAGTCTACAGCAATAGATCTGCAAAGTTGTGTTTATGGTACATATTTACGAAGAAGGTGGAGCAGTGAGAAACGTAGATGAAGGTTAACAGCTACAAATCCAAGAGCCGCAGCAGCTCTGAGATGTGATGAGTGCAGACCATTGAAACTCTTAAAAGGCAGGGATCGAGTGCAGTCTTGGGCTACAGTTTCTTTTAAAGGAAACTCTCCATTTAAAATGCTGAAATTTACTCCAGGACTGGACCTAAACCCCATCTTGGAAGCTGGTTCTAGCTGGTATTAGCTAAGAATATCAGTGAACAGAAAAGCACTGCTAAATGCCATAAATGTAAATGGTCCTGTTGCTGCATTCCCAGACAAAATTAATTTAAAAAAAAAAAATTAAATTAAATTTCAGAGTGGAAATACTTTTTGTCCAAGATTACATCAAATCAAAATATTAGTCCAGATACAATCAAACAGCCATGAACTGGTCAGCCAACCTCAGTCAAGGTGTGTGTGTGTGTGTGTGTGTGTGTGTGTATATATATATATATATATATATATATATATATATATAAAAGATTTAACACTTTTAAATCATAAATGCACACTTTTGTAATTAATAGTTTGGGTTTTTTACTTTTGTTTTACAGAATGTTTATTATTTTATGTTGAAGGTTTTTGAGCTGTATTTTGAAGTATGGAAGTGAGGTGCCAGAACGGAAAGCATGATTATTTACATGTGTTCTGAAATGAACCTGGCATCTGGTTCATTTTCATAGCCATAGTCACCCCTCCAAAGTACAGCTGGTCACATCGCAAAACACTATAGCAATAGTTTATATAACAGGTTCATTGTACAGGTTTAAATATTCTAAATGACACCCGAACACCCGAAGTTCTGAATTTGAAATGGTAATTTCATTGAAAGTGACACTGTTAGAGTAAATATTAAATATTAAAACATTTGTTGTAAATAAACTGGTTTTGGTAGCTAGATAGTTTGGCATCAAGCTAGCAAGGTTATCTCAGAACCACTTTTTTAAGTCACATTTAAAAAAAAAAAAAAAAAAAAAAAAAAAAAAGAAGACGACATGTTCCTTTACACGTCTCCATTTTAGATGACATTTATAGGCTTCAGCCGGAAATGTGCTTTTATTATCATAATGTTAGCCAGTTAGCTGGTGAGATGGTGAGAACAGAGTATATCTGATTAGGCAGACATCCAGTTGGCAGTTTCACAATATAACTGCAACCTAAAAAAACTTACGCAAGAACACAACTGCATTACGTCAGATGGAGTGACTTCTCTGAAAGGTTTACACATTGTGTTTTAGTCCCTAATTTGCTCTCTTAGAACCATGATTAAGCAGGTATGAAATAATTTTCCAAATTTATGAAGTGGAAAAAGGCAGAGTAGAGACCAGTAGATACCATGCAGTGGGGAAAAATGCTACAACTGTACATGTAGCAGAAGCAGAGTGTGGGTGGCCACCGGAAACAAAGGCGGGGGGGGGGGGAGAGAGAGAGAGAGAGAGAGAGAGAGAGAGAGAGAGAGAGAGAGAGAGAGAGAGAGAGAGAGAGAGAGAGAGAGAATACGAATCTGAGGAAGTCTGAAACATGCATATTAGGCACTTTTAATCTGGTAATTACAAGATGTGTGCATGTGTGTGTGTAAGCTGGGCGGACTCATTTCTTCAGCATCATAGAAGCTTCAGTGTTTGGGCAGCATAACAGAGCACTGGGCCATGGCCTGGAAAACACACACACACACACACACACACACACACACACACACACACACAAAATACTGATTTGAGGAGGAAATCTGTGAGCATCTCCCACATATTTCTGGTATTTACATTCGAGGACTGACAGAACCATTCATGTTTTAAATCAACAACCTAAATCACACCCGGGATTTTATGTCGGTGTAGCCTTAAATATTCTAGCAATAATATCAGCTACAGAAGAGCAGATACCATGCAACTGAACAAACCCCATTAAAACTGCTCTACAGCAACAGCATCCACAGTTTAACCCCATAACATTCTGCCCAATGTGGCTCCCTTACTTAAGAAGGCACTGACGTTAACCTGATTACCAATCAATCATACCAATCTGCTGAGGTATGTTGAGCCAAATATCCTTAAACAGTGTTTCACATTTAACATGTTACATTCCAGATGTTACATTCAGGGTATTTGCATACAGTTCGGCACACTCCCAATTAAAGCAGTCATGTTCAAAACTGTGCTACTGCGAATCAGCGTTCCAATTTCCTCATTTTTCAGGTGTGGGTCATGACTGGAAAACAAGTCTTTTTCTAGTCACATTTTTCTTCTTGTGTTGTGCTGTTACAAGTGGATCAGACACAGCTGTGCTGCTGGAGTTTTTAAATACTCTGCCCCGCTCATTGTCCACTCTATTAGACACTCCTACCTAGTTCATAGGTCATGTTCTGGGTGATCAGTGTACGCCTTTAATGTGTTTGTATAAACATGCTGGGTTTATCCACAACATATACAAAGATGTGTGACCAATATAACGTTCGCCGGTAGGATCATTAATCCACTGACTGTAAAGTAAGTACGGGTTATTAACTATTAGTGTTGTAGAACCTCTCTTTTGCTGGCATCTGGAGGATCCATATTCCCAACAGAACAGAGTAATTCTAAACCTGTGAAATCAAATGATCAGAAAATAAGGGGGGTTGTATACAAAGGTGATGTGATTTCATGGTAAACCTGAAAAATATGCTTAATTCAAAGTCTGGAATGTGAACTGTAATCATGTCTGATTGGCTGATTCGAAAGGTTAATCTGAGGAGGAGACTGAGGGGCATATCAAGCAGAAGTGGGTTCCTGTCCCACAATTTTTGGATGGTACTGTACTCATGAACTTGGCTGTGGTCCGTGTGTGAACAGTTCTTTCATTAAACTTGAGTATAAATAGAACAAACCCTGGCCAGAACACTGTGGTCAGTGTTTAAGAGAAAACATCATATTTATTTCTGGATGGGTCTACTGAGTCAGTCAGCTCACAGCAGGAATTCTTTGCAATCCACCCACAGACCTCACAGGGTCTACAGGACGAGCTGGATTCCTGATCTGTCACATGTGGGTTGGGTTCATTACAGAGTGAGTGGATGGTGAAGTGTATTGAGTGCCAGCCAAGCCTGACAGGAATCACTGAGACAAGGACAGAGGAGGACGGGAATGTCGTTCTCTGGGTGTGTGGAACACTTACTCTATGTCCGGCAATGGTTTGATCCCAGTCCATCTGGCAGATCTGAGGGATGGCTGTTAGCAGGATGCTGCTGGCTTTGTTGGCATTCTCTTTCATGGTCTTCAGAACGTTGTCCACGCAGACCTGGAACAGCCACACAAACTCAGTGACTCATAAATTTGTTTCTGGTTATTTCAGATTTGATGCGTCTCAAAGATTACAAAAAACCTGGTCTGTTATAAGGATTAGAGATGATTAAGAAAGAGGGCAAATAAACCTACACATATACATGAGCTGTGTCCCAGCTCAGGCGCTGCATCCTTTGGAGGCTGCAGCTGAAGATGGATTGCACAACTAGGCTATCCTATTGTGAATGTTCCTTCATAAACAGCTGAGAAATTCACCCCTCTTCTCTGTGGCTCCATCGGGTGGAGTCTTTGGTATTCAAAATATCCCAAGGTTCAATGTTTGCCAGTGAGCAGTCAAGGTTGCTATGTGATGGGAGTGTAGTTTCTTGATGTATTTGCATGGGCAGGACCAAAAGTGCAATGCAAACAGGGTATACTGTAAACACTTTAGAGCAGGCCATCTCATTTCGGTTCATACCTTCATAGCCACATCATTTGAAGAATGCAGCCACTGAATTTGGGTCCCAGCTATGGTTTCCATTTTTTCTGTAATGCAAAAGACCACCAAGAGAAATTTTGGAGAACAAAAGATCCTAGGTTTAAAACTGCACTCCACAGTGAAGTGGAACACACTAGTCATTTGTCTTTGACTTTCTGAATCCCTCATTCTTTTCAAGAAACCTGGCCCAAGATTTTAGAAAGATTTGTTCATACCAGAGTTTCACTTCCCTCCAGATACATTGCCACCCTTGGCAGAAATGAGCGTAACAGTCCAGAATAATGTGTCTTTGTTCCTTATCAGGATGATGTTCTTCTAAAAACATGAAACTAACCAAACATTCCAGTGGTGTTAACCTATTGAGGAGAAAAATTCATTTAAAATACATGGGGTTTTTTTTCCAGGGACGGGATTGCATGTTTAAAAAGATGATCTTAGAAAGTGAATTATCTAAATATCTGATATTTCTCATTTCAACATCCAATCTCTTTCAAAAGTGTCATTCTGTTAGCAGATCATTCTGTTGTTTTATTAAGTGTTTTATTCTTAATATGCCTGGACAATAATTTTAGAATCTTCTTAAGGAACATGTGGTTCTGGAAGTGTGACTAGTCAAAATGTCTGTAGATTTAATTTATTCTGTCGTAAATTAGCTATCTGCAGTGTGTTAATTACACAGTATATATAACAAAATATTGACAAAACCCAAAGCAGTGTGTCTGCACTTACATTCACACTTCGATTCATATATTTAAGACCATAATACAATATCAAAACATACCATCAGTGAATAAACAAAACAGGTATCGACTTGGTTCGCCTCTCAGTAAAGGTGTTCACTTTCAGTTTCTCTTTCACAGTCTGGTGAACATGCTGATTATAAACTGACCAAACAGTTTAAAAAACCAGTTTAGCCAGTTGAGTACAGATATACCGTCACAGCTGACAGAATGGACCATCCTGGAAAGTTTATAGAAGTGAACACACACTACTGTACAAAGGATTTTAGAATGAAAGCTGGATGTGAAGTTTCTACATTAACTCTCTCTTATTGCTCAGAAAACTGGCTTGGATAATGGGAGTTAGGTCCTAAAACCTCTGACCAGTACTGTACACTGATATCTGAATGGCATGGTTGGCTGTGGTTGAATGAGTCAGAGTGAGTCAGCCTCTTCAGCATTAACTCCGGAGAAGATGGGGCCGGAAGGATGCAGTGTGGGTGGGAGAGCAGTGTGGGATGGAGGTCAGTGGAAGGAACTCGGAAGGAGGTTTTAAATGCAGCAGGAACCAAAGTCTGCTTTCCAAAACATTCTGAACACCTGGTCACGAGGCCGGCAGTCTGGCTAGGGGAAACTGCAGCCAGTGTCTGTGCATGTGTGTGTGTGTGGTGTGTGTGTGAGAGAGAGAGAGATAGGACAGAGAGAGAGAGAGATACAATAGCATAACTTCCGCAATCAGCACTGATAAGTCCCAAAATTACCAAAAACATACACAATAGACGAACATCCTTCTGTAGTCATGCGTTAGACCCATAATATGTCATCAATCCGAAGAACGCAGCTCCACTATTCCACAGAACAATGCCGGGGGCTTTATACTGCTCTTGATCAGGTTCAGTGATGCCTCATTTGGAAATCTTTCAGATGGTGGCACTAAAGAAGGAAATTTGATTGTGCTGATGGGAAAAGATGGAATGTTTTCACTACTTTCTTGGCAGTCAAAGAAAGTCGATACAATTGTGTGTAGTACACTTGCTGGGGAAACACTAGCAATGTCAACAATCTTCTTGGCCACACTGTTCTCTGAACTGACTACTGGGGCTACTGAACATCCTACACCCATTCACTTGCTGATGCACTGAAATCCACAAAGTCAGTGACAGAGAAACGACTTTGTCTGGAAGTAAAAGCATCAGAGAACTAATACAAACAGGATGGGTTGAACGTGTGTTATGGAACAGCACAAAAGAACAGCTTGCAGGCTGTCTTAAAAAAAGGGGGCATCAGCTTATAAATTACTTCAGGCCCCAAGTCTTGGACAATGGAAACTTGTTAAATGAAGTTAGCGTTGTGTAATTTCAGTTTTACTAGGTAAAAGGAGTCTGTTCACTATGAAAAATAAATAAATAAATATATATATAATATACATATACACACACACATATATAATGTGTGTGTGTGTGTGTGTGTGTGTGTGTGTGTGTGTGTGTGTGTTTTAGAAGTGAATGAGTTTGTTAAGTTTACTAAATTGAAATCCATTATTTTTACTCGTTTGCTTAAATTGATTGCGCTGCATATTGCAATGGTTCACAAGGGAGACTTTTATTATGTAGTGAGGAGGAAAAAAGAGGGAGAGTTGTATACTGAGTGTGGCAGGTATAGGAAAGAAGAATAATGTCTTTCTGAAGTTAACACTCTAACCCATGTCTAGAATAAGGCATGGTGCCAGTAGGTTCATGTTTGTTTATCTGAATATACAGTGTTTGGTTTTTGGGCCCTTCATCATTGCCAGATCAAAATCTGAAGATAGGCGCTCAACTCTATTGGTTTTTCTGTAGAAATGTACATGTTCTACAACAATCTTAAAACAAAACTAAACACCAGCTTGTTGTTTTAGTTGATGTGATCGTTCACACACATTAACTCTATTTCCACACTGTCCCAAACACACTGCAGAACGAAATGGTCACAGCCTTACACTGAAACGCAGAAAAGGGCTTAGATTATCAGCTGTAAAATTTAAAACCATAAGTACAGGACTGAGTAAACCTTCAGCAAGTGTCTTTTACTACAAATATATAAAAGTTTTGTTTTAGGTAACAGTGTGGCCTTACAGTGTAAATAAGTGTGAAACTGACCACCTTAATGACCTCAGCTACACAATGTTCTGTTTAACATGTTTGAGAATTTACTGTGACCTCAGTCAGTTAATTACCTAGAATATGTTTGATACCTATTATTACAGAAACGTGTGCATATCACACTTTTCAAACAGGTTCTAGCAACTAACTGTTCTGTGGAGGTCATGTCCAATGTAATTAGCCTAGGTAGAATGGGGATGGGTACATAGACAGTCTAAGCTACACTAAAATGTTCAACAGGTTCTAACTAAAAATCTGAGAAATACACATTTTATACACAATGAGGTCATTAATGATGGTCAGTACAAACACATTCACACCACGTTACACTGTACTGTCACAGTGAAGCAAAAGGGCATGGTTGAACAGTATCTAAACTATCTAGAACCAAAATTGAATCTGAGCTGTGACTGTTGGTTTACTGATTTCTTTTCTTATGATTTGAAATTTGACAGCTTGTTATCTAGAACCTGCACATTAGTTCAGTGTTAGAAGTTCTCACTTTTTCCAGCTAAGACCTAGAACCTGCTTAATTGAGATACACTGTATGAATTGCTCATAAATTATATCCAGAGGAGATGTACTCTGGACCACCTAGAACTCTATGACCATCTGTCTCTCTCTTACCAGGTTAACAGCTAGACCTAAAGGATGGGTAAAGGAAAGCCATACTGACTCATTATGATAAAGATAATTGACATATTCAGGGCTGTAAGAGGGACTGTCTGCATACTAATACCGAGAGACGCGTGTGCAGGGTGTGTACACAGTAGAACATATCTGTAGTCTGTAGAATTCACTGGAAATATGACGTGTGAAACTGTGTTCAAAACCATGTGGTGGACTGAGAAGAAGAGCTGCCACGCGGGGAACCACTTGAGTACCAATTCCTCCTCAGTTTGGCCTCACTTCCTCTCCTCGCGAGGGACAGCATTTACGGTGCTATTGCAGCAGCGAAAGTGGAAACAGCTGATCAGACCCACCTGATTCAAAATAAACCCTTCACTCCTGCCAGTGAACTCTTTTCTACAATATTAGAAGAGAGTTCATTAACCAGCAGCTCAATTACTCACTCTCTGCTAATCGCTCACTCTCACTGCTTCTCTCTTTCTTAATAGACTTACAGTTTTTAATAGCTTTCTATCTCTGTTCTGTGCTACAAAACAACAAAATGGAAATGAACGGACCCACCTCAAACAGTGGTGGCTTTATTACGGGTCTGGATGAGTTCAGATTCTCCGATAAATAATGACTCGGTCTCAATGTAAACTCAGATATTTACAGCCAGAGGAAGATAACAGTCAACCACAACACAAGCAGACAAATGAAACTCTGTTCTAAAGGCTGGATTATAAAAACATTTCATGTGATCTCTAGCTTTATTGAGTAATAAACCCTTCTAAAGCTAATTGTCATATAAGTGACTGTTTATTGTCCAGAGAGCAGACATTTGTGGGATGTTAGAACAGCTATTTGGTGTCTGGTCAGAGCTCAGTCCACCCAAAACATCAAAGGATAAAAATAGCAACTCTAAAATCTTCAGGCTCTCATGGACCTACAACCTATAATCAGATCCAAGAGATAATAAATGTGGAGTCTGAGAAGCCAAATTCCCCCCATTTATCTCAAATCCAGCCCAAAAGCCAAGATCCAGTTTATTTAAAGCTTTATTTTTTACAGTTATCCTCCTTCTGAGGAACATGAGAATATATAGGAATATATGAGGAATATATCCACATGAGAAGATATGGAGCAGCGTAAACCCATAGCAGCCAGAAATCTGTCCTTATTTTACACACCATGTCCCCATTGTACACTTAAAACGGTCAATTTTATGCTGAAAACATCCCACTTCCGCAGAGCACAATAACCTAACTATAATCATACACTTACCGCTTCTTCATGCTCTTTCCAGCAGTCATAGTCAGTTGCCATGGCGATGCTTGCGTAACAGAGGCCGGCCTCCTTGGCCAGGACAACCTCAGGTACAGTGGTCATGTTGATGACATCTGCTCCCCAGTGGCGGAACATGAGGCTTTCGGCACGAGAGGAAAAGCGTGGACCCTCGATGCTTAGCATGGTCCCTCGGGGATGATAACGGATCCCCAAACCCTTCACCACATCCAAAAGCACCTGAGACACACACACACACACGCGTACACAATGACACAACGAGCAGTGACGACACACTACCATTCAAAATGTCATTATAAAACAGACCAGTAAGTGAGTGTCTAACTGTAAAACGCAATATAACTTTAGAATAAACCCAAATAAACAAAGTCAGTGGTCTTTTCGTATTAAACTATTAAACATATCCTAACAAATAAGTCTCTGGTACAGAAATGTGCTGTTGGTCAGTAATGTTTATGACTCGGTTAATTAATTAGGTCATTAATAAGTAAGGAATTTTGGCACCTCCTTGATTCAGAAGCACATTTTAATAGGATTTAGGTCAAGACAAGTCTTCTTTTTTGTATTTGTAACCACTGCGAGGAAGACATGCTCATTGCTTTGACAGACACATGCACAGAGAGATGACCTGACATTGAAAAACGTTCCCTCAATGGCAATAATCCACGTCCTGATACAAAGCATTCACAAACCATCACAGTACCACCACCATCCTTAGCACAGGGTGCAAAACACTCCAGTTCTAGGCAACAAAAAAAAAACCCCACAAAGTTACATATTCTAAAAATGTGAGTCCGATAAAGACAGTAAACATCAGATTGCTGACATTTTTCTGCACTCATTTTAACACATTTACACATGAGACTAAATCGGCGTCTGCAGTCCTGACTGAGGTCTGTATTGCCATCTGGTTGTTGAGGGAGGAACTGCACGATCCTTTGATCTATCGGGTTTGTGCAGAGCTGGAGCGACTCACAAAATAAAGATCATATGATTTGATAATCATCATCTGATCACATATTTGAGCGCGAGAGACCTCACGTGTACCTCTCTGGTCTTGGAGCAGAACGGTTCAGCCATGGGGATGTGACACACTCCTTGTGGGCTGCTGGAAGAGCCGTCATAAAATGTCTGGGCCCTCTTAGTGGTCCTGTCAGAGAGAGAGGCCAAATAAGTGCTGTGACTAAATGGTCTTTTTTAATAATGAGCTGAACTGGGTCACATTTATTAATTACAGTCACTATGCGTGTGTGAGTGTGTGTGCAAGAGAGTGTGTTGTCTGCCCTTGTGGGTGATATGGCACAAAAATAACACTTTGCCCCACTCATTTAGGGAAAGGAAAGGACGTTACAAGCTAAACTCTAGTCTAAATGGGCGGAGCCTAACTGCTGCAAGCTGAATGGACAATCTCCATTTATATTCTACAGTGCAACTGTTAAGGACTAGCATTAAATAAGCCACTGAAGTCACCCCTAATAAAGCATGCCTGCATTCTCCACCAAATGGGAAGTCAGTCTGGACTAAAGTCATTAAAAATCCTGGGGCAACAGTGGCAGCACCACCTTTCTGCTGCCACAACAGCTGATAAAGGTTTGTGTGCACTCTAGTTTTACACCATCTTGAGGAATCAGCACAGAGCAGCAGCTGACACAGACAATGGAATGTGTAAACAGCTGATGCAAGTCCAGAGAAAACCTACACCGTACCTGTCGATGAACTGGTCCAGGAGGACGATGTCTCCAGGCTGGATGTCCTCTCGCAGCGACCCACAGGCTGTCGTCACAACCACATGTGTGCAGCCTTCTTGCTTTAGTGCCCAGATATTAGCCCTGTAGTTCACGTTAGACGGCATGATGGTGTGCTGTCTCCCATGCCTTACACACACAAAGACATATTTATTAGTACTGCAGATAAAAAAAAACACACAATGCTTTATTTTTGGTTATTAAACGGTAGTGGGTAATATTATTATTATTATTATTATTATTATTATTAATAATAATACACAGCTCACAGCATAAAGCTGTGTAATAATAAAAACTATAAATACAAAGATAATAAACAATTAAAATCTAATACATCGTAAGAAAAATAAATACTCAGTAATAGTAATTCAATCTTAATAAAATATTTAAAAAATAATAAAAAAAAGAGAAAAATGTAAAAAAGAAAAAATACATAGGAATGAAAAAGTCACAAATTAAATATTAAAAAAAAGTCTTTTTTTTTCCAAGGCACATCCAAAAACACTACTATAATTCATATTCAGTATGAAAATCTGCATTATTGATGATAAAATAAGAAGGTGTGTTACCTGGCAAGGAGAACACATTCTACATTTTTGATTTTTCCTACAATAAGAGCGTCTGAAGGCTGTTAAAGAGGAGGAGAGAGAGTGTGAGAGATCATTTCAGCACAAATACGTCATTTATGTCTAATTGCCCCTTATTTCAGTACCAGTATGGGGTAAATAAAGTTTCTCTGGGGATCCAAGAGGATTACCTCAGGATTACAGCTGCTCATGTGTTCATAAAAAAGATTCCAGGTTTGATTAAAAAATGTGGGTTAAAGGCTGACCTTTCCAAAGGGTGTGTCAACAAAGCGTTCGGTTCTGCCCTCCAGTATGTCTGGATCATCCAGTCCAGAGCCACCAATGATGCCAATCTGAGGAAAAACAGACAACAGTGAACAGAATTAGTTTAGTCTGAGCTTAGAAAACAAATAACCGGTTTCTTCTCGTTCTTCTGTGGATTTTGGTAAACATACAAAGAGCCAGGCTCTCTCCACCTGTGGGCCAGGGTCCACCAATGGGCTGTGAAGGACTCTCTAGTGGTCCAACAGCCAATCCTCAGGTGGACACAGTAGTCCATAGTGGCACTACATCATATCATTGATTTAGTGAAAGTTAAACTTGATCAATCAAATGTGTTCAAACTATAAACATAATAAAATGCCCAAATTATTTATGATCAGTTTGAGATGCAGACAGTTCCCGACCCACAGATGCTATATTACAGCTGCTGTTCAGGTTCTAATTCTCACATTTTAGTTTCAGCACACACAGAAATAACTGATCCACTCATACCAGCGCAACTCACACCAACACACCACCATGTCAGTGTCTCTGCAGTGCTGAGAATGACCCACCACCCACATAATAGCTGCTCTGTGGTGGTCCTGTGATCACTGAAGATCAGGGTGAAAGGAGGAGAATAAAGTCTGCAGAGAAACAGATGAACTGCAGTCTGTGATTATAGAACTACAGACTGCTCCTGTGTGGTCAGAGGAGCTGATAGAATGGACGGTGAGGGTAGAAACAAGGTGGTCTTAATGCTGAACCATGAACCAGTAAAACAAAACCCATTCCAGACAGTCATCATGCTGTGATGTGATCTCTTGATCAACAACATGCCCCTGCATAATATACACACGCACACTACCGGTCAAAAGTTTTAGAACACATAGTTTTAACTGGTAGTGTAGATATATTTATTCAGCCTACATCAAATTAGTCCCATCCATATGTATCTACATCACCCCTAAAGGAACAGTCAATGCAGTTTATAAAAATGTAAACTGTAGTAGGCAATAATAATAATAATAATAAATAATAATAATAAATATAACACTTTATACACACAGCTCACAGCATAACGTAATAAAACTAAATTAAAATGTAATAAATTGCAAGAAAAAATAAATTAATAAATAATTTAATAGATCTAAATAAAAAACATGAAAGCTTAGGATCTAAAATGAGGACTTTTAAGAAACATTTGAGGTGTATTTGCTGTGAATAAAAACTGTTGGGAAGAAAACAGTGTAATAAAGTGTGATAAAAACCATTTACAGTAAATAATGCAGGCAAACTCGCAGCTGAAGGGTCAACATATAAAAATTTCATCACATTAATTTGTGCAGAACCCACAGCTCTCCAAGCCCAGCTGAGGCTGCTTGATGAACCGTCCACCTTAAATCCTTCCCTCTCCGCCTGCAACCCAACAAAGCATCCGACCTTAAACCCCCAACTTCACCTGCATCCAAACACTGCTTACACACGCTCCAATAAACGCCACGACGCAGCAGCCGTACCTTAACCTGCCCTGCTGTGGCCATCTCTGCTGAGAACGAGCACAAACCGTCCTTTCCTGCTTTACTGGAGAGGGGAGCACGTGCGGTGACGTCACTCAGACGTTACCCTATATTCCATGTGGTAGAATGGCGCCCCCTACCGACCACACTCCATACCAGCGTCCTTTAGTCCAGCAGCAGCACCTGCATCTGGACTAATCCTAAAACGTGCAAAAAGGCTGAATGCAATCAAATCCTCCTCACCACAATGTTCCAGCATCTGGTGTAAAGGCATTCCAGAAGTGTAGAATCACAGACTTTAAGGGAACTCTCACTCGTTTTGAAGCAAATCACAGAGAGTTCGTGGAGAGAGCCATGTCCACTGCTGATTCCAAACCAACCTCCATCTCTGGAGCTGATGTAGCAGATCCTTTAACATGTCCACACCCGTGAAGCCATTGGCCCAGATGGTGTTCGGGGGTGTGTGCTTAAAGCATGTGCGGATCAGTTATCCGGAGAATTTACAGACATTTCAGCACCTCTCTCTCTCCATCGCAGTCCCGACAGCACACTTCAAACTGGCCACCATCGTCCCTGTCCCTTGCTTAAATGTCTGGCACCCAGTTGCTCTGACATCGGTCAGATCTTGGTCTGAACTCTGTGCAGCTGGATCCTAAACTTCCTAAACATCGGCAGGTGTTGGGGATGGGCAGAAACATATCCTCCTCACTGACCCTCAACATCAGAGCCCCTCAGGGTTGTGTGCCCAGCCCACTCCTGTACTCCCTGTACACCCATGACTGCACAGTCAGACACAGCTCCAATGTTATTGTTAAATTTGCTGATGCCACAACGATCATATTCCTGATCTCCAATGACAACAAGGCAAACTACAGAGAGGAGGTCAGCCTCCTGACACACTAGTGCCAGAAAAACAACCTCTCTCTAAACATCAGCAAGACCAAGGAGCTGATACTGGACATTAGGAAGCAGGAGAGAGAGAGAGCACTCCCCTGTCTCCATCAATGGGACCACTGTGGAGAGGGTCAGCACCATCAAGTTCCTTGGTGTTTCCATCTTTGTGGAATGTATACAGATATAAATATCGATATATCGCTCAGCCTGTATCCCGCTGTTTATATCCCAATATAGATATAAATATACATTTATCACTCAGCCCGTATCTCGCTATTTATATCCCAAAATATATATATTATATAATAAATGATTATATAATAATCATTATATATATATATATATATATATATATATATATATATATATAATTATGATTATAAATATATCAATATCATGATATTCATTAAAGCGAGTGTGTGACTGCTTTAATGAAACACAAATACAGAACAGTGCTAATAATTGGATTTTGAACTCCAGGTTGCTGAGGCTCTCCCGACTTTGAGTAGGACTTCCAACTTGTGGAAACATTCCAGTTGCAATTTTCTTCTTAAAAACTCTGAAATTCCAACATCCCAGTTCAAACAGAACACAGCATAAAAGATGACTAGAGTTTATAATACATTTGAGTTGCGAAAACAATTGGACAGTTATTGAGCAATTTAGAACACTGCCTCACATGAGGGACCTGTTTCATATACTGACCATTTCTGGAACCATATTCAGCCAATCAGGTATGAAATGAGCTAAAGTAACACATATCTACAGTTTAAACCAGAAATATCTGCTTTATTGTCCGAATAAATTGTTCTTGAGACAAACAGAAGCAAAAGAGAAACTAAGGGAGTCTTTATCCCTGAGATCATCCAACTTTTAAACAGTGTAAAACAGACATGATATTAACAGGTTAATACATGTGCGATTAAGATTCATCTTTTTCTCTAAATACTTTGAAAATAATTTGGCAACAGCATGGTTTATATATTCATTCCCAGACGTTACACCACAAGTTCCATTTCTGATCAGTTCAGTTCTGCCATTTCTAGGGGTCATCAAATGACCTGTGCTGATGTGTTTTGCTCCACAGGATGTGGCTGGGCAGTGCTACTGGTCAGTGGTGGTGGTTCTGTGTCTGTTCTGGATAGCTGTGAGGGTTCTGCAGGGTTGTTTGAGGGTATGATAGTGGAATTAGCACCATTTTCAGTACAGGAACCATTAGCACTGGTAGTAACCCGGCTCATGTCAAGACTGAGTGCTGTTTCGCCTTGATTTGAAAGGCTGGCACTGAAGATGGGGATGTTTAGGGACATGCTAGAGGAATTGGCATGATTAGCAGCATTACTGTTCAGGAGGTCATGTGCTGCTTTGTTCTCGCTGTGGGTGGTGGCATCTGAGGTTACGCTAGTGTCATTTGCATTATTAGGGTCATTAGCACTAGGGTGATTCACAGCCACATTGTTTCCGAGACCATCAGATTCGCTCTCACTGTAGATGGTGATGACAGTGGGTGACTTCCTCTCCCTCCTTTCCTTGCTCCTCTTCCTCTTACTCTTCTTTTTGTGTTTCTTCTTCTTCCGGTGGTGTTTCTTTTGCACAGCTTCTTCTGAGTCACCCTCGTAAACGATCTCCACACTAGGGGTCCGGCTGCGTTTGCCCTTTCTCTCACACTTCCGTCTGCTTTGCTTCTTCTTGTCCTGAGTGGAACCTTCAGTGATCTCATGTTCAGAAGGTTCTAAATGCAAAGATTTGTATTTGCACTTCCCACCAGGTTTATCATGCCGTGACTTTCTGTGGGTGGAAGAAGGGGAGGGGTGTCGAGTCTGCCTCCTGTCCCAGCTACGACTTCTCCTGCCATGGCTCCTGCTGGGGGAGCGTGCATGAGAACGTTCCCGTGGCCGTACGTGAGAACGATCCCGCGACCGTGCACGAGAACGATCACGGGACCGTGCTCGAGAACGTTCTCGACCACGGTCCCGTGAACGTTCTCGAGCACGGTCCCGTGAACGTTCTCGAGCATGGTCCAGTGATTGTTCTCGAGAACGTTCACGAGACCGTGCATGAGCACGCAACCATGTATGAGAGCGTTCATGCGAACGCATGTAAGAATGATCCCGAGAACGTGTGCAAGAATGATCCCGGGACCGTGTGTGAAAATATGCATGATTTTCAGGACTGTTGTGGGCACTGCTATAGCGTGTGTGAGTGTGATACCTGCTACCGTCATAGCTATAGTGTACGTGAGCTCGGACAGATGAGGTCTCTTTGCTTCGTTTCCTGTCCTTAGAGCGAGATCGCTTCTTGTGGACACGTGAGGAACTGTCCCTGTTTCTGGACCCATCTTTTTGTTTGTTCTTTCCACCATTACTACTGTACTTACATTGGTTGTTTGCAAAGGCTTTCGGAGACGGTGAATGTCTGTCATGAGGTGGGTCAAACGATGATCTGTTACGATCAATACCTGTGGGTCTGTGAAATGCTACTGTTTGGGTGGAGCCTGGTGAGTCTGGTGGTGATGTGAAGCGAATATGTTGAGGTTGACCTGTTATTATCTGTTGATTATTCTTGGCTTCTTCTACTTCTTCTTCATTTTCCGAGGAGAGTTGGACGAGCTCTGGTGTCCTTTCTGCTGTTGGTTTAACATAGCCAATGATCATGCAGTCATCCTCACTGGCACTGTGTTCTTCTTCTTTACCCATCACAACTCTGGCCTGAGTTACAGGAGCTGCAGATGGTCCGGCTTCTTCTTCGCTGTCCGAATCACTGGAAGTGACGGAGACTGTGAAAACCCGGGGTGACTCAGTAGAATATGATGGACCTGGAGTTTCGTCGTCCCATGGAGTCTGGCTCAGCATCACTGGTGCTCCAGCACCTGGCAAATTTGCCTCATCCTCAGAGACGGTGATGACAGAAGAATCTGAGCCGCCACTGTCCTCAGCTGAGGGAGCTGGACAGTCGTAGACAGCGTTCTGGTCATAAGCTTCCATGTTGAATGGTGATTGTGCAAAGTTCTGGAACTCATGCAGAAAGTGTTCGGTGCGGGACAACAGGAAGGGCCGCAGTTCCTGCAGAACTGCTGGGTCCTGCATGTCATAACGTGTGATCTGTGACATGACAATGTGCTGGACAATGTTGACCAGTGAGCCATGCGTGCCGTACAGCACTGTGAGCTCACGTTTGAGCCATGGCACCAGTCGGTGGAGGCACGCCGGGTTCGTCCGGAAGAACTCAGCAGATGTATCCCTAGACCGGCTACCATCTCTCACGCCCCGGACCCGCAGGCCCTGCCGGTACAGTGTACGACGGAACTGGATCATCTCTTGCTCCTGAGGAGTACGCAGTGCCCGGCCCTCACTCTGTGCCTGCTGCCGTGCTGCCAGTCTTGCCAGCATCCGTCGGAAACCGCGACTGTTCCCATGGGACACAGAACCTGAGAGCAGAAGAAATAGCAAGAGAATTTTTGCACTTTTTTGTACTTTTTACATTTACAGTATTTATCTGAGACTCCAACTGGTGAATCATGATTCACAGATTGTAGAATGTAGTGTTAGGATCTGTATTCAAATAGATAGAAATGGTTCCTTAGTGGTGCTATAGAAGAGTCACTTGTGGCTCCCCAAATAAAAATAATAATTTTCATAATAGTGGAGTGTAAAATACTTTTAGATCAAATGAAGGTTCTTTAAAACTTTAAAAAAAGTCCATTACACTCAATCATCATCTACAGAAACATTTTTATGCAATCAAAAGTGGCAGAGTGAAAGCAGCAGTGCTATATTACCCAAAACCACAACTGTAAAGTATGATCACCACTATTCAAAGTTAACCCCCTAATAGCCTTTAGTGGCTGCTGCTTTGATAAAACTGTCACATATAAAATAGTAAATCAGGATAA
>CM067506.1:34039202-34074202 GCA_034509495.1 Acestrorhynchus altus
TCCTCATTAATAATGTCTCTGCAGAGACAACCTACATAAACATATGAATGTGCATGTTTTAGGAAAAGGTTTGTTTACATTAACACAGATAACACAGATACAGGTCATAGAGATTTATAGATGTGATCGGTCAAGATATATGAGGTCCAAATGTACTTTAAATGTTCCTGCAAAATCCTCTCTACAATTTCTATTTAGAGAAAGTGAGAGCAGGCAGTGGGCAGCAGGCAATTTAATACCTTTCAACTTTCTGACACACTAGGGTCAGTGAGCCTTTGCATTTCTGGGTAGCGGGCATTCCTATTTACTTAAGCATGGGAGTAGGTGTCTGTTGCCCGCAGATGAGTGAAGCAGTGTGAGACAGAAAAATCTGAACAACGCTACTGCATTAAATTTTGTGTAAAGCTTGGTGATTTCCAAGTGGAAATGATCCTCAAACGGCCGGACCTATGGGCAGGGGTCAGTGAAACACTCCAGGATTCACACCAAAAACAGCATATACACTTACAGAGACATGGTACTTCATGTAGTAATGCACAATCCAGGCAGGAATCAGGACCCACTTTAAAGACCAAGTTTGGCCACAGCACAATCTGAGCGTCCTGAGGGAGGAAGAGAGACCAGAAGATGAGAGTGTGAACAACCCAACACTTTATAAACTACATGGCACCATCCAGAAATACACAGTTATATTCTTTAATGCCGTGTCTTAATTTAGAGTGACTAGCACTAGAGTCAGTTACAAAGCTAAAATTTAATAGCACCAACAAACATGCACATAGATTCACTGTGCTGCACAGAGGAGGATTTGTCCTCATTTTACCCATCCCTTGCAATTGAAACACACATATACTAATGAATCCACACACACACTAGGGTCAGTCGTTTCTGGAGCAGTGGGCATTCCCTGCTTTTAGAGAGTAGGTGTCTGTTGCCCATGAATAAATTGAAGCAGGAGGACAGAAGAGACTTGAACAAGCAGCTCTTGCATTAAAATTTGGCTATTTCCAAGTGGAAATGATCCGCAAAGGCCGGACCTGTGGGCAGAGGGCAGTTGACAGCTCCATTGCGATAATGCACCTGTGCATTCTTTACATTTGATACACTTTCCTGTTCAAACACACACCTGTGCTGCGTCCCTACTCTCCCTACATGGCTCTGTGTGACTTCCGACTTTTCCCTAAGCTCAAAATTCCCCTTAAAGTGACCCGATTTCAGTCCAGAGAGCACATCATGCAGAATGTGATGGCAGAAACGTAGGGAGAAGTGTGTGGTAGTCCAACAAAACTACCCTGAAGGAAAGTTGTGTAAGATTGTTGTATCTGAATACAGTTGGGGACAAACTGAGAAAGATAGACAGAGGGAAAGAGACCTTGAAGAGCAGTGAGAGAGAGAGAGAGACAGAGAGTGAGAGAGACAGTGAGAGAGACAGTGAGAGAGAAAGAGACCGAAAGTGAGAGACACTTATATACAGTGTGAGAAAGAATAGAAGGAGTGAGTGAAGAGAGAGAATAGAGAGAGTAGTGAGAGAGAAAGACTCAGAGAGATGGAGAGGAGAGAGAGAGCCTGTCTGCGGCGCGGCGGTGATTGTGGTGTTATTAATCAGTCAGTTATGGAGATATAGAGTCAGTTAAAGGTGTATGTAAATAGAGTTACCCAGCCTCTCTGCGGCGCGGCGGTGACTGTGGTGTTATTAATCGGCTCTCGCGCGCTCAGCTCCTGGTCTTTAAGCCACTTCCTCCGGAGGTTCCACAGCTGCTGCACGCGCAGCTTCTCATCAGGAGTGTATCCCGACATTATCACCAAACCAGTCAACGTGTCAGAAGACCAGTATCTCCAGTGCAGCTCTGATGCCTGACCGCACAGACAACCACACATACACACACACGCACACACGCCCGGACCCAGTCCCTCTCACACACACGTCACTGCTTTCTGCAGCGCCCCCGCCGGTACACTCCAGAATTACACCCCCTCTTTAAAACACTGTCTAATAAATATGATAAATATTATAAATATGATAAACTATTAAGATATGAGTGAGTGGATTGGTAAAGTATTGGACAATAATCTGTATATTTAATAATTAGTTTATTCAAAAAACAATCATTTATATGGTTCAAAAATATAACAATGTCAATTTAAGGTAACCCAAATTGCATTTTCCTTTTATGAAGTATAGATTTATAACCCCAATTAAAATACTTTTTCAAATGATGTATTTCATGAATTTTTAATATGTAATTTCAATTTTAAAAAAAATATTTTTTGTCTTTTAAACGATCAAGACCAGTTTCTCAGAGGGAGAGTAATATATCAGATTTTTTATAAACGCTGCATTATACACTCTGCCACCAGAGGAGCACTACTAAGAACAGTGATGTCTGATAGGCTAGGCAGTTTATAGTTTACTGTTCAGTAGCACTATCCTCATAGAAAAGCACAGTCAGTCCACCTTCTGCCTCTGTCCACAGGGGCACCCGCTCAAATCAAAAACTTTAGTGCCTTTATGAAACTGTTACTGTGAACAGTTCAGCAAGTTGAATGAAATGATCTCTGACATTTTAAACAAAACAAAAAAAAAAAAAAAAAAAAAAAAAAAAAAAAAAAAAAAAAAAAAAAATATATATATATATATATATATATATATATATATATATGGAATAAAAAGAAACACTGATCATGAATAAACATTAAAATAAAATAAATAAGTAAATAAAATGATAAAAAAAAACAAATTTAATTAAATATCATTTATTCTCCTTTCAGACTGATAAAACTATTGAACTGTGTTTCTGTAGGTTTATGTAATTGACATTTGGAGTTATTCATGTGTCGTCATCTACCAGTCATATTCCATTAGAAGTTGAAGAGTGTTCTACAAATAAATGAAGTAAATGAAATGTAATGCTGTAGAAAAAATATTATGCTTTTAAGCTTTAATGTGTGTTGGTATGTATCAGTAAGTAAGTAAATAAGTGAGTAAATAAATAAATATGTAAGTAAATAAATTAGTAAATTAATAAATATGTAAGTAATAAAGTGAGTAAATAAACAAACATAAAGTAATAGTGAGATGAAATAAATAAAGTAGTGTGAGTGAAGTGGGTGAGATGAATGAATGGAGAGTGTGTGAGGTGAAATGGGTGGGGTGGAATGGAAGTGGTGTGTGGGGTGAGATGGGTGGATTGGAGTAGATGGGCGTGTGAGTGTGGGTTGGTTGAGTGGAGAGTGGGTGTGTGAGGTGGAGTGGGTGGGGTCAGATGGAGTGGGTGTGTGGGGTGAGGTGGGTGGAGTGGAGTGGTGTGGGGTTAGATGGGTTGAGATTGAGATGGGTAGTGTGGGGTGGAGGTGGGTGGGTGGAGTGGGTGCAGGCGTGTGGTGGAGTAGATGGCGACGTGTGTGGGGTGGGGTGGGTGGAGTAGATGGAGTGTGTGGGTTGGGTTGGAGTGGGTGTGTGAGGTGGATGGGTTGGGGATTGGAGTGGGTTGTGTGGAGTGCGTGGGCAGACGTGTGAGGTCAGATGGGTTGGTTGGAGTGAGATGGAGTGTGTGAGTGGAGTGGGGTTGGTTGGATGGAGTGGAGTGTGTGGGTGCAGGGGAGTTGGTTGGAGTGAATGGTGTGTGAGGTGAGGTGGGTGGAGTGGAGGTGGAGTGTGTGGGGTGGAGTGGGGTTGGTCAGATGGAGTGGGTGTAATAAGTGAGTAAATAAATAAATATGTAAGTAAATAAGTGAGTAAATAAATAAACATGTAAGTAATAAGTGAGTAAATAAATAAATATGTAAGTAAATAAGTGAGTAAATAAATAAATATGTAAGTAAAAAAAGTAAGTAAATAAATAAATATGAAATTAAATAAGTGAGTAAATAAATATGTAAGTAAATAAGTAAGTAAATAAATAAACATGTAAGTAAATAAATAAACATGTAAGTAAATAAGTGAGTAAATAAATAAATATGTAAGTGAGTAAATAAATAAATATGTAAGTAAATAAGTGAGTAAATAAGTATGTAAATAAATAAACAAACATGTAAGTAAATAAGTGAGTAAATAAATAAATATGGAAGTAAGGAAGTGAGTGAGTCTCCAGAAACACTTCAGACCAAAAAACAACATACATATAAAATAATGACTTTTAAATAGCTGTATTTAAGAAAAACCAACGAAAACAGGTTTATTCACATTGTTAATCAGAGCCAGTTTTCATACCGTATGGGTAAGCAGGACAGCACTTTCTGAAGGTGAAAAGTGTGAAAAATGGTGAATTTGGTCAGATAAAGGCTTGTTATGGCTATTATATCTGTCAGTCAGATTAACAGTAATAAGAAGGCCTCTATAAAAAGGCCTGTTAATCAGCAAACACTTATTTGAAGCTGCTGATTCTGGAGCCTCAAGAGCCTCTCACTGCAGGATCCTCCAGAGGTGGACAGATTAAATCTGAATTTCAGCTTCCCTGAAATGAGTTCTGCATTTGTGATGAACGACCAGTTGGTTCCAGCAAAACTGTGACGTCAGCAATAATGTGGCAAAGTGATGGTTTGGGCTGGAAACCTGGGAAGCTATATGATTGGCCATCATCATCCCCTGATCTATGGAGATCTATGAAGCTCCACCACAGAGAGGCCTTACAGTCATCCTTAAATCAACTATAGCCAGAAAAGTTGTTAAAGTCATCTCAGAGCAGGCTTCATATATTAATGTACATGAAACACATATTATAACAAACTATAAGACTTACCCTACATAACCACAGCGTGTGAAAACGTCACTCGTTTTCAACTGAAACTGAACTCGTTCCAGTGCTTATTACTGCTTTTACTGCTCCGTGCACGTGTACATGCTCAACCTGCATACAGACTCTGACTGATCAGTGAGAGGGGGCGGGGCTAATTACATCACTGACCAGATATTGGGTTACAAAGTAAAATGAGAAGGTATAATATTCATACATAAATAAATAATAAAAATGTAAAAGGACAGTCATGGTTGTTTTCTAATTTTATTAGGACCACTCTCCAGTATTTTAAAGAGCTTCTGATTAGAAATATCCTTATCAATTCAATCAAATAATTCATTAAAACTACACAAACATCCCAAAAAATTGGCCTAGGGTTCATTGTACATTGTTCTTAAAAGTATTTCACACTGTAATATGATTGTTGAGGACAAAAAATATATAATCTGGAAAAATAATTTGGAGCAAGGTGTATTGATTATTGAACCAGGTTTAACATTCAAGTGTGTGAACCATTATTAGGATTTTAAGTGTGGTAAAGAAAGTCATGGGCCTTCCCTCTCGGTGGGTGTGTGTCAGGATCAGCAGTTGCGTAAACTTATTCTAAGTATTTTACAATGTGTCCAGCGAGATACGCAGAGCTGGCAATAAAAATTGTTTGAACAGCACATTTGTGGCCATTATTGATTACCGTATATGACAGACTGCAATAAACTCATCGTACAAAACACAGAAGGAATCAACTGACTGCAATGGAGAGCTGGACACTCGGAATTTATACTGTAAATTTCCTTTAACTCTAAACTTTAAATTCTGAAACCGGACACTCCCACCTCACATGTAACACTAACACAATTGAGGACTTTTATTTTATATTTTAAATCATTAATGCTCACATTGAAAATAATCTTCCTATAATGAAGTGAAATGGTTATCATTTATCATATAAATTCCTTTAAATAATGATGGTAAATATGGTGGAGGGTGACTGGGGACAGTGGTAGCTCAATGGTTCAGATCTCTGGACTGGAATGGCAGTGGGTCATCTTCAGTGATGAGTCCCACTTTTGTCTTGGTGGAAGCGACCAAGGAATCTGTGTGTGAAGGCACCATGATCAGTGGTCTGCTGTCAGGTGTCACACGTCCAGAAACTCAGAAACTGAGTGAGAATATTCAAGCTGCATGGGAAGAATGATTGTAGGACACCATAAGGAACCTCTACAACTCCATTTTGTCGACATAGTGGCTTGGCACATTTGCTTCCCAGCACTGGGGTCTTTGGTTCAAGGTCAACTCTGGGTTTAGTTTCCATGTTCTCCCTGTCTGTCTCCCAGTTTCCAAAAACATGAAGATCGGGTGTGTGCGTGTATCTGAGTGTATGTATGTCTGTATTCCCAGTTAAAAACTGGCACTCTGTGCTGGGTAAATCACCCTAGATGCTTCTCCTCCAGGTAGATGCCCATTTCCAGTAGAGAGTATGCTGTGCGTGATTGGCTGCCGTTTCTTGCCGGTGTGATTTGGTTGAGTGCTTATTGTAAACTGTCCTTGTGTATCTAGAGAGGCACTATATAAATGTAAGTTCATTCATTCTGAGACATTATACCCAGTGTCATACTGAGAGACACTACTTCTTATGTTCCTTCCCAATAGCATTGCAATCTGACACTTACTTCTGGGTGCAAGTATTTTTCGGGTGTATTTCAGTTGATTCTCTGAAATGAATGCAGTTATATCATGTATTGTTAAGCCAGTTTCATGTATATGGGTTAAGCCTAGTCTTATCAGCAGGGTAAGTGGTGTTTCTCCATTAAATCCAGGCTAAGGCCTGTTCTGGGCCTAGAAGGCCTGAACCTTTGTAATGAACTCCCATTACAGACAGCAGGGGGCACCAGATCGAATTCTGAAATTGCTGTTTATTTTATACTGAAAATTTCCTTTAACTCTAAACTTTAAATTCTGCAACCGGACACTCCCACCTCACATGTAACACTAACACAATTGAGGACTTTTATTTTATATTTTAACCCATTAATGCTCACATTATTTGCCTGAAATGAAGTGAAATGTTTATCATTTATCATATAAATTCCTTTAAATAATGAAGGTAAATATGGTGGAGGGTGACTGGGGACAGTGGTAGCTCAATGGTTCCGATCTCTGGACTGTTAATTACAGGATTGTGGGTCCACTGACCTACATTTTGATTCATTTAACTCCATTTTGAGACATATATCAAGTTTAGCTATACCCAAAGCTCAATAAATATCAGTCCAAATGTTTAATCATTAGTTCCTGGTAATCTTTATCTTCCTTCTCAAAAGTGTTGCAATCCAGCACTTCCTTCTGTGTGCAACTCTTTTTTTTAATGAATATCCACAATATTCAAGTGCACAGTGTTGCGCAGTGTTAAACAGTAAGAGTCAGGACACCCGACTGTATAAAACATTTTTAATTATTTATATTACAATGAGAGAATACACAATACCTTTCAGTGTGGGCCTCAAAACAGCCAGCACCAGGTACACATGTATACACAAACAAACAAACAAACAAACAAACAAACAAACAAACAAACAAACAAACAAAAAAGGAAATCATAGCACATCTGAATGCTTATTACATCTTCTACCAGGAGACATTTTCACAGGTCTGGCACAGAACACTCCCGCTTCAGTGATGGGTAACACACACACACACACACACACACACACACACACACACACACACACACACACACACACACACACACACAGCGGAAGACAGGTTTACTGGTCTGAAGCTGAGCTTGCAGTGACGCAAAACAAAAACAACAGAACGTGTGGAAAAGCAGGTTAAGAAACTAAAAAAAAAAAACAATGTCTGAGCTGCTTCTCTGGATGTGGATTAAAGGGATACTTTATTAAACATAATCTCTATTTATTGTTCTTGTGGCTTACATTAGAACAGATCATAATTTTTAATCTGGTCAAAACATTTATAATAAATGTCATAAGGCTGCTTCATGCAGATGAGCTCTGTTCTGACTGGCTGCCCGATGTCCCAGTCAGAAAGCACATCAGGTTGAAATAACAGTGCCATCTTGTCTTCCTCTGTTAACTGTAGGATGAATTGGTGAGGAAGAACTGCTGTAGAGTGAAGGGGTGGGGCTAAACTGCTGTA
Source organism: Acestrorhynchus altus (assembly GCA_034509495.1). Lineage (NCBI taxonomy): Eukaryota > Metazoa > Chordata > Actinopteri > Characiformes > Acestrorhynchidae > Acestrorhynchus > Acestrorhynchus altus. The sequence continues at coordinate 34,047,098 of CM067506.1, forward strand.
GGCTGAATGGGTGGGGCTAAACTGCTGCAGGCTCAGTGGGTGAGGCTGAAATGCTGTAGGCTGAATGGGTGAGGCAGAACTGCTGTAGAATAAATGGGTGGAGCTAAATTGTTATAGGCAGAATGGGTGGGGCTAAAATCCCGTAAGCTAAATGGGTGGAGTTAAACTGCTGTAATTAAAAGGGTGCGGTTAGTGATCTCACTGCTGCTATGGTTACTGCAGTGTTATGTTATGGTTATTGCTCTGAATTACGAACAATTATATTTCCAACTTGTAAATCTGGGAAATCACGGTTTCCAGGGTAACCACTGTGCATTTTTACATCAGAGTAACATTTTACTTACGTCCTTGTTTTTCTATTTATAATCAAAAACAACTGAATTAGCAGTAGATTTCAGGCTGGTGATAAACTTTTACGTTCTGAAACCACGTCAACACACGTGCGCACACACACGCGCGCACACGCACACGCACACGCACGCACACACACACACACACACACACACACACACACACACACCACTCCCCGGTGGTGCTAGAAAACTGAATCTCATCTCTGGCCCATAAATTCCACCTTAACTCTTCCCAGGCTGATCCTGGTTAAGGGAGGTTCTGTGCAGAGTTCTGGCTCTGGTGTTTTTGCGGACAGTCCGACTGTAAACTCTTCATTTAACAAAATAAAAGCTTCTTCAGAAACTACTGATACTCGTTTGTGGGAGGAGATAAACAGGAACGTCAGACTTGATTCAAGAGCTGCACTGCAGAACCGCAGAAATGCTGTTCACACTCAACCACACAAACATAAGAACAGCAGAAGCAGGTGTTTGTATTGCTGCAAGTTGCCCCTGCTGGCCTTTCCTACAGGGTTCACCCACCAAACACCAACAGTGTGACAGTCCAGTTTACAAAGAACCACAGAGAACGTTCTGGATTCTCTCAACCATAAAACTGAATTTTGTAGTGGTTGGTGTGTTTTAATGTTCCTGGTGTTTGTGTTTGGTGCTTTGTTTCAGTTTGCTGGTGTTTGTGTTTATTGGCATCTTTGGTGTTTGTTGCTGCTCTTTGTGTTTGTTTATGTTGGTGTTTGTAGGCATTTGCTGGTATTTGTGTTTGTTGATGCTTTTGTATTCAATGTTTGTCAGTCATGTGTGGCTGGTATTTGTTGGTCTTTAAGGGGTTGGTGAAGGTGTTTGCACATATAAAAGTACATCACTGGCAGTTGTGTGTGTATTGTGGTGGCAGAAAACCGGCAAAAAGTGCAGTGTTGTTGTTTTTTTTGCGCTGCTGGACATACAAATGACCTTCATTTTTACAGAATACAATAGTTGAAGACAACCTTTAAGACAAAACACAGAAGTCACATAAAGTTCATATTGAGTTCCAGGCATGGAGCAGCATTTCATCAGTATATAGTTTGACTTTGTATAATAGGCCACAAGTTGTATAGCTGCAACTGGCAAATTTGTATTCAAGGTCCTGGACATGACCACAAACTACAATGTAGGCATTGAGAGATTTGCCTTGAGTGCTTTTGTTGTATACATCCTGGATTTTTCCACAGGTTATACAAAGATGTCCAGCCACTGGACAATCTGCCTTTTGCTGGAACGCTGTTAAAATCACTGGAAAAGGCATCCAGATGACACCTAATCCCATTTTCCTACACTTGACACTGCTATTGTGTGACTTTCTGCCACCAGGTAGGCGCTGCCTACAAGGAAAGCCATTTGTCTCTTCTATTCTATCTATCTAGACTAGACTTGTGGTTGTGTTGTTTGTTGGAGCTGGTGTTTGCTGGTGATTTTTGGGAGGGTGTTTTTGTAAGATTTGGTGTTTGTATTGTTCGCTGGTCTTTATATTTTATGTTTGTGTGAAATCAGATGTTTGTAGGTGATTGTGTGTCAGTGTTTGGTGGGTGAACTCAGGCCTGCTATGTGTAATGATGCTGGTTTGGGTGGTTGGAGGGGGTGATGGAGGATCCGATACTACAGTCGTGTATAAGAGTCCTCCACCCAGCACGAGAGGCAATTACCCACAATACCCCTGGGCAGGTGCTAACACTAGTGGGAGGTGTGAGGGGAGAGTGCGGAGGGAAAGAGCTCCAGCTGCCGTTGGTTAATGATTGATTATCGCTCTTCTCCCAGCGCCTCCCTCTACAGGATTAGGAGGAAAATAAGTAAAGCTGGACTGAAGCTGAGCTGAAACAGAGAACGGCTTAAAGCAATAGTTCAGCATAAACAGCAAAAACAGCTTACCAATCATCAAATTTCAAAATGTCACGTTTGACTCTTACAAAGCTTATTGCAGCAATGGAAGTGTACACCCCACTGACAAGCCTGACATAAGTCCCACAACTTTGCACTGGATCTCCAAGGCTACTGTAACTATAATGTAATAGAAGACTACACCCCACCGAATAGCACTGAAGCTACAGACGTTATGGAAACCTATAGAAATGTAGTCAAATAATGCAAAATTACACCCCAGTGGTGGAAGTTCACACCCCACCAATTAGCATAGTGCTAACTGCATGTGTTCAGTGATCTCTAATAGATTTGGTTGTGTGCATTCTCACATCACAGCATTCGTTATCTAGAACCACAGTACTTTCAGCAACTGGAACACAATTTAAGGCAATTCAGAGAGCACCCGGGGTGCGAACTACCTAAGCTTACATTAGCCTCATACCTACAGTGCTAATTGGTGTACATAGGATTACATTACTTTACAGCTACATCAGCCATACAGCTCCACTGCTAAAGTAAACAAATATTGACTATATTTGCGATTAGGAAGGAAAACTGGAAGAACGTTTTTATTTTTTGGCTGAAGTATCGCTTTAATACCTGACTCTCACTTCATTTGTTCCTCACTGAGGATGAATGGAGGGATGTAGGGAGTGCCTGGAATAGACCTGAGCGTGTAGAGCTGATGAGTGATGGAGGGGAAGGGGGACATAATAACAAAAACAGAGGCTGACCAAGGCACAGAATGACCATCTTAATCTCCAAATCCCAGAGACACGCCTGGCCTAGTGCCCCGTCCATCTCATATAGATAGATATTTTTATATATATAGATATAGATATACTCTTTTTTGTCTTTTACCTTTAGGAACATTTAGGAAAATATAATACAAAATTTTAATACAGGAAATATAGACTACAATCGCTAAAATCAATCACTTTTAGTGACGTCTAGTTTTGTTTTTTTCTTTTTTACACAAGTTTATGTTTATAGGCATTTTTTTTTTTTTATCAGACCTGCCGTGATTGGCTGATCCGTTTTTCTGTATGTATTCAGAAACATAAAGATTTTTTTGTTTGTTTTTAAAGTGTTGCGATGCCGAGCTCTAAGGATCACAGCAGAGGGAGGAGTAAAAGCGAGTAAGAAAGGAAATTAAAAACATGAACACTGCGTTCTCCACATCGCTAATACATCGCACAGTCCGAAGGGCATCGGCGCTGGTCCGATCTGCGATGCTCTGGAGCTTTGTGTGGTTGTTATTCTTGTTAAGAGTGAGACTTGCTTAGCAAACCCGAGAAGGCTAAAACTAGAAAAAATGAGTTAACAGTTAGTGGTGTGATCTCAGTTTAACTCCCGTTAAAATAATAAAGCTGATCGTTAGAGCTCGCTGTTTTCATATATTTTTGACTCATACAGCTTTGATCCATCAGCTTGAGCGATGAGACCCAGCTGAAGGTTGGAGCACGTGCGTGTGTATGTGTTTCAGAGCAGAGAGGCTAGCTTTGCAGGCCGCCGTCCTCTCCAGTGCTTTAAACCCCTCAGAATCTTATAAACGATCACGAAAGCAGCAGCTTTCTGTGTTTATTGCTACATCACTTTGCTACTGAAAGAGAAAAAATGGGGTTTGATCCTGAGGAGCTGACCACACCCAGCTCTGTTCTGCACTGTTAATGGCTCGCCTAATGCTAATGTAGCACTGGCAGCAGCTGTGATGAACTCAGATTTACTGATTCGGAAGCCATCCTGACGAGGTGGTTCGCCTTGACGTTGCCCGCTACTGTACTGACAGCAGATTTGAATGCTTTATTCTATTTAAGACCTTATTTTACAGAGTGATGGTGGAAAACATCCAAGCCAGCCATGTAGCTTTCATGTTAGAACCCATAAAAACCTCACTGTGGAGCTGCTGTCTTAAAGGCCATTCTAAATGACCTTTCAAATGAAACCAGCCCATAGATATAATGGGTGTTTTCCACCAACAGAAAGAGCACCTACAATGCAAAACGGACCAACTTATCAGAGAGGGCAACCGCGGTCATCAGACTAGCTTTGGCAGTGATCTGACATTCGGTTGCCGTGACAAGAAGTTCATTTTAGGATGTTGCTTTTGCACTCTACAGAAGACGGGCTGCTCCACACGTCACACACTGTTTCTTATGGATTAGAGTGCCATGCGTAGTGTGCTGTATGCTACCCTGCTTATCATCTACACTACATGTCCAAAAGTATTCAGACACCATGCTGCTGGGAAAGCGCAGCTACTTAAAGATGCTGGAAATGCTGAAAAACAGCAGAGAAAACCACTGAAGTGTAGAAGGGCAGGCCGCCATCCAGTACCTTTAGGATGAGTGGCAGAACTAATCACGCGACATCAGTACCTGACTTCACTGATGCTCTCACTCCACTTTTGTGGGGTTGAATGCAATCAAACCCCCTCACAGCAATGTTCGGACATCTTGTGCAAAGCTTTCCCAGCTGACATGGTTGTTACTGCAGTAAATGGGGACAAAGTCCCTGTTTATCCCCTTGATTCGAGAAGAAAGGCTGGAGTGTCCACATACTTTTGGACAGTATAGTGTACATAAGCATTTATGTACAGTACTCACCATGTGAGTGAGGTGACGGTGCAGCCCGGTTAAAAGAGTGCATCAAATACACACACACACACACACACACACACACACACACACACACACACACACACACACACACACACACACACACACACACTCACTCAGGATGCTAGCTGACAGATCTAAGCTGAATGGTCGCACCACAGAAACCGCAGATTGCTGTTTGGGGGTCTGAGGCAGCGATCGGGGGTCTTCATCGAAAAAGTCTGAAAGTGTATGAGTGGTGAGGAGAAGGGATGTGGGACAGGAAGTCCAGCCAGCTGCTTCCTGCCACAGGAGGCAGGTGTGTGGGCATGGCGCTGGGCGGACGGTTGGCGTGGGTTTGGCGTGGGCAGGCTCTAGCAGATGTGCGAGTGCAGTCTGTGAGAGTGTGAGTAATGGCTGCTGTCGCTGGAGCTGCCCTGCAGGCTGTAGTGGTCCTCGGCGTCGCTCACGCTGTCCACACTGTCGCCCTCGCCCGGTGTGAATTCCATCCCCTCAATGTCCACGTCCACCTCTGAGGATCACACACAAAGACACACACATAGTATCAGTCTTCAGTGTGACGGACCGTTTTGGCGTTATGATTGGGGACATGTGATATTATTATGCTGGCTACCGGCCTCCTCCTACATCGCTACCACACTGTTAGCTATCACATAGGATGCTTCGGACACTAGGAGGGTGAAGACAAGCAGATGCCTTCTCTGATATATGACATCAACCACTGACTTTTCAAACTGCTGCCATTTTGTACCATTGCTGGGCAGCCAAGAAACTCAGAGGAAAGTGTCTGGTCCCTAGCTCTGACACAATGGCTGACAGATATCTGTGACTGTGATGTGGGGAAAGAGCGCCATCTAACCAACCAGACTCTGGCTGACCATGGCAAAACAGCATGTATCATAGTGGTAGCTTGTTAGAACGCAGAGTCACTTGGAGCCCAGCCTCATCATTCCTTTCGGGAAATGGGAATTCCATATGTCATATTAGCTCGTCAGCAACATTAGCCTCATGTTGTGTTTGGAGTGAGAGGAAGAACCTGAAACTGTTTACTGAACTTTCACTTTAATACTGCAGTCAGTGGCGCTCCAACACTTGCACTCTGCAGTGTAAACAAATATCAGCTAATACCCCACCCTCCTAAAGCAGGCATAGTGTATGTGTGCGTGTTTGTGTGTGTGTGAGTGTGTGTGTGGCTTGGACACTGGTTTGTGGGTATGTGAAGGCTGCTCCATGTCGGTGGATTAGGCCAAAATCTGAGTGGACGTTAACTGCAGGCTAACAGAGGCTCTTTGTGCTCAGCTAATCCTGTAACAGTGCACAGCGGAGGATGTTTACTACACTGTTATTAGTAAACAAACCTCTTGCAGAAAGGTCCAGACCAACCAGTACACTAACCTTCTCATTCACCATTTCTTCTGAAATCAACCATTTCATCCCCATCTCCCCATCTCATCTTAGAACAGATGGAGCACCATCATTCCAGAGGACTCTCGATGCTGAGGGGCTTTATATCCCTCTAGTCCACTCCTGGCATTAGACACAGTGCCAAGAGCTTGATGTTTGTTTATCTGCTCCAGAGAGTCCTATTTTATTGGAAATACTTATGTACAGCCAATCTAGACAAGGTGTCTGCACAGCTGATGATGTGGGTGTCTGTGTGAGTGTGCGTACCCTGTTCTGAGTCAGTAGAGATGGTAGAGCCCATGCTGTCTGTACGGATTCGCTCCACGCCAAGCTGCTCCAGACGACGTTTGAGGTAGCGATGCTCTCTCTGCAGCTGCTCCTTCACATTCAGAGCCTTCCTATCCTGCTCCTCCAGCTTCTACACACACACACACACACACACACACACACAGAGTAAAAACTGTGTAAAAACTCTAGACCCATTAGAATTGATGCAGGTAAAGAATCTCGTGAGCTCTTTTAAAGAACAAAGCTTGGTTCCAGATTCCTCCTGGATGCCCCCAGTCAGCGCAATGTGTATTTAATAAAAATATGCCCAATATTACAAATGCATTTAAAAATATTAGAAATGGTGAAAGAGTTCCTTTGTTTTCATAATTTAATTTACAAAAGTAAACGTTTATTTCATATTGGTTACATATAAAGTGATGTACCGTTTACTGTTAACCCATCATTACTCATAAAACTCTTGAATAAGTTACTTAACAGACAAAATGAAAACAAAAAAGCTCTAAAAGTAATGGAATATAAAACATATTACCAATGATATTTTTATTTAATTAATAACAGAGATTTTCCAGATGCACTAGTATTACAGAACCAGGTAGACACAACTACACCCTTCCATCCTTAAAGAAAAACCTTACTAATGTGCCCCTCCCGCATAAAAACACACAACCAACAGGCTGAATTCCTCTAGTAGCAGGGATTTCATCGATCTGTAACAATAAATAAAGTACTTTGGTTCATGTTGAAGAGCTTTATACATATAAGTCTAAGCGCAGCGTGTAAATATGCAAAAATTAAACAGAGCATCAGACCACAGGTTTTGGTGTATGAAGCTCTGTGGTGCAAATGTGCTCTGACTGTCGCAGTGCACACTCGAGCTGTGACATTTCAGTGCAGCAAAAACAGGAAATGAAAGGGTTAACAGCTTCAGGCGTGGGCTTTCCAACAACCACACATACATTGCCTTCACCAGCTCTGGGAAGCATCACACACACCAGTTCCCAACATACAACCCTGCAAAAGCGTAAACTCTGCTATCATGTGTACAAACACAACTTGACTGAATGGGTGGAGCTCAACTGCTGTAAGATGAAGGGGTGGGGCTAAACTGCTGTAGGCTGAATGGGTGGGGTTAAACTGTTATAGGCGAAATGGGCGGGGGTTTAACTGCTGTAGGACAGCCAGTTTTGGGCTGCAGAGTGAATAGAACCGTTTGAAACAAACCAAATCACAGTTATTATTAAGTATGAAATTACCTTAATGTGCATCCTGGCACGTTTAAGGAGGCTCAGTGTGGTATGTCTGGTGCTATCTGGACCCAAAGGCACCAACTGCTTCAGCTGCTCCAGATACAGCCGCAACTTGGCACGTCTACAGGAGAAACAGTTGTGAATTTACGACTATGTGGATGTTTGTTGATAGATTCTGTTCATATGATCACACACTCATTCTCACAGACTGTAACACAGAACAGGAAGCACAGTGGGCGATCATTACAACACACTATCATACACTAAAGGAAGAATAGGGGGCGCTCTATAATGGTCTTTAACGTTGATAGGGTCCACATACTCATTCTGAAGGTTTCAGTCGAACTGTCGCTTTAAGGGTGTGAATGCAGGTGTGTGTCTAGTGGTCTTCTACCTGCCGGACTGCAGCCACATGAAACAGCTGAAGGAGGCCATAGGAAGTGTGTGGTGAAGTAGGGGTGGTGGGGGGGGGGCTTTGATGTTGGCCTGCTGCATAAGGGGCTTATTGAGACCAGTGTGTTCAGCTGCACACACACACACACACTCACACACACACACACACTGCCCCCAAAAATAACCAGACCCACCCCAAACTCGATACACACACTGCCTTTCAGCGTGTGTTTATGTAGTGAGGGCTGGCCACCTGCACCTTACACACACATACACACAGGCAAACCTGTCTGCTGCCCAGCCGAGCATGAATGGGGGGCATTTTGGTGGGCGGAGTTTCCTGCAGTGAGAGCTTTTTACATTTTAAAGCACATTCCATTTGGAGGGGCTTTAGCATGAAAGGGTGGACGATTCAGGGAAAATAATAAAAGATGGATATCTCAGGGTGGACGATGTGGAGTGGACATTATAGGCTGGATGATCCAGAGTGGACAATGTGGAGTGGATGATATAGGGTGGACAATGTGGAGTGGATGATTCAGAGTGGCTGATGTGGGGTGAATATTATAGGGTGGATGATCTGGTGTGGACAATTCAAGGTGGACAGCTGAGTGGGTGACCGGTATAAAATATTTGTCCTCAAAAGCCTCCCGATACATCACACTACCTCCATCATGCTTCACATTTGTTAACTCTGACCAGCCCGTGTACATAAAGCAGGTGCTGTGTTAATTACTGTCTTAATTACAGTAATTGTGGGTAAAACTACCTCCACCATGTTTTGAAGCTGTGCTTTTGCCTGGCTAACTCTCGTTGTGAAAGGTGAAGGCACAGAGTTAGGTGGACAAAATATCCTCTTTTCTCCTTAAAATAAAATATATTAGCCAGGCGTTTGTCCCTTTATGCTTTAGCAACAGCCTCTACTCTTCTGGGAAACGATTTAAACTAGGTCTTGGAACACTGCTGTGAGGAGGATTTGATTGCAATCAGCCTTGCAAGAGCATCAGTGATTTTATTTATATATTGTTTGTTTAGTTCTGTTTATTTCCTAGAGCTCACACTCTGATTATAAGTACCTCTCAACAGCACCACACACACACACACACACACACACACACACACACACACACACACACACACACACACACAATAAAGTGGTCTTTCCGGCTGGGTCACATGACAGTGCTGCAGTGCTGGGTTTAATACAGTCTGCAGTAAACAAAGCTGAACATGTGCACTAACCCACCTGCACTTATCCACTTTAATGCAGTTAGAACTCTTATAAAGGTTCTATTACCTGGTAAAGCTGTTCCATGTTGGGTTTAGTCCCCTTTTAAAAATGACAGATATACGCATCAACAGCAGGTAGGGGGAGTTAGAAAGTCAGCTACTAGTGCATCTATAAACATTAAAATACGGTTTAAAAGCTTATTCATGATCACAATTTCATTCGAAAAGGGAAACTGTCGTGTTTTAAACGAGTTACACGTGACATTTCAAGCCTTTTTTGTTTAACTGTTGATCAGTCTGGCTTAAGCAGCATGAAAATCCAGAATTTAAAAATTGAATTCAAATACGAATAGATTTCTTATCACAGTATGATATGATGAATATAAAATATGAGATTAAATTTGGAATCAAAAACCTTTATCACAGTATCTTACACAGTATATTAAATTCTGGATTTCTGGTTTTCATGAGCCATACGTGAGTCTCTATAGCTGCATTCCATTCCACGGGGTACTTAAGGAGTGCCTTTGTATCCCCGACACAGTAATCACGTGAAATCAGCTAAGAGGACTTCAGGTGATTAAATCGTTTCTCACTCCCTGTGGTTTGGAGCCTCAGTTAAAATGGATGAACTACTGCGGATATTCGAGCGCACCTTATGTTTACTGCTTAAAATAATCACCAGAATTGCCCATATGTGGCAGATAGGGGGCAACACACACAAATCACAGCTTGCCTACAGGCGTTAATCAAGTTAGCTATGTAAGTAATGTAAGTAGTGTAGCTCCACCTGTCTGTTTTGGGTTAAAAGAGGGAATTTCTGTTTTCTGATGTAGATTCAGACTACAACGTACACACACACCCACACCATTGAACAGGGCGTTCACTTCAGCACACACACACTGAGTAGAAGAACAGCCCTGCTGTGGTTAATGAGCTGTCCGTCACAGTTTTCTGTTTTCTGGCTGTCTGCCAGCTCGTTCCAGAAGGGTCAGAGGTCATCCCAGGACCCCGCAGAGGAGTTTCCTTCAGCTGGGTTCCACTATTTCGAGTGCAGAGTGATATCTTGTGTGAACCATTACAAACTCTATCGTTCTGTCCTTGAAAACTAAGCTATAATAAAAGGCCTGTTTAAAATGCAGTTTTATACACTATATGGAAGTACTGGGACACCTGCTGATGGGTGGTTCTTCTGAAACCAAGGGTATTAAAAAGCGTTTATCCTGCTTTTGTTCGAGTACCTGTCTCTACTGTCCTGAATTTGAACTGTTGCTGTGAGGATTTCATTGCATTTTGTGACAAGAGCATGAACTTTATACTCCCGTAGCCCATCATTGTGATACAGGTGTGCTGATCTATGTGACGTGTGACATTTTCAGTTCTGGTTTGGACCACGTTCCTATTTGGCATTGAAACCCGAAGCACATCCAATGCATGGCGACTCAGAATCAGGATATTTTCATGTCAATCCCACTCCAAGTTCCTCATAACCGCTGAGGAGGATGAAAGGTGGACAGGTTACATAGGAGGAACCCCACCCACCGAACAATCTGTAACACACACAGCCTTTCTTCTACACAATGGGAACTATAATAAACACCGCTATGCAGCCCGTAAACATCAGCCCACTGCGCTGTTACATTGACGGTTCAGCCATATCAAATTCTCAAATGCAGCAAACAAGCAACAAGTTCCATTTCAGCATCTAAGCGCTTAACGTGGTTCTTTTGAGAACCTGTTTGAGTTCTAGGTAGTAATGAATTGCACAAATGTTTTAAAATTAACTTAACTTAAAAGTCCAATGAATTTTTATGTAATACTTCAGTTACTGTGATCTTTATACTGAACTATCGTTTTAAAAGTTGAACTCTCCTCTCTGGACTCTTCTGTTCATCAGAAATGAAGATGAAACACTGTAGCGTTCCCAGTTTGGAGGAAACGTCGATTTGGTTTCTCTCTAAAACGCCTGATTGCTCGAAGGCCAACCCTGCAGAACATCTGGGGTGCGGGGAAACAGATGTTGGAGTGTCTGAGTTCTGCTGACTGCAGTCAGATTCCTGTACCTCACCTGTCTGATTATCCACTGTCCCAGTTTCTAGAGCTCAAGTCCCAGTACAAATACTAAACAAGTCCAAGACTGAGTTCAAAAATGTTATCTAGTAAAAAAAAAGGATTTCAGTGCTAAAACAGCCTTGGTCTGCAGCTGGAGATCGGATCAGGTCTCTTCCTTCAGTTTGCAAAACAGGCTGGATGCTCAGGTCCATCAGTCATGTGACTGGGTTAAGTGAAAGCAGGTGTGGAGCTGAGCTGAGCTGCGCGGCCGAGTTCAATACCAACCCAACAGAGATCATAACTCTGTCAATGATCAATGCCTCTAACCCAGCCGAGCAGCGTAACCTGACCCCGTCCCCCCTCTCCCGTGCTCTGCACCAACATCAATGACATTCATCTGATGAGCATTAAGTAAATACACCATATGGACAAAAGTACTGGGACATAATACTGGTGCCAGTAGAATCATGTGTATCTGCTCCAAAGAGTCCTATTCTATTGGCAGTACTTCTCTACAGGGACTACACAAGCTGTGTGTGTGCATTTGCACATCTGTGTCAGGATTGTTTGCAACTCTTAACATCACTGAATGCAGTGATTAGACACGGTGTCCACAAGCATTTGGACATATGGGGTGTGTCAGAATACTCATTGACCTCGGTGAGTTCTGCACTCAGTGCCATCACCCCTCAGCAGCTGACTGGAATGCTGAACCTCCTGGTTCTCAACACCTCAGTCTGTAACTGGATCCTGGACTTCCCGACTTAGAGGCCGGACAATATGGTCAGCTACATCATCATCCTGAACACTGTTAACCCATGACACTACAGTCATGGGCCTCAGCGACAGCTCAGCAGCACCTGCACTTCCTTCATCAAACCATCATCATCCTCTCCACCCTCTACAGGGGCACCATAGAGAGTTATGCAGACTCTTTGAATGCTTCCAAATAAGGATGTGACAAAGTTTGAATTCGATGACTTTTGCACTTTGACGATTTTTAGCAAATTCGAATTCGGCCGATGTTTTAGCGCCAATTTTCATCGAATTCGGATTTGAAATTGCCGCTTCCATATAAAACAGAACAATTGATTTTGACAAGCAGAAATACAATAAATACAACTAATTCCAACACCATATGTGAATGTTGTTTATTTTATACTTCCGCTTTACATAAATAAATAATGAAAATGGCCGAATGTGGTAAGCAAACAAGTGTCGTGTGGAGGTTTTCTGAACTGAACTTTGTTGATGATAGTAAAGCAGTGCGGTAAAGCTAAAGACCGCAGATATTCAACGTTGGCACTGTACACGCATTTGTGATCACAGCACCGGCCGCAGTTACCCTGAGCCGAAGGTGAGCGAAATGAGTTAGAAGATTTGCAGTCAGATCAATTGACGCCAAAAGGCAAGATTGTTCCAGCCTTAGGTTCACGTTCAAGACCCACTGAAACGACACTGGAGGAAGTGTTGATACACCGTGAGTCTGTGACTACCTGTGGCTGACGGCCTGTTTAAGCATCTTGTATTCGTGTTGAAAAAATACAAAAATACATGCGCAAATGGGCTTATGGCGTGTTCTTGGCCCCGTGTTTACGAAAACCGCATTCGAATTTGATGGATTTGTAGGTAAAAAATTTGAATCCGATGGATGCGGATTTTCCTCAGCTCCGTCACATCCCTAGTTCCTAACTGTGTTAGTGTTTAATCTGATGGTATTCAGTTTTTCTAGTTAAGTCCCGAACACTGGGAGAGCTGGTTTAACTGAATATGATTACGGTATTTTCCAGACTATAAGCCACTACTTTTTTCTCCCACACTTTAAGCCATGTGGCTTATGAGGAGGTGCAGATTTTTCTTCTTATATATGTTATTTTGCAGGGGGTTTTTTAACTTTGTTGGTGTGGCTTATATTCCAGTGTGGCTTATAGTCCGGAAAATACGGTACTTTGCAGCAGAAGTGAGTGTAGTACTGTGATACAACAGTAGTAAAGAACCATCAGTTGCACTGACAGAGCCATCAAAACCTTCTCTGAACACCGAGAACGTCATGCTGGACTCTGCTTCAGTGTGCAACGCAGTCTGTTCAGTGTCAGCAGTATGTGTGTGTGTGTGTGTGTGTGTGTGTGTGTGTGTGTTGTAAAGCACGTCTGCTGTTACTGAGTCACTTTCTTAGTACAGCAGCACAGAGGGGCAGGCATTTCTACTGTAAACTTACAATTTAGAGTTTGTCAAGTGTTACATGCCCAGAAGACCTGGTGTCATGGTGTATGGTGGTAATTTGACAGACCAACGTTACGTTAAAAAGGTTCTACAACCAGTGGCACAAAATATGCTGAATGCACACTCCAGTGCGCTATTCTAACAGGACAGCACTCGTCCACATACTGCTGCCATCTCAAGATCTCGCCTTGAAGACACAGATACTATGATGTGGCCAGTGGCATCTCCAGACCTGTCCCTGATTGAAAATGTGTGGGATGCTATTGGACGCTCTATCAACACTCCACCCCTACCACACCATCTGCAGAACTGAGTGAGAATATTCGAGCTGCCCAGGATGGATCATCACTGGACACCATTAGAAACCTTGACAACTCGTCTGGCATGTTGCGTTAAAGCCGACGCTGCACTGAGAGACACGACTTCTGTGTAGATCAATAAATATTGATCATATTATTCTACATTTCTAATCATGTATTGTTCAGATTCTTTATGAGGGCATACACACACACACACATGCAAAGATAAAGGTTATCAGGAACAATAAATTATTAAAATCACTTCTACAGTCCTTTTTTTCACCATCACTGACAAACCAGTTCATGCATTTCCTGGTTTTCCATGATGTACGAGAACCTTGTGTATTCTTCTCCCATTGAAAAGGATTTTCCTAGAAATGGTCCCGTCTAGACCTGTCCAGTAGTATGTATGAGTGAATGTATGGGGAAACTTTGTGGTTGCCCTTTTATCACTGATGGTAATCCAGGTGAAACAGGATGTTGGTAAACAAGGGTTTTCCTTGGTTAACACCAGCAGGATGTTATGTCACCCTGGTTCCAAGACACAAATGTGAAACCGCCTGCTGGTGCTGAAAAAAGGAGGAAGTTTCTGAAGCAGTGGTGAAGGCTGATGGACCTGCCTGTGGTCCTCTGTGTTTTTGTTATGAAGTCAGGCTTCAACAAACGTCGGGTGAACAAAATGGGGAATGATAAACAAACAACTGTGTTGCAGGAGGACGCACCATGCAAAAAAGCCTGTGTCAGCTGTGGCCTGGTGGTTAGAGAAGGTTGCATGTTCGAAATGACTGAAGTGCCCTTGAGTAAGGCACACAGCTCTGGGCACGTGTGTTAACGGCCAAATACCAATTCTGTTACACCAGCTAAAAAACACCCAAGCCTGCTAGTATCACCCATCCAGACAGAGAGTACAGTTACGCTCACTGGAACTCCCAATCACTGACGGATGGCTGTGGCAGCTTCGCATACTGAAACCTCCTGATGGCAGAGCCAACATTTTCACACTTGATTTGTTCAGGTGTGGGTGAATAAAGTGTTCACACTCAGATGCAGAACAAAACAACCAAGGCCCTTGAGAAGAGGTGGTCTCAGTCCGGTCTCAGACAAACTCTAGAGCAGTCTGCTTCGTGGTAAAAATCTGACCTTGAACCACTATCAGGTATACTCCGCAGGTTAGAGCTAAATGCCTCTGCTGGTGTAGTTTATGCTGGTATTTTGACCAGATACTACAGATGACTACACCTGTAGTAGGACTGTACGTGTTTTTGTTTCACCTGGAAGTCCAGGCCAGAACAAAAGTTGAGGTTTTAGTTACATTGTGCACCATTTGATCCAGTTCATGTTTCACACTGTAGTTCAGAGACATTTATGGTGGCTGTATGTCCCTACAGTTGGCATTGATTGGATTCCTGAGGGGTGTTGTTTGGATTGTAGATGGACATGTTGTGCTCATTTTCTGCCTCCCTGCCAAAATCAAACTCACTTCATGTGCACATTCATCATGCAGTATAACGAGCGTAAGGCCAGAAACATACTCCACGCAAGGATGCCAACACAAATGCCAAGGCATGGCCAATGCTCTGCAAACACATGGTCCTGCTGTACTCAATGTGTGCTCTTGCACTACTGTGGCGCTGTACCTGTCCTTGCAGCAATGCTCAGAATGCAGTTTGTTTTTGCATCGCATTATGAAATGCGTCATGACACATTTTTGAATGCAACTATGCAGAAAACCAGTCTAAACCACCCAGAAAAGTGCTACCACTCTGCAAATGAGCCAGACCACGGTTCAGTTGCTCTTGACGGAGACCACCTCTTTGGGTTGGACAAAAGTTTGGTCCAGACAGTCCTTGAAATGTCTATTGAACCTATGAAACCTGCTATTTTGGTTCGAAACAAACTGAAATGATGGAGCCAATCCATAGGTCTGGACCGAACAAGGTAGGTGTGAAGGCTCCCTTAGATGCAGATGTTTTGAGGAACACAATCCACCATCTGAACACACAACCTGAACCTGAGCAGATGTTTCAGCCACTGTGCTGAGAGAGGATCTGTCTCGACATGTTCCTCCACACACTCTATCTTACTCACACTCAAGCATGTGACCAGCCCACCCTGAGCAGGAGTGATGGCGTGTCACACTCTCACGCCACCTCACACCACACCAGAAAACAGCTTAAATCACATTACTCAGCCTCACCAAACACTCCTACAGCCCCAGAACCTCTGGCCTGCTGTTCTCCAGATGTTCCAAACAGATCCCAGATCACCTGAACCAGGTAATTAGAACAGTTACAGCAATGGTTCTGCTGAACATCAGTGACTCCCACCTCCTTGACTCTGGTGTTTGGTGCTTTTTAGTTTAACACTGTGGCTAAGAATAAGTGTTTTTATAAAAGGGTTCCTGAAGGGTTCTTTAGTACAGGCAATGGTTCTATTTACACTCACAACCACTCAAAAACAGCTTGGATACTTCAGTGGTTCTTTACTTCTTACAGTGTTAGCTGCATCGATGTATAAAATTTCATCTGTCAGGATGAGTGTGTGCCGTATACGAACATGATCAAGCATTATACAGCGCCCACTATGCTCCAGTAGTGTATTACAGTCTGTCAGAATGAGCATGTGTGTCATATGAAGATTGCACAGCATACAAGGTTGACAATAAGGACATTATAAATGGTTCAGGTTGAGTGATAGTATGTGATGATAGGCTGTATATAATAATCTTACCTATGTTTCTCCAGCTCATTGTGTGATGATCTGGAAAGGAAGACACATGCATGAGTACAGCAAAGATACTCGTTACTCTCAGAATTACATCTGGATTACTCAGGAGTTACAGTTAGGAGTAGGAGAGAGTAAGGAGGAAAGGCAGGAGCTCTGTTTTGGTCATCACTAAGGGTTAGTCCACTGCTGAAATGAATATGGTGAGGTGGACTCGCCAATGTCCACCACCGTCCACCAAAAACATTCACAGTCAAGTACTTACTAAACAATATATACAAAGGTGATGGGACACCTGCTTATTCATGGTGTCTTCATGGGAGTTTATCCAACTTTTTTATCCAGGAGTCCCTGGATACTGTCCAGGGAAGGCTTTACTGTGAGGATTTGATTGCATTATACAAACATTTGCAATTTCATTTATTTACGTTTTTGTGCTGTAACTACTAATTTACGCAAAATGTTACATATTTCTTTATCATCAAAGCCACTGCCTTTGAAAAAAAATAACATGTTCTCTTTGTTTTATATAAATGGGTGCAACAGGAAAAATTGTATTCGACCACCAACTCATACCAAAAAGTATTGGATGGAGCTCCGCCATTCCAGAGAACATAGTTCCAGTTGGCAGTACTTCTCTACAGGGACCAGACAAACTGTGCGTCTGCATTTGGACATGTGTCAACTTAATGTAGCCAAATGCATTCATGAGAAGGGGTGTCCACAAATATTTGGACAGTGTATCTGTCCTCTGAACCTCATTCCAACTGTTGAGCAGCCCCCCAGCCTTGCACACTTCATCTGTTTCAGCTTTCAGCGCTGAATCACTGAAATCTCTTTTAGTGTGTGACATCTGCTTCACAGTGCGCGTGCACACATACACTCACACCCACACACACACACCATCCACCCCTAGTTAGGGAATATAAAATTACAAGTCAAGATCCAACAACACACACATACACACACACAAACACACACACACACACACACACACACACACACACACACACACACACACACACACACAGACAGCATGCTGCAACGTGTAGAGTGTGTACGGGAGACAAAATTACACTTAAATACAAACAGTCTGTTCACTAAACACTGAATCACAGCTACACCAAACACAGCCAAATCTAACAAACACACCGAAACCCAGCACCAGCCCTGAGTGCTTACAAGGTTGGGTTTTCGGGGGACCTGAACGTTTGTACAATCAGGTGTTTTTGAGTCTGAGTTGTTTGTATGTCTGTTTGTTTTTAAGCCTGAATGTTTGTATGATCAGGTGTTTGTATTGCCAGGTCAGTTTTTGGTCTGGGTCTGTTTCAGTGCTGACCAGACCAGAGGGTCCAGCTGAGATCCAGCCTTTGAGCAGTGTCTCTGCAGGGTGGAGGCAGCGCCTATTCAAACTCGTGCAAATTAGGGACAGCAGGAGGAAACAGAAAGTCCGTCTAGCCATGACATCACACTGCCTAATTATATATGATCAGACAGATGGAACAGGTCTGAAATGAGTTAACCCCTTCAACCTCAGGCTTATCATTTGGGTCCTGAATGATGCATTATTCATTAGCTTTTAATAAACCTGTAGTTTGGGTTCTGTAGTTCAGAATGAGGAACTGAAGCGTATACCTACATATAGACGTAAACTATCGTAGCTGACGGCGTATAAGTTGTAAGGGTGTGGACGTTGGGATGGAACACACAGCTTTACCTGCACTGATCCATGCAAGCCCTGCAAATCTAACAACTTAGCATGATCTTGAGGTTCTAACTGGACCCTGAAGTAGGCCATGGTACATGAGACTGAACCTACATGCCCTTATGGCCTTAAAACCTGTGGAGTTAGCAGTTTGGAGAATTAGTTAATATTTAATTTGCGCAGCAGCCCATAGATTTATATTGACAGAATTCTCCAAGAAGAAAATGCCCTTCAGCTCTGAGTAAACACAAAATACAAACGGATTTTACTTTCTGCACATGAATTGCCACCACTGGTCCCTGTGTTTTTTTCTGCTTCCTCAACTTCCAGTTATCTGTGTGCCCAGTTGTGATCCAGTTTGATCCGTTTTGACAAAACCTTCTTGACCAAGTCTCAAACGTTTGACCGTTTTATCATAGTTTTGGTCTTTTTTGATTCAGTTCTGAACATGTTTGTCTCTGTTTTGGTCTATTTTTGACTGTGTTTGACCAGCTGTGACAATTTTCCCTTTTTGTTAAAATTTGATCCAGATTACATTTTGGTAGTTCAGGTTTGACCATCTGTTTGACCCTGTTTGACCTCGTTTTTGGTCTAATTTTTTTGTGTTCGGTTTTGCCAATTTGGAAATTCTCCTAGTTTTGCCTCATTTTACTTTAGATTGTATTTGGCCCCATTTTTTGGAGATAAGGCCTCTTTGTCCCACACTAAAGCTAATAACATACACTGGAAAACATCTCTGGGGGATGAAAGTAAAAATCATTGTCAGGTGGAACCCGTTTTCCAAGAACACCACCAGAGTATTCCTGTATATTGTTATATTACATTCAGTACTGTATAAAACACACCTGCAAACTGTTCTGTTATTGCATTTGTGGAAATAAACTCATTAATTAACAGATAAACAGATTCTAAACACAGGAATTCACAGACTACTACTCTAAAAAACAGGTTAAACAAAACAACCAGTAAACATAACAAGAACTGTTGTTCTGGGCAGAGCATTCTGGACATGAATTTCCCACCGTTGGTCTACGTGGTATGATTTCTTGACTGTTTGGCCTTTTGGTTTGTTTAGACCCAGTTTGACCGTGTTTTGGCCAGTTTAAACCCACCGTATGCTGTTATATTAGATGAGATGCTGTGCAAAAAGTCCACTTTTAGGAAACTCTTACTGCCTAAAAATAGGTTAACTGAAAGAGTCAGCTAACAGAGCAAGAATTATTGTTCTGGGCAGCTCTGGAGGAGTTTTACTTTCTGGACCTGGATTTGCCACCGCTGGTCCCCGTGGTATGTTTTCTTGCCTGTTTCCTCGACTTCCAGTGATCTGCAAGAGGTGGGGGAAGGGAGGAACAGGGAGCTCAGCTTGCCTCTGGAAACCAAAGCCAGGCCTGGAGTTCTGCACTGTTTTTTGGGTCAGATTCAAGTTCAGGAACTGAACTGGGCAGATGTGATGCAGCTGAACGTCAGTGAAGAATGATGAAGCTAAAGCTGGGTGAAATTTTGGGGGAGACCAGTTGGAGGAGTTGACCTGCTTTGAGCACCACGCCCACCTGTGACTACATAACATTGAGAAAAACACTCAAACACGATGGGAAAGGGAGGGCCTATGAAGTTAAACTGTATATAAAGAGCTTTAGAATGAAGTATCATGTGAATCTAGACTCTGTTGTTTTGAAGGTTCGTATTTTCCATCTTTATAAAGGTGTTATAACAGATATATGAGGACTTGTATGCTTTTAAAATATGCAATGTAATTAAAATTTTGAGGAAAATGAACGTACGGTGGTTCTGTTGACTTGCCAATGCTTTTTAATGCAACAAGCCTTTTAAGAGGAGTAATATGTGCAAAATGGTGGCAGTAATATGGTGTTTCCTCAAAAATGCAATAACACAATAAATACAGATTACATTAAAAAACTACTAGCTTTATGTGCAGTCGAGTATTCGTTTACCCTTTTCCAGAACTTGATGCAAAGGCAGACCGGTGTTATTTGTAGTGAGGATCCAATACCCAGCTGATCAAATACATGTTCGTTCATACTCCATGAACTTGGGACATCCAGGAGTCAAACTCTACTCTTCAGACCACCTTTTTGTGCCATTTTACTGTAGTAATGTTGTTTTGCATCCACTCGTAAGTGTAATCATGGTGGTTTTACAGTAAAAACCCAATCAGTGATCACAAACAGTTTGCAGCAGAGTGTGTAAGACAGCATAACATGCATTAATGCTCTGTTGGTGCAGAGTGTATAAAGTACAAGATCAGGGCAATCTGGTTTCTGCTTTCTTTCCCAAATGAGCGTTCGAGTGCATGTTGTCAGTGTTCGCGTGGGCCAAAGAGGCCCAAACTCGACCTAAACAAGCCAAAACAAAGTCAAAGCTTGCTGAAAACTGGGCCAAATTAAAGCCAAACATGGTTAAACTGGTCACCACAAGACCAAACAAGGTAAAAAATCCACTAAACTGAGCCAATGTTTTACCAAAACAAGACAACACAGGCTGAGTAAACACTGTGCCAAAACAATCTGGATCAAAACGAGGCCAAGACCATGCAATGCTGGGCCACAACAAAACCAAACTAATAAAAACAGGCAAAACAAGATGAAACAATGTCAAACCGGGCCAAGGCTGACCAAAAACAGTGCCAAACAAGGCCCAAACTGGGACATTCAGAATCAACCCTGGGCCAAACATGGTGAAACAAGGTAAATCTGAGGACAACAATGGCAAAGAAGTTCAAAACTGGTCCAAACTGAGGCAGAAGCAAGACTAAACTGAGTCAAATCTGGGCCAATCTGAGGTCAAATTGGGTCAAAACCAGGCCAAACAGGTTCAAAACAAGACTAATTGGGTCAGAACAGGGCCAAAACAAGGTGAAAGTGTTAGACTGGTCCTTGTCCTGTGTGTTTCTGGGGGAGGTGGGTGGTTTGGAGCAGCAGGCTGAGGGTAAGTGAGAGAAAGAGAAAGTGGAGCAGCTGTACGCGTGGCAGTGTTTACAGAGGAACATGAAGGAGCAGACAGACAGACAGACAAACAGACAAGACAGAGAGACAGGGAGACAGACAAGACAGTGGGACAGACAGAGAGACAGGCAGGCAGGCAGACAGACAAACAAACAGACAGGCAGACAGACAGGCAAGACAGAGAGACAGACAGGCAGAAAGAGACAGAGAGAGGGACAGGCAGACAGAGAGACAGACAGAGGGACAGACTGAGAGTCAGGTAGACAGAGAGACAGACAGGCAGGCAGGCAGAGAGACAGGCAGAGAGACAGAGGGACAGGCAGTGTGTCAGGCAGACAGAGGGACAGGCAGAGACAGACAGACAGGCAGAGAGACAGACAGGCAGAGAGACAGACAGTCAGAGAGACAGACAGACAGACAGAGATACAGGCAGAGAGACAGACAGGCAGGAGGAGAAGCTGCATGTTTACCTATTGCTCTGGGCTTTTCTGGAAATCGTCGTGGCTTTGCTTTTCTTTCTGGAGTAGTCGCTGCTGAAGGGTAACACGGAGGCGTATCCGTGCTCAGCTTCTGCCCACAAAGTAAAGAGAAAGCAGGAGTGAACATCAGCAGAGGCTCCACAAAGCTGCGCTTTAAACTGCGCGACATCCATCAGAACAGCCTGCTGCTGCCTCTGATCAACACCGAGCAGGGCTCAGGTCCTCTGCTCACGAAGACGGATACCTCTGTCTCTCCTCTCCAGGTACTCCGCCGCTTCCAGCAGGATCAGAAGAGAGTTCAATTCCATCGCGCCGGACTGCTACAAAACACCAAATTAAATAAGGTTATAAATGTGTAAAAATGATCCACAGTCCCGGAATTAAACTCTACAGCTGAAGCCGCCCGATTCGGACAGTAAAGCTCCGACTGAGTCCCGCAGACTCTCAGCAGAATTCACCTCAACTAAAGCCTCCGCCCTGAGCGACAGCTCCGCCAGCCAATCGCAGACGGGAACGCGGCGGAAGGCGGGGTTCACGCACGCCTCTCGACTAACCAGAGGCGGCGGACGAAGGAGCGCAGTCGAGAGCCGTTGATCCGAGGTGAGGCGCAGCGTGATTGGCCGGCCGGTGGTAGTAACAAGCTGCAAGCTCTGCCCTAGCAACAGCCGCGGAGGCTCCGCCCCACACGGCGCTCATTGGCCGGAGACGTTGTCCTCGCTTCCTATTGGTAGACGTCGGCGGTGGGCGCGCCTCGGTAGCTTCCTTTCGAACGTGAGCTATGTTGCCTGGGCAACATCGCGGTTCGTGTGGGTAGTCACGTTTGTGCGTTTATTAGCCGTTAGTGTTTCTAACGGTTTTTCTTCGCAGTTAAAGCACGGACAGTCGATTAATCTGGACTTTCTGATCGACTTTAGCATTCATTTCAGCTTCTTATACTTCCAGTTGATGGTAAATTAGTCAAAGGCTTAGTAGTGGTCAGTTTGAGCTCCATCTGATATAAAACGCTTTCCATCAAAATTTCTAAAATGTATATAACATCTCGATTAAACATAAAGTCGCAGAGAGTGTCGACCTGTAATACTATATAACAATAAAACAAGCCCAAATAAACATAAAGTCAGTGGTCACCGGGACTGTCTACCTGTAAACCTATATAACATTAAAATAAACCCAAATAAACACAAAGTCAGTGGTCACAGGGACTGTCTACCTGTAAAACTATATAACATTAAAACAAACCCAAATAAACACAAAGTCAGTGGTCACAGGGACTGTCTACCAGTAAACCTATATAACATTAAAATAAACCCAAATAACACAAAGTCAGTGGTCAGCAAGTGTCTATCCGTAAAACTATATAATCGTAAAATAAACAAATAAATATAAAGTCAGCGGTCACTGAGACTGTCTACCTGTAATAAACTCTATATAACATTAGAATAAACCCGAATAAACATAAAGTCAGTGGTCATTGAGTGTCTACCTATAAAACTATATAACATTAAAATAAACAGAAAGTCAGTGGTCACAGGAACTGTCTACCTATAAAACTATATCACATTAAAATAAACAAAGTCAGTGGTCACAGGAACCGTCTACCTATAAAACTATATAACATTAAAATAAACCCAAGTAGACATTATGTCAGTGGTCACTGAGAGTGTGTACCTTTAAACCTATATAACATTAAAATAAAGCCAACTACTCATAAGGTCACTCTATATGCCATTAAAATAAACATAAAATCTGTGGTCATTGGGACTGTCTACCTGTAAGCCTATATAACATTAAAATAAACCCAAGTAAGCATAAACTCAGTGATCAGAGAGAAGGTCTAGCTGTAAAACTATATAAAATTAAAATAAGCCTAAGTAAGCATAAAGTCAGTGGTCACAGGGACTGTCTACCTGCAATACTATATAACATTAAAATAAACCCAAATAAACACAAAGTCAGTGGTCAGGGGGACTGTCTACCTGTAAAATTATATAACATTAAAACAAACCCAAATAAACACAAAGTCAGTGGGCAGAGGGACCGTCTACCTGTAATACTAGATAACATTAAAATAAACCCAAATAAACATAAAATCAGTGGTCAGTGACAGTGTCTACTTGTAAAACTATATAACATTAAAATAAACCCAAATAAACATAAAGTCAGTGGTCAGTGGGACTGTCTACCTGTAAAACTATATAACATTAAAATAAACCAAAATAAACATAAAGTCAGTGGGCAGAGGGACAGTCAAACTGCAATTCACTCTTTAAAACATGAAAAATAACCAAAATAAATATAAAGTCAGTGGTCATTCAAAGTGTTTACCTGTTAAAGCTACATAACATTAGAATAAATGAGAATAAAAATAAAGTCAGTGGTCTGTGAGTGTGTCTAACTCTAATTAATTCAATATAACATTAGATTAAAACCACATGAGCATAAAATCAGTTTTAATAATCTGGAAATAAAATGCTGGTTTATAACGCCATATTCAGTAGATTCAGAACTGATGTGGCTCTGTTCACTTCCCAGAATTACAACAGCTGCATAATTGTTTAATAATATAATTTACATTATAATGCAATTGCATACCGTTGCACATAACCTTGTACTTGAATATATAATAATAATTCACAATAATGTGAATCTGACAGTTGTTCTTTATATTGTGTCAGAATTTCATGATGAATGGACCAATAGACATGCTCCAAAATGATTTGCAATAAACTTTTTTTTTACATTGGCTGTAAGTAAAATAAACGTAAAGTCAGTGGTCAGAGAGTGTCTACCTGTAATTAACTCTATATAACCTTAGAATAAATGCATATAAAAATAGTCAGTAGTCTGAAATGCCTTTTCAGCATTCTTGTAGAATCTTATAAGGCCTACTAATCAGAACTGACCAGTGATACAATGTAGGATTGGTTATCACAGTGGTTTTATCTTGGTGTGAAAATTCCAGTTTAATAAAATAACACTAATATTCTAGGTTACTCAGGATGTCTGAGTTAAACTTACACAGAGCATCCGTTGTGAAAGTGTGTGACAGTAAGGCTTTAGGAAATGATTCCGCTGTTTTGTTCTGCATGTTTTTTTTTATAGAGGCTGCCTCTAAACACAGACCCTTTTAAACCACAGTTTAATGGGGATTTAATAGAGGTATACATGGCAACCTGAGTGCTGTGGAGGAAGGCTGGGCTTTGACAAGCATTAACTTTCCCTTACCTCAGTGCATTTATTCAGGCCTGAGCGGACAGGAATACACAGTAATAACAGTGTAATTATGGGATATCAGTGTGAAAATTAATGATTAGGAGCTCAGATGCAGCTCTGAGAACCTTGTTCCTCGCAGCGTGACACTGCATTCTCATAGCTATCAGTAAATGGCGTCATTAAAGGGGAAGTGGCTGGCACAGTTGGTCTTAGGTGTCAAAGTACATGTGCTGAACACTGCGGGATGCAGCAGCATGTTTCTGTTTCACTTCTGCGGAAGCTCCTCTCCAGCTCAGACTGTAAAAGCTGAGCTTTTCTTCTCATGACTGTCTCATGTCGGACACACTGTGTGGTACACAATCACATGGCCACACAAACCATCTTACTTCAAAGGCTTCAGTGTGTGTGTGTGTGTGTGTGTGTGTGTGTGTGTATGTGTGTGTGTGTGTGTGTGTGTGTATCCTCAGGGTTGTGGGGTGTGTGTGGTTGGGGTCAAGTCGCACTGCTGGGTTTCATGACTGGGTTCAAGTTTTTATTATCTGGAAATAAAGGGCTTGTTTATAACGTGTCATTCAGTACTGAACTAATGTGGCTCTGTTCACAGTCCAGCTCTGACCCTCAGAATCACAAAAGCAGCATAATTATTTATAAAATTACATCATAAGTTTTTAAATCTATTGGTCCTGCACTTGGGAATGAGCAGTCTGTCACTGAACAAGCTCCTCTGGTATTTTATGATGGTGTGCAGAGGGTGACTGTCATCATCCAGAATGTGCAGTAGTTTGTCTATTGTCCTCTTCTCTGCCACTGTCACCAGAAAGTCAAGCTTTGTGTGTGCAGTGACCTTTCAAATGTTCCAGTCTATATCTTCATCCATGACAGCTTGGATCATTTACTTCAAACCATTAAGTTAATATTATCATTTCTACTGGTCATTTAATCAAACCTGCATCACTATTCATATATAATTATATAACGGATGCATTTGATGAATATAATACATTTAATTGACACAATCTTTAGATCCCTAGGCTAATTCTGTGCAATGTTTTCATAGTTTGTTGTAGTTTTATTTGCCAAAACATTTCAAAAGTATTTATAGTCACACATAGTAGATTTTATATTCAGGAGATCCAAGGCTACTCAAATTTGTCTTAATTTGAGATGTAAATTTTAAATTAATTAATGTAAATATTTGCAAAAGAATGTATGTTTAGTCCAAAAATGTACTTGTGCCTACATTTGTTGGTGTATTTTGCTTATAAGGACTAAACAACACTTTATAGCTCAGATTGCAAGAAGATTCAAATGCAAGAAAATGCAAGGCTTTTGATTAATTATTTTCAATGATGAGACTGACATTTTACTTCAGATGAGATTGATTTTTTTTTTAACGGAATATCCTTTATTATTTTGTATTTATGTATTATCTCTTCTCAGGACTTTTATTCTGAAATTTGGGGTCAGTGACATCATGAGCCCTGCCCCCCTCACTGATCAGTTAGAATCTGTATGCAACTTGAGCATGAACACGTGGACAGAGCAGTAAACATGCACTGGAAGCTCCTTTGGCAAACTGTAATTTAATTCAGTAGGAAACGAGTGAATTTGAGCAGTTTTCTGAGCTCAATTACTCACTAATAATTCATCAAAGGTAAGTCTTGTAGTTTGTTATATGTTCATTGTGTCTGTAGGTTACTCTGATCCTTAGGCATTAAGCCTAGAATACATCATGAAACTGCCTGCAAGGTGCGGCTCTTGGGTTCTAAAGTTTAAACTTACATGTTTTAGTTAACAATTTAATTTGGCTGTTTTTTATCATCAGAATTTGCATTTCTGACTCAACAATGTCAGTCCAGACCAGATCAGATTCAGATCATAGTAGATATTGGCTCTCCCGTGTACACACTGATCAGACCTGCACTGATTAACACTACAGTCAGGCTGATTCAAATGGAAAACAAGGGGTTTTTGTAGCTGGTGGTTGGGAATTGATTTTGGAATGTGGGGGTTGCATC